>QANY01009648.1:290183-420990 GCA_003255025.1 Datisca glomerata
TATATATATATATATATGTATGTATGTATGTATGTATATGTATGTAAGTATATAGTATTATATTATATAAATTTGAGGGGTGGTTGTCTCGCCTTAAGGCTTCTGATGCCTAAGTCAGTAATAATTGATATTTCGGCATAATTTCCTTAAGAGAGAGTAGACTTACCTTTCCTATTAATTAGCAGATGTATTTATACCTTGAATCCTCCAGTGGGAGGAAGGGTGTCGAAGAAGTCTCTCGAAGGTGTGCTGGAGAAGCTTTGTGGACACGATGCATGTCCTTGATTGGACGGAAGGGAGGCGATCTTTGACATAAAATGACAGACATTAATTGCTGAAATGGTCGAATGGAGGCTATCCAGACATCTTGTCATGGCGATTATACGTGTTGGCTGTTACTTTCTACGTGCAATGATGGCTTTGTGCTCGTGATCATCCGAGTTCTCGTTGTGCACCCAATCCTTACTCTTACATGTGCTCGAGTCTCTACAACCTGAGAAGCTTTATGGGTTGGAAGCTTGGGCCCGCTCATGAGGGGATAAAATATGAGAAAACAAAAAGTCATAGTGCAAATCCCCTAGAAATAAGAAATATATATACAATTAAAGCAGAAAAGACACTTCCATTAGAGAGCAAACGTAATCGCTAAGACTCGAGACACCCAAACTACGGAAAAACTTAGATACTAGATGTTTGGATTAAATTACCTCGATGACATCCATACCAGTGAGCATATGATGGCCAAGGGTATGGAATACCTCAATGATCACTAAGACAAGTTTCGCAAGATCTGATATTCAAGTCCTCGCCTAAGGCTATGGCCGCTAAGGCCTCTTACTCACCTAACATGACTAGGTGAAACACCTTGCATAAGGCAAAAAGGCCACGATAGTCTTTCGTGGCACCCAAGTTTAGAAGATGCTCAGATGAAAGACCTTGCGAAAGGACCACAGTAGATAACTGGGAGAAAGATCATGCATAGGACAAAAGGACCACAATAGTCTTTTATAGCGCCCGAGTTCATGAAAGACCTCGCTAAGGCCATAGGCAGTCGACACCTCCTACTCACCTTAGATAATTGGGAGAAATACCCTACATAGGAAAAAGGACCTCGATTGTCTTTCATGGCACCCAACACTCGGATGAAAGGCCGTGCCTAAGGCGACGACCGTCAATGCCTCCTACTCACCTAAGATGATTAAAAGAAAGACTATGCATAGGAAGGAAATACCACAATAGTCTTTATTGGATCCAAGTTCATAAGATGCTCGAATGAAAGATCTCATTAACATTCTTGGGAAAAAGGAAAACACAATCATTCCATTGAATTCAATTTATTCCCTTGTATTGGCTATTAACAATACATTCAAAACCTCCCTTTGTATCTTCATTTTTACTCTACCCCAATATTTAGGCTTTGCCGATTCATAGGTCATCAAACCGGAAAGTTTAGAGATTCAACAAGGTAATTCAATATTTCGGTAAGCCTACATTATAGATAGCAAACAGCAATTTAATATTTACCATTAACAACCCAACCATGAATCAAATACAATATTTACTGGTATCTATTGACGGACTATTGACAATAATTTTTTACTAGTATCTATTAACTTTGATGGTATTTTTATTTTTTTTTGTCAAGATTAGGCTATCATTAAAAAGAGATGTAGAGTTTAAGATTGATATTTGATGGTATCTTTTTTTGTCAAGATTAAGGCTATCATTGAAAAGAGATGTAGTGTTTAAAAAGATAGATAATCTGACCATACAAAGGAGTAATTATTTAGACTGTCGATCATAATGTGATCTGAATCTCACATTGTTGAATATGATCTATTAATTTAAATCTAAACGATTTTAATCTAACAAAAACATAAGAATTTCTTAGAAAGCCTTTTTTGGATTTTAACACCTACCCTCATAACCATAGCTGGTTAAATCATCAGCTAGAACATTTAGATCCCTAGGCACCGGTTAAAAGAAAGATTAAAACGACTTTTAAGATGCAAAATATCTGCTAAGATTGACCACTCCCCATCTCGAAGTTGGTTACATCAGAAAGGACATGTACCACCTCCAGAGAATCACAGAGTACTTCAATCTCCTCCCCTTTGCGAAAACCATCGTTGATAAGCCCCCAAAGGATTGCTCTAACTTCTATAAAAAAAATGTCTCTGCGAGCATCAATTCTACGGCAGCCAATTCGATGAATCTGACCTGATTTATTATTGACAGACATAAAACCCATACCCCCCGAGTCATTTCTCCAAGTTGCGTCCGTCCACATTTTCCATTTAAACTCATTCGGGCCTTTTCTTTGAGTCTGTTCCTTTACAGAATGTCCAACCATTTCTTCACTCCCTTTAGTGCAGACATATAATTAGAGATCTTCTTATTAGTAAGATCCACTGCTTCAATCGGGGAGAGAAGTGTATTTTTTGAAACATGTAGAGTTGCGGGTCTTCCAAATTCTCCATAGCCCGAACGCTATCCAAGCCAAGTTATCCTTTTCTGCCTTTTAGGGATGAGTAGATCAGCTTCCAGATCGAAAAGAATTCCCCCTGATTAAATTGCTCAGTGTGTAAATTAAGGTGGCTAGCAAACAAGAGGGCTCGGCTGAAAGGGCATTTAAAAAAAGATGTGGGTACTTGTTTCTTGATCAGAGCCGTATAGCGAGCACAAGCCACTTATCTCTATCCCCTTTCTAATCAGGTTTTGTTTAAATGCTTGAAAATCCCTTGAGTAGCTCCAAACAAAATCTTTGATTTTCGGAGGTACCCCTAGCTTCCAAATCTTCCTCCAATAATAAGCATAATTATTTAGGATGCTTGTTTCACCACTAGTAGCACGCCAAAGGTTACTATTATGAAGCATGTTAATTGTAACTTTATAGCCAGATTTCACTCGATACATACCATCCCTCGTGTGGAACCAAATGAGCTTGTCCTTATGTGCAGAAATTGTTGTCAATCAGGTTTCTGTCCCATTTTCCATTTGAGGTTATAAGCTCATTAACCTTCGAAAGACAGGGACGTGGGGATATTAAGTGTGGTAATTATTTGTTGTATTATTCTATTAGTTGTTTAGGGGTAGTTTAGTCTTTTCATGTTCTTATCCCTTAACTCTCTTTTTTATTTTTAGTTTGTGTAGTTACTGTTGAGAGTCAATGAGAATATATATTTCATTTTGTTCAATTTCTCTATTCTCTCCTTCTTCTCCTTTCTTCTATGTTTCTTCTTTGTTGCTTAAGATTGTACTCACCAAATTCTTCTTCAACACAAGATTGTATCAATCCTAGCCCGGTCACGACTGTGGCTGAAACTCCTCAACACTTGCCAATCTCTCTACTCTCTGACATCTGCAACTTGATATCCATTCGTCTAGACGCAGGCAACATCATCTTATGGAGGTACCAAATCACATCAAGTCTTTGGGTTCGTTGATGGATTTATCAGAAACCCACCAAAATTTCTCAAGAACACAAATGGATCTGAAATTGAGTATATCGATCCTCTGTTTGAACAGTGGGAAGCCCAAGATTAAGCGTTGATGACGTTTATTAACGTGACCCTGTCACCTATGGCTTTAGCGTATGTCGTGGGTTGCACAACATCAAAGGAAATCTGGGATTCCATACTGCAACGATTCTCCTCTGTATCAAGAACTAATATACTTCAGTTAAAGTCCGATCTCCAGTCCATGACCAAGAAGCTGAATGAAGGTATGTATGCTTACATTCAACACATTAAAGAAATCAAAGAGAAACTTTTTACGGTCTCCGTTAACATTGAAGTTAATGATGTGTTAATATACACAATCAATGGTACGCCACAAGAATACAATACTGTGAGAATTTCTATCCATACACGGGTCGAACCTCTTTCTCTCGAAGAACTTCATGTTATTCTCAAAGACGAAGAGCAATTCCTGGATTCACAACGCAAACAGCAAGAAAATCATAACATTCTTCACAATATTGCTCTTCTTGCTGCCTTCAACAGTAAGTGAAACAATCGAAGACGAGAAGGAAGGAATTTCAGAGGAGGAAGAAATTCCTTTGGTAGGTCTTCACCAAATTTTGGCAGAGGAGGAAGGACCTCCCCAAACTGGACTAGTTCTTCCCAATTTCCAACAGTTCCTGGTGCACCCCCTACTCAGCCAACTCAATCTGTCAAGAACCTGACCTCTTTCAATTAAGATTTTCATCAAGGAACCAGAATTCAGTGCCAAATTTGCAACAAATTGGGGCGTTCAGCAGCGGATTGCTTCCACATGATGAACTTCTCCTATCAAGGAAGAAGTCCCTCAACCACTCTTTCTGCGATGACTGCCATGAGCGAACACATAATCAAGGCCCACAGGTATGGTCAACTGATACTGGGTATAACTCACACCTCACGTCAGACTTGCATAACCTTTTTACTACTTTAGAGTTTACTGGTGATGAGAGTGTCTCAATTGGAAATGGCCAATCACTTCTAATTTCTTATACAGGCTCTCGCATGCTAACTATTTATTTCAATTCTTTTTTTCTGCCTCAAGTATATTGTGTTCCTCATTTATCTAATAATTTGCTTTCCGTGAACCAATTCTGTCTTGATCACAATTGTCTCTTTATTTTGTATGCTCACTTTTTCTAGATACAGGACAAAGCCACATGCCACATTCTGCATAAAGGCCAAAGTGTAAATGGTTTATACCTCATCCCAACCTCTCTGTCTAAACCAAAAGTTACCTTTCTTGTGTCCAAAAACTCAGATCTTCTTTGGCACTATCGGTTTTGTCACTATCGGTTTTGTCACCCTTCTAATACTATTGTTAAGCAAATTCTAAGTATAGCACATATGCATTGTAATGATTATGTTTTGGATAAATGCATTTGCCTAGTTGCATTACTAATAAAATGTCTAGATTGCCTTTTCTTGTTTCTGAATCTGTCTCTCCTAGTTTTTAATTTTTTATTCATTCTGATTTTTAGGGCCCCTCTCCTACTACTTCCTTATTAAGACATAGATACTATGTGATATTTTTTTATGACATGACACATTTTATTTGGTTATTCCCGGTTAAATATAAGTTTGATGTCCTTTCAGTCTTCAAAACGTTTAAACCCCTCATTGACTTTTTCTCAACCAAAATAAGAATTTGAAGACTGATGGAGGGGGGAATTCACAAGTGATTTTATCTTCAGGATAATGGTATTGTGCATCAATTATCCTGCCCATGTACCCCTCTCCAAAATGGAGTTGCTGAGAGGAAACATAGGCATTTAGTTGAAATTGGTGTTACCCCCCTGCATCATGCATTTGTTCCTGCAACTTTTTGAAATTATACCTTTGGTACTGCTATATATTTTTTATTAATCGAAAGCCTACTGCTATGTTACATAATGCATCCCATTTTAAAAAATTATTTGATAAAACAACCAGACTATAAACACTTAAAGGTGTTTGAGTGCACTTGTTATTGGGTACCAAATCTATTCCATGTGTGTTTTTAGGCTATTCCCCTAATCAAAAAGGATATTTATGTTATGATAAATCTAATGATCGATTATATACATTTAGACATGTTTTATTTGATTAGACTAGCTTTCCTTTTGCACAGTCCTCTTCTGCTACTACATCACATACTAATATGTCTACTTCTGGTGCTAACAATGATATTTTCCATGTTATTTTACCTTTCCTGTACACATTGTCTTCTTCTACATCTCATGCTACTAAATTTGGGAAACATAATGTTAATGCTACACCCTTACATACTGATTTAACTTTATTTGAATCTGTTTCTGATTTTGTTTCTAAATTTGTTTCTGATTTGGCTACTGCTCCTACTTCTGTTGTGCCACTGTCTAATATGGCTCATTATTTGTATGATACACATATTTCTTCTAGGCAGACTGCTTCTGCTGCTCTAGATTGGTGTGTGCAGCATATATATGGTATCATGTCCGGTTTAGATAGATCTCATTCCCCTGGAAGTTCTTATGCCTTACCCATAGATTTGTCTGCCTCACCATCTCCTGCTCCTAGCTCTCAGCCCAGCATTCAGCCTCACCACCCTATGCAGACTCGCTCAAAGTCTGGAATTTCCAAAAAGAAAGCCTTCCTTGCTCATTCAGCTTCCTCCCACAATCCCTCCTACCTTTCTGAACCTACTAGTTACACTTTGGCTGCTAAGAGTGCAGCTTGGACTCAGGCAATGAATGAGGAATTACATTCCCTTCAGTCTCAACAAACCTAGTCTTTAGTTCACCTACCTCCACACAAAAATCGTGTCAGATGCAAATGGGTCTACAAGCTTAAATATAATCCTAATGATAACATTACTAGGTATAAGGCACCTTTAGTTGCTAAAGGGTATCACCAACAACCTGGACTTGATTATAGTGAAACATTTAGTCCGTTTGTAAAAAAAACTACCATTAGAATTCTTCTCTCATTGGCTGCCACTTATAACTGGCCTTTAAGACAACTAGATGTTAAAAATACTTTTCTTCATGGATCCCTTTCTAAAGAAGTCTACATAAGCCAACCTCTGGGGTTTGTTGATTCTTTACATCCTGACTATGTTTGCAAATTCAACAAATCCCTCTATGGCCTCAAAAAGGCACCTAGACCCTGGTTTGGGAAGTTTACTAATTACTTTATGTCTCTTGGTTTTACTGGTTCTCATGCAGATATTTATTTATTTGTTCGTGCCACTTCTACTTCTCTTACGTATATATTTATATTGATAATATCATTATTAGTGGAACCAACAATGCTTACATTGATAAGATCATTCATACATTGCAAAATGAGTTTGACACGATTGACCTAGGAAACCTTTCTTATTTCTTAGGTCTTGAAGTAAATAGAAATTCTAAAGGAATTTTTGTAAATCAATATAAGTATGCTAGGGATCTTCTTCTTAAGGTTGGCATGCTTCAAGCCAAGCCTTGTCAGTCACCTTGTTCTACTAAGTCTCCACTTTATAGCCATCTTGGCTCTTCATTATCAGATGTTACTCTTTATCAGAGTATTGTTGGGTCCTTACAGTATCTTACTTTTACCAGGCTAGATATTTGTTTTGCAGTCAACAGAGTCTGCCAGTACATGCATTCACCTACAACTGCTCACTATACCGCAGTCAAGAGGATTCTCAGGTATGTTCTAGGCACTATCACACATGGATTCAATTTACACATGGATCTTTTCTCTTGTAGGCCTTTAGCGATGTTGACTGGGCAAAAGATCCCTCAGATAGACGTTCAACCTCAGGATTTGTGATCTTTATAGACTCCAATCCAATATCCTTGAGTACAAAGAAGCAAAGCATTGTTGGCATATCATCTACTGAAACTGAATACAAGGCATTAGCCAACACTGCAACAGAACTTAGTTGGCTAGGACAGATTTTACTCGATTTTCATGTGTATAAGTCACATGCTCCCATCTTATACTGTGACAACAAATTAGCTATATCTTTATCTTCTAATCCTATTCTTCATGCCCGAACTAAGCATGTAGAGATTGATTATCATTTTGTTAGAGAGAGGGTTATAAGAAAGGACTTATTAGTTAGACGTGTTCCTTCTGAATTACAACTTGCAGATCTTTTTACCAAACCTTTATACTCTCCTCAGTTTACTTTTCTTAGGGACAAACTTATCCTCTGTCCTGAGATAAGTTTGAGGGGGGATATTAAGTGAGGTAATTATTTGTTATTATTTTATTGGTTGCTTAGGGGTAGTTTAGTCTTTCCATGTTCTTACCCCTTAGCTCACTTTCTTGTTTTTAATTTGTGTAGTTACTGTTGAGAGTCAATGAGATAATCTTCTTCATTTTGTTCAGTTTCTCTCTTCGCTCCTTCTCCTTTGTTCTATGTTTCTTCTTTGTTCCTTAAACTTCTTTTGTGGAAAGATAACTTCGAAAAGATCTGGTCCGGGAATCCAGGGATCCTTCAGATATCCATATTACACCCATTCCGATTCTCCAACAAAGGCCCAAGCCAAGTACTTCCTTCCTTTCAGTATATTGTGTCAACCCCAAGAAGGTCTATAATCAATCTTAGCATTCATAAAGTCAATTTTCCTAAAATATTTAGCTTTAAGGAATCTAGCTAGTAGAGAGTTTGGATCCTTTAGTATCCTCCAATCCTATTTAGCTAGTATGGCAAAATTAAAACAGTGATATCTCTGATCATAATCGACACGACATATAAAGGTATTGCCTCTGCTATCACTTTAATCATAATCTCTATCCCCAAAGCTAAGAGTCATCGTTCAACCCATCCATTAATTCAGTTAATAACTTTCTCCTTAATCTCATTTGTTATACCCATTTTTTGGGCATGAACAAAAGATCTTTAAAGACATGTTAGTGTGTCTAAGACCCTTAACACTCTTGAACGGGTGTTTACATGTCATGGAGGTTATCAACCCTGGGGACGTAGGCCTCAGTGAAGCTTATCCACCATGAGGCTAGGCCCCAGGAAAGTTGATCCACCCTGAAGCATAGGCCTTGGGGAAGGTGATCCACCTCGAGGCCAAGGCCTCGGGGGACGTTGGTCCACTCTAAGGCCAAGGCCTCGAGATAGACTGCCCACCCCTGGGCCAGCGCTTCGAGGGAGTTTACCCTCCCAGGAACCAAACATCTTAGGACCCTCGAGGGTCACAGGTGAAGTTTGTGTGAATCAACTTGTGTTTTGATTAAGTCCCAACAGGGAGAGATTTCCGTTTGGAGAAGGACTTAAGGGCAAGAAATTTCTCACCTCAGTTCAAATGGGGCACCTAGACGAATCAGAGATGTGGGAATGAGAAAAAGCATGACGCCCACTACCTACGGGTCAGTCAACCTGCGCCCAACATGCTATCATCGAGCATTTAATACGGTCAGTCCAATAAAGGCCGAGGAAGTACATTGTAGGATACGAGGACAAGATGCCTAGACACACGAGGTCATCACATGTTGCCTCGCACACCACCAAGCTAATCAGAGAAGCGTAAAGCCAAGGGTTGGTCCGAGGACACACCTTATTGGAGGAGAGGCTGCTACTGTACGAAGACCAACCCAACCTTAAGGCCAGCTTCCCATTATAAATACCTTAGTAAATGTACTTTAAAAATTACGCAATAACTTTCAACTACTTCACTACTTTACTCTCATTCATCCCTTAACTGACTTAACATTTGGAGGAGTAAAAATGAGACCACCCCACCTCCTTTTTCTCGGTCTCCTATTTAACCTTCCCTCGTTATAGGTGTGGAGAGAGAAGTGGAGCAGAGATATTGTTGGCCTAATCACACCATTGAGATTTAGTCGTCAACAATTAGCACCGTCTATGGGAACGAAAGGGTAAACATACATTGCCTTGTAGTTTCCACCAAAGAGTTAAGAAAATAAGTCAGAGATTCAATAAGACAATGAGATCTAGCCAAGGGCCCGCCCCTTCTGCGCATTCGAGGGAGGCCCCGGTTCTTGAGGAAGTGCTACCCTCTGTTCCCCAACCAACTCAAAGGGTCAATGTCCTAAGAAACCATCGAACCCAAAGAGAGGAAATTGTTGAATTGTAGAGGCAAATCCAAGCCCTCACTCTAGCCCTTAAGCATCAGCGTTGGGCCCCTCACGTTGGGAACCATGATCGAGAGGAGGACATAGAAGGGGAGGTGGAACAATGAGCCCAAACTACTGGGATAAGTACCGAGGATCTACACACGATGTTCAATGAAAAAGGAGGGCGTAAACCGATGTCAAAGATAAGACATACAATAATATGGGGCTAGGCGCGGAGATCAAACAGCTCCGAGAGCAAGTAGGCGATATGAGGCGTGTCCAAGCTATAGAGGTTCCCTACTCGGCTGAGGCCCTGCTTCAGCATGTAGAACCTCCATTCATAGAAGATATGCATCTGAATGCCCCCACAGTTTAAAATGTCATCTATCATACACTATGATGGCACCATGGACCTACTGAACACCTGAAGACTTTCAGGACTTGGATGGAGCTTCAGGGTACTCCAGGGGCTATCATGTGTAAACATTCTTGCTTACACTAAGATCCTCAGCCCACTCTTGGTATCGGCAGCTAAAACCAGGCTCCATTTCATCATTCGGTGAACTCAATAAGATGTCCATCCACCAATTTCTAGGAGGAAGAGACCAAAGGAAGTCCGATACCCATCTCTTCACTGTCAGGCAAGAGAGGGATGATAACCGACGCAACTATGTTGTTAGGTGCGAAGGCCCTGGAAGTGGAGGGGTACAGCGATGACAAAGTGACAAGAGATTATTGTGGTCGTTAGAGAAGAAGACACCACGAGTTTCGCCGAGCTCCTAACCTGCGCCCAGAAGTATATAAGTGCAGCTAAGCTCCTAAGCTCACGAGAAGAGGACGGAACCAAGGACAAGCCAAAGGAAGAGAAGAAAGAGCCCGACCAGCATGAAGGGAAGAAGAGGCCTTGTGAGGAGGCAAGGCCACTTGAGCCAAACAAGCCAAAGTCTCTACACGTCGACCGATTTGTTAACCTGACTCCACTAACAGCCCCCTAGAGTAGATACTCATGCAAATCGAAAGTGACACCGAATGACCATGAAAAAGGCATATCCCACACGGAAGCAATAAAGGATGTTGAGGAAGTTGTGCTGGTTACAGGGGACCCAACTAAAGTGACTAAGATTGGGAGTAACCTTACCGTACAATTAGAAGCCAAACTGATTACATTCCTCCAGTCTAACACGGACATCTTTGCCTGGACACATGACGACATGTCGGGGATAAACCTAAAGGTCATAGTACACATGCTGTAAGTGAACCCCGAGGCCAAGCCAATTAGGCAAAAGAGATGACAGTTGACAAGGCGAGGACCGAGGCCATGAACGAAGATGTGGGCAAGCTCTTGGAGGCTCAACCCATCAGGGAGGTCCACTACCCCCAGTAGCTAGCAAATGTAGTAATGGTGAAAAATCTAACGGGAAGTGGAGAATGTTGATTTTATTGACCTCAACAAGGCATGTCCCAAGGATAGCTTCCCAATTTCAAAGATAGATCAGCTGGTGGACGGCATCAGGGTATGAGGTCTTATGTTTCATGGATGCATACTTTGGCTATAATCAGATAAGACTGTACCCCTTGGATGAATAAAAGATGACATTCACCACAGAGAGAGGTTTGTACTGTTATAGAGCCATGCCCTTTGGGTTATTGAATGTTGGGTCCACATATCAGCGCCTTATCAACAAGATGTTCGCAAGGCATATAGGGAGGAATATGAAAG
Organism: Datisca glomerata; assembly: GCA_003255025.1. Taxonomy (NCBI): domain Eukaryota; kingdom Viridiplantae; phylum Streptophyta; class Magnoliopsida; order Cucurbitales; family Datiscaceae; genus Datisca; species Datisca glomerata. Next base: position 301,446 of record QANY01009648.1, read on the forward strand.
TGTATGTTGATGACATGCTTGTTACGAGTACCTCCATTACCTCTTTCTTGACGCACATAGCCGAAACTTTTTCAACTCTAAGGGAATACAACATGAAGCTCAATCCAACAAAGTGTGTTTACGGAGTAGGGGCGGGGAAATTTCTTGTGTTCATGGTAAACCAAATGGGGATTGAAGCAAACCCAGATAAGATCCAAGCCCTTGTGGAGATGCAACCACCCCGAAATGTGAAGTAAGTGCAACGATTGAATGGGAGAGTAACTGCCCTAAATCGATTCATGTGCCAAGCAACAGACAAGTGCCTGCCCTTTTTTTGAGTACTATTAAAGGGAGAGGATTTTCAATGGACAAATGAAATCAACAAGGCCTTTGAACAGCTGAAAAAGTGTTTAGGGAAGCCACCCTTATTGAGAAAGCCAGTCTTAGAGGAGGTTCTCTTCATATACATGGTTGCCACTCCAGTGGCAGTTAGCTCAGCTCTGATCAGGGAAGAGGGGAAATTCCAACGTCCTGTGTATTACACCACCAAAGCTCTCACTGATGCTGAGTCGCAATACCCAGACTTAGAGAAGCTAGACAATGTACTTGTTACCTTTGCCCGAAGGTTGAACCCTATTTCTAGGCACACTCAATCACCATCAGGACCGACCATCTGTTGAGGAAGGTGTTGATGAAACCTGAGGTATTTGGGAGGATAGCTAAGTGGTCCATTGAATTATCAGAGTTTGAGATAAATTTTGAACCAAGGACTACAATCAAGGGCCAAGCTGTCATTGATTTCTTGGTAGAATTAGCTCAAACCTCAGTCCAGGATGAAGAAACACGATGAGAATTTTATGTTGACAGATCAAGCAATGTGACTGCCAGCGGAGCGGGGCATCGTCCTCATCACCCTTGCCCGAATCAAACTCAAATATGCTCTCAAGTTCATATTCTCATCCACAAATAATGAAGCAGAGTATGAGGCATTGTTATTAGGTCTAAGGTTGGCTGTGGCCTTGGGGGTGAGATATCTTATAATATACAATGACTCACAACTTTTCGTGGGACAAGTGAAAGGGGACTTCCAGGCCAAGAGGAGCGCATGGAACAATACCTCTCTCAGGTTAAGACCCTCCTTTTAAGACTTGGTAGCCATCAATTCAATTAGACTCAGAGTTGCTTCTAACTCGTAGTGAAGAGGGTTTAGACAAAAGACAAGGGTTTGAAATTAGTGACGATTCAGCTCTTCGCTTTCATGGGAGACTGTATGTTCCTAAACATGCACTCATTAGGCAGGAATTGCTCACAGAGGCTCATAGTTCACCATACATTGTCCACCCTTGTAGTACGAAGATGTATCACGATTTAAAGTTACATTATTGGTGGAATGGTATGAAGCATGACATTGCTAAATTCGTTAGTAAGTGTTTTGTGTGTCAGCAGATCAAGGCTCAATGGCAGTGACCATTTGGGGTTTTACAACCTTTAAGTATTCCTGAATGGAAGTGGGAACACGTAACTATGGATTTCGTTTCGGGGCTACCGAGAACGGTAAAGGGTTTTAACTCCATTTGGGTTGTGGTGGATCATCTTACCAAGTTTGCACACTTTTTGCCTAATAAGACTACTTTTTCAGTTGAGGTTTGGGCTCGGTTATATGTTCGCGAGATTGTTCGACTTCATGGGGTTCCACTGTCTATAGTGTCAGATCGAGATCCGGGATCCACGGTTCACGTCAAGCTTTTGGAGGAGTCTACAAAAAGCTTTGGGAACACAGTTAAATTTCAGTATAGTTTTTCATCCGCAATCTGAGCGAACAATTCAGATGTTAGAAGATATGCTTCGAGCTTGTGTCTTGGATTTCTCTGGTAGTTAGGACGCACACTTGGCACTCGTGGAGTTTGCTTATAATAACAGTTATCAAGCGACGATTGGTATGGCTCCATTTGAGGCACTTTATGGAAGGAAATGTCGATCGTCGGTTCATTAGGATGAAGTTGGCGAACGAAAGCTTTTGGGCCCTGACTTGGTTCAGTCCATGAATGAAGCTATTCAGAAAATCAGAGATAGAATGAAGACCGCTCAGAGTAGTCAAAAGAGTTATACCAAATGTCAGGAGGAATGATCTCGAATTTGATGTGGGTGATCATGTGTTTCTCAAAGTTGCCCCATTGAAGGGCGTTATGCGTTTTGGTTGCAAGGAGAAACTGAGTCCCAGATTTATTGGCCCATTTGAGATTTTGGATCGTATTGGTCCTTTGGCATACCGACTCGCTTTACCACCAGCTCTTTCAAGTGTTCATAATGTGTTTCACGTCTCGATACTTCGCAATTACGTGTCTGACCCAACGCACGTCATTGATTTTGAACCTCTGCAAGTTCGTGATGATCTCACTTATGAGGAGAAGCCAATCAGGGTCCTAGAGCGCAGGAAACAAACTCTTTGTAATAGAACGGTTCAACTAGTCAAGATTCTTTGGAGAAATCATCGGATCGAGGAAGTAACATGAGAACGAGAAGCTGAAATACGTATCAAGCATCCAGAGTTATTTTTGTAAGGTATTTTCCTTTCGAGGACGAAAGTTCTTAAGGAGGGGAGAATGTAATACCCAAGTTTTTAATAAAAGGATATTTTTATAATTTAGAACTCACTCACACCATATATGCAATTATACCCTAGCCACCCTATTTGTTTCCTTTATGTTCTCTCTTAACCATTTTCTTCTTTTTTTGTTCAAATTGAAAGAACAGGACATATTTTAAGCAACTATTATTTTCATACAAGCAAGTACAACTAATTAAGACACTCTCACGTAATAAAGAAGCAAAAAAATACAACGACACGCACTTGCAAAACCAAAGGGTACCAAATTAAGGAGCTAGACAATTGGGATTTAATCAATTAAAGTTTCTGATCAATACAAGTTCAATAAAAAGAACCTGAAAAGGAAACAACAGCATCATTTTTTCCTGGAACCTCTTGGATTCTCACAGATGAATCTTTAGGTAAGGGCAAGTTTGAACCATATTTAGAAGGCAACACAAAGGACATCAGCCACTCATCTTGGTCTTCCAGCTAAAGACATAATGTACATCAATATGAAGCAATGAAAATAAATAACAAAAAGCAACTTTGAGACGCAGATTTACCCAATAGAGGGGAGATAATAGAAGCACAAATGAAATACTTACACAGTTACTGTTAATTTTTTTCTACTTTGTCCTGCAAACATAGTATAGATACAAAATAAACATGAAAAGGCAAACATTCTTTTTACGTTCAGCCTATCAGTAGATTGCGATCATCTACCATAGATAATTCATGGAACAACTTAGTTATTAAAAGGTTTCAATCATAAATGTCCGAAAACCAAATAGTAAGCTGAAATAAAAAAGTTATCTTCTACGTCGTAATTTAGGTAATTGTCCATACTGGTGCAAAGCTGAGTAAAAATGAGCTTCAAATTTTCTCTCTTTGTTATTACAGTAGTCATTTCCATTTTTTACACATCGGATTGAGCTTTACGTGTAAAAACAGGTGTTACCATCTCCATTTTCTCCTTAGTTGTATTCTAGCCGAGGAAACAAAAACAGAATGAGCAGACAATAGAAAGGCCATAAGATTAACTGAGAGTAATTAATCAAGAGAAACAAAAGTACTTTACCAAACAGGTACTCTGCTAAGACATTAAAGGATTGAGATGCACCACTAAAATAAAATCCCTTCTTTCCTGGCATTATTGTCTCTGCTACAAAATATGGCTGTTTTGACAATTATGACCTCAATTCAGACATCTTGTGCAGTAGTAACAGAGAAGAATAGATCAAAAGAACATCCGAAACCAAATCCATATAATTACAATTCAAAGAGACAGGAAGAAAAAAAAAAATCAATACCTCAACTTCTCTTATCTCATACTGCTCTCTCCCACTCAAAACCTTGCACTTCACGGTCTCAAGGTCAGGAACTTAACCAAATCATATAAGCAAACCAATTATCAGTTGAAGAAACTAGCAAAACAAACCCATTAATAGGAACCAACAATAAAAAATTTGAAGGCTCGAATCGAAACCAACGCAGTAAGAGTACCTGCATAAAAGCCTCCTCTAAGTTCCGGCTCTCAAACCTCTTTGGAAACACGTATTTCACTGTCTCTGACGCCAAATCCACCAAAACTGCAGGAAAACCCAAACGATGCAACCAAATTGGATTGAAGCCTGAAGGCTCAAACATATAAATCAAGGGTTATAAGTTATAACATAAAGAGAGGAAATGCAATTCTAAAATTACATCGTTGAGAGAGAGATGCAGCTTGAGTAGCAAGAGCAAATACGAGAGAAGTTCGGGCTTCGAGAGCGGAAATGGTCCTTCGCTGCCGTGGAGCGGGCACGGTGGCTCTTTCAGTGGCCATGGAGTTCGTGAAGTTGTATCTGATGGATAGCGTGCAAGGGTTTCTGGGAGAAGAAAAGGCGATATTTCCAGGTGGGGTTGAAATCCGTAAAGGGTCGCAGAGAAGCATTTTCGTCTTCCCAAATTCCAACTGTTAGGTTCAGTCAGAGCTTGGCCCTGGATTTGAAATTCTGTCGCAGTGGAATGTTCACGTCATCGAAGGAGTGGTGGTTATGATTTTTGCCGGGAATAGATACCCCAGAATTACCATTTGTGCCCCCTGATAATCCAAAATATCAAATTGGTCCCTAGTTGTCTGGTCATTTTAGGATCTGGATGTCCGTTATTTAATTTTCTTGACCTAGAGTGCTACTTTGCTTACCATTCTCAGAGGAAAATATGGTTTTGAAGAAGCTCTTGAAACCCATTTCGTATACCCAGCAAAACATTTCACCACCATCACTTTCTCCAATCCCAAACCCGACCCTCCCATCTCCACCACAAACCCCTCTCCCCCCTCTTCCCACTCTCACTGTCTCCCACAACAACCACCATAACCAACTTCTCCAGTTTCTCAAGACCCATCTATCTCCTCCCTTCACCCCCAACCACCTCCTCCACTTTCTCAAATCCAAGCTTCATCACAACCCCAAATTCACCCATTATGATTTCCACATCTTCAACTGGGACTCCTCCATCGACTCCTTCCGCCACGATCACTCCACCTTCGAGTGGATGGCTCGCACCCTCGCCGTCACCGACCGTTTCGCCGACCTGAACTCTCTCCTCCACTTCTTCACCCCCAATCCTTGCCCCTGCTCGGACGGTTTTTTTCTCCTGTCCTCGCACTGAACCCATTTTCCAATTTGCAATGAATGCTTATTGTAGAGCTGGGAAATTGGATGATGCGGTTGTTGCTTTTGATTGTATGCGGAAATTGATTGATGGGAAGCCAAGTGTGGTGCTCTATAATATTTTGATTAATGGGTTTGTGAAATGTGGAGGATTTGATAAAGCTTTGAGATTTTATGACATCATGATTAAGGATCGGGTTAGGCCCGATGTTTATACGTTTAACATTTTGATTAGTGGTTGTTGTCGTAATTCACAGTTTTCATTAGCTTTGGAATTATTCAAGGAAATGAGGGAAAAGGGTTGTAGTCCAAATGTGGTTAGTTTTAATACTCTGATCATAGGGTTCTTTAGGGATAAGAAATTTGAGGAAGGAATTGGAATGGCTTATGAGATGATTGCGCTTGGATGCAAGTTTCCACTGTAACTTGTGAGATTCTGGTTGATGGGCTATGTAGGTAGTCAAGTTCTTAAGGCATGTGAATTATTGATCGATTTTTCGAGGAAGGAAGTATTGCCTTCTGGGAATGATTATTTCGGACTTGTTGATGCGGTTTGTAGGAAAGGGAATGCAGAAAGAGCATTAGAAGTTTTGGATGAGCTACGGAGGAAAGGGCATGCCCCTAGCTTGATTGCTTGTACCACTTTGGTTGAAGGGTTAAGGAGGCAAAGGAGAGAACCGATGAAGCGTTCAAATTGACAGAGCGTATGCTTAAAGAGGATATAGTGCCTGATATTGTGACTTTTAATTGTCTTCTTCAAGATCTTTGTTATGTTGGGCGAACGATGGAATCTAATAGATTGAGGCTGTTGGCGTCAAGTCGGGGTTTGGAACCAGACAGCATGACTTATAACATTTTGGTGTGTGGCTGTATGAGAGAGGGCAATAAGAAAGAAGGGGAAAGACTGGTTGATGAGATGTTGGATAAGGAGTTTATTCCTGATATTGTAACGTATAACAGGTTGATTGATGGACTATCTAATGCGAGAAGTTCTCGCCAGCAAGATAATGTGATTGATGAGTGAAGAAATTCTGGGTTGTAGTGATTACAGTGCCTGCATTTGCTTGAAACAAACTTGCTTCTGATCCCATTAACTGGAATGGGTGTTTTCTATACATAGAGAATCATCAATATATTGAAATGTGATTTGCAGCGATGGATACAAGGCGAAACTGCTATAGTGAAAATGAGCTAGAAAACAGAAGCTTGGCCACGGACTCTCAAAATGGAACTTCTTATTGGAGGAGAGTTCAACCATGAGCTTCCACAGCCAAAAGCTAGAACTTCTTATTTGAGCCTGGACTCTGCTTTGCGTGCATTTCTTTGAGGAAATTATAAATGTCAATTCATAGCTTGTGGGCAGATAAATTGATGATTCTTGGCTGGTATATATGTAGAACTCTGTATATTAAAATTCTAACTTTTGGAGTATTGATTCACTAGTATAACAGACGATCAGTGAAGTAACTCTCAATTGCAAATTTAAGTTTATGCAATTTCCATGAAATTTTAAGTTTCATGAATTGTGGCAAGCTCTCTCCCTCCCTATCCTATTTTCAATGGGTGAATAGATAATAATATATCACGTTTCTAAATGGTCTTAGACGTTTCTACATGATCTTTGACGTTTCACAATGAACAAAATGATCTTGCTACTTATAAAAAAATGTTTTTATATGATCCATCTGTTAACTTTCTCATCTGTCATACATGGGGCTTTTAGAAATTTTAATATCAATTTTCATTAATTACTATTATATAGTATAATCATCCGTGATTAGTAATTTAGTAACTGCGATCCTATTTACAAGTTAGTGTTTGTTTATTCAAACTACCAAAAACATTTTTATATATATATAGCTTATGAGGGCATGAATCAATAAGACACATCTCATTCCTGCTTATTGTAAGAATTCTGTGAGCAATCAGTGTCAAATCTGTGACTCAAATTTGTGTTCTACATTAAAAATCTTTCAAAGCAATTGTTTATCAAATGAAATACCTCACCATTTGAATTTCCTTCTGTATGAATCCACATTTCTCATAGAACGCTTTGTTCTCGACACTGCAATCGAGTATAATCTTATAACATCCGACCGAACACGCATGATCTAAGAGAAATCCGACAACTTTCTTTCCCAACTGCAGCCCTCGAGCATTCGAATCAACTACAACATCTTCAATGTGCCCAACTTTTCCACAGTTCCTTATAAATTTCTTCTCAATAAACACACTTCCAGTTGCGACAATCTTACCTGAATGATGATCCTCTATAACACATATGACGTGGTCATCTCCAAGGGAACTGAGTTCTTGAAATCGATGTTCAAAGTCCTTCTCAGATACAGAATCACAAACAGTTAGTTGCTGTAGTAGCTCTATGAAGCCTTTGCTTTTATCGGAGATTTCTAGTTTTCGTACTTGAAATTTCCGTTCTTGGCACGATGAGTTGCTCTGCTGCATCGTTTCCAGAAATATATGTTTCCTGGGAATTTGCCTTCTCTCATATTAACCACTAACATGATAAAACCATGCTCAATCTAGACTACCGCTATTAAAAAAACTCTAAAAGTAGAATTTCAAGAAATATAAGTTAAATAAATCTAGACTGTCGAAGAAAAATTTAATGGCTTAGATTAGACAAACACGATCCTCTCGTATTTCTTACTAACATGACAAAATCAGATTCAAGTGAGTACAATGAAATGAAAAGGAAATGAAAACAACTTTTGTATCCGTACATGAATCCCCTTCCTTAATCCCATTCTTGTAATTCAAGATTCATTCTTGATTCACATTTACCCACTCTTTCTATAATTCAACTTCTCTCCCTCCAAACATTCATCATCTCCAATTTTCATTATGATTATCATTTCCAATGCAAATTTCATTCCATTCATTTGAACCAAAACCATTTACCTATATCTTATACAACTGCGATTTAACAACTTCCCTTTAGCACGAGAATTTGGGTCAAAAGCAAAGAAGAAATGGACTAGGTGTTTGCTTCAATTTTGCAATCTACTAAGTATTGAAAATCTATAACTCGTGTTCGTTCTTTCACTACCCATCTAAATGATCTTTTGCTGTAGTTAGTTCATTAATGCCTAGGAAATTAGAAGGAAAGGGGGAATTCGTAATCCGACATAAACGCCAAAAAAAAAGAGCAAAGCTAAAAAGTAGCCGAAGTTACTAAAGAAAGTTATAGTCATTAATAAGGAAAAAGGGATTATAAGTACGAGCAAAGTTAAAGGTGTAAAAATCTCCTTGGCTAAGGGGGTTCGCCCCCTAGGCTAACTTAAAAGTAAAACACCCCCAAACAAAATATAGGTAATGAAAAGGAAATCGGGGAAAAATCACTCTTTTCACAAGGAAGAAAGAAGAATCGGGGGCAAGAATGAGGGTTTCAACTCTGAAAGGATGGCGAGGATGAAGGAAATGAAAAGGAAATCGCCTATTTATAGGCCTAGAAGAAAACCGCTCATTTAGTGTTGGTATTTAAGTTGGCCATGATGGCAACCACTGGAACCATCCTGAAATGACGCGTCAGGAATGAAGTGACACATGAGGGAGCAAGGTACCGTCACACACGCCCACACGCCATTAATGGCCTTGAATCACGGAAGGGGTCAAACGACGCATGCGGTCAGGCAATTAATTCCATTCGGAGTAATCCTCACTGAGGAACAAATTCTAAACGCAAGTGTGAAATATCCAGGATAGGTGAAACTCTTAACCTATCACCACACAAAGACATCTCAGATGAAGAGCTCAGGTAATGAAGTCGTCTTCGGACCTGGCTAAGCAAAAGTCACCCAAGTCCTCGACTTGGGGCAACTGTTGTGGGTGCTTTCCTAACCACTTATGACTCGATGACATGTGTTATGCCACATCAGAGGCCCCGATGAAGGAAAGTTTCAGAGGAAAAGAACCGACCTCACCTTGTCAGTACTGAAGATGCTCGAGTTGCACGGGCCCGAGCACATGTAAGAGCAGGGATGGGGTGCACAAAGAGAGCCCGAATAACCAAGAGCACAAGGTCATCATTACTCGCCAAAAGTTGCACTCAACAGGACCAGTTGCCATGATAGGATGTCAGGATTGCCTCCGTCCGATCATTTTGACATTAAATGCAAAACGTTTTTATGTCAAGGTCGTCTCCCTTCTGTCCAATCGATGACAGGCATCGTGGCATGTGAGGCTTCCCCAGCATGCCTCCGAGAGGCTTCTTCGACACGCCCTCTCCTACACAAAGCTTAAAGGTATAAATATCCTCATCTACAAAAGAAAGAGGTATGCCTTCTCTCCGTTAAGGAAGTTATGCCAAAATATCGACCAACTACTGACTTAGGCATCAGAGTCCCTTAGACGAGGCAACCACCCCCTAGTTCCTCATTCTTTGGGTTCTTTGTTTACGTTTTGAATACACAGGTCGTGAGGAGTTCCAGCCAGAGGGAAGGACACATACAACATCGCCATTGCAGTTTCCCCATTCAGGAGGACGCCTGCAAGAGGACCCCTACACTTAGTAAAGAAAACAAGTAAACAAGCATCTGTATTGTTGAGGTTTTCAGACAAAACAGACTTCTAGTAAAAAAATGACTAGTTGTAAGGAATCTGGAGGTCTAGGTTTTATAGATTTAGAATAATTTAACTATGCTTTACTTACTAAGCAAGCTTAACTTTTAATTAATAATCTTGATAATTTATGTTGCAGATTGTTTAAAAGTTTATACTTCCTTACCTGTGAGTCTTTAGAAGTTAAGGTTAGAAAATCAAGCTCTTGGGCTTGGAAAAGTATTTGGCATGGCAATGAAGTCTTTAAAAAATATATTCAGTTTGGAAGGTTGGGAATGGTTTGGATATAAACATTTGGAAGGACAATTGGGTCACTCACTTTAGTGATCTTTCTAATTGGATATGAACTCTGTGTCTGAGCTTATTACTCCTAGTGGTATTAGTTGGAGCAACGGTTTGATTAAATTCTATTTTTCCACCATGGGTTGCTAGGAATATATTTCCTATTCCTATCATTAGTTCTTCTACTAAGGATGTTATAATTTGGCCTACCCAAAGTGGTATCTTTACTGTAAAATCATGCTATTACCTCTTACCCACCTATAAAATGCATGATAATATGAAACCATCCACATCAAAGTCAGCGGTTCACCCAACATTTTGGAAAACAGCTTGGCATGTAAGGATTCCATAAAAAAAAAACACTTCATTTGGAGAGCAACAAATAATTTCCTGCTAGCTAAACACTTTATATAAAACCGCTAATTTTTCTCTTTATTTGCTGGGTCTGGAAGGGTAGAAAAAAGCTTATTTTTGAAAAGAGTCGCATGCAGCCCTATGCTTTCAGTAAGCACTTCAGAGAAATCGCAGATGTAATTCAAAGATGCAAGTAAAGATTTGATACCTGAGGATCCGATTTCTGGTTCAGTCTCGAGTGAATTGAGAAATCCCCCTTCGATTACCTGGTCTGCACCCTCTGAAGACCATATCAAAGTAAACAATGATTCATCTTTCCTCCCTTTCTCAGGCAACTGCTCGATTGGGTTTGTTTCTAGAGATTCGATGGGTAAGGTTGTGAATATAGAAGGCTTCCGGGTCGAGGCCTTTTCTTCGGCCCATGGAGAATTATCGGCCTTTAAATTAGGTGTGGATTGGGCTCTCTCTTCAGATTGGACTAAAGGTATTTCTTAGACATATTCCAAAAAGACCATCACTTAGAAATATTTACAGAATAGGAGAAATTACTCAAATTAATTCTGTTGCCTAAGCTATATTTTACAATCGCATCATCGGTATAATTTGAATTTCTACTAATCCATTGTAAAGAAAATCCTAGCAATTGATTTAATCCTAGCAATTGATTTAAAGAAAATCCTTGTTAAAAAAAATCTAGACGTGTGATTTGCAAATTCACATCAGAAATTTAAACTTCTAAATCTTAAATCTAAATGTATTAAAGGGGCCTATAAGACAGATAATTTGATAATTTGAGTTCAAGTCATAATATGACCCTAAATCTCCATGTAATTTATAAGTTTGAAAAATACAAATGAATTAAACCCTAATAATACGCAATATAAGTAGCTGAAATATGAATTAAAAAAAACATCAGATTTTGGATTCTGAAACTCTGATGATGCTTTTGTGTAGTGGGGCCTCAGATACTCGTGATAATAAGAGGATAAAGACGCATAACATAAAAGTTTCTTGCCTCTCTATATCATAAACAAATAAAATATAATAGTAAATGTTCCTTTTACATTATTACATTGAATCTAATGTTGTACTATAATTACTTTTCACATAAAAGACTTTGTTTGCTGGACCACAATCTAATATTTGTCCTTTGTGAATGTGAAACAATGACTAATAATATTGATCCTTAAAAGGGGTTTAAGAGTAAATTTTTTTGAATTCTTCCTTTGCCTCTCTAAATGTACATAAGGTGATTGCTTATTGGGTGTGTTTTATCATTTTACACAAATATAATATTAATTGTTTTAAATATCTCTTCACCACTTTAATCGCCGTAACAAATCATTAATAAGAATTATTAGTCATTATAATGAAGATCTATTCATGATTTTTATTTTAATCAACTTTGAAAATCAATAAAATTAAATTATGCATACATTTCTTCACGTGATGTAAACCTCAATGTAAATGAAAATTTCAATACAAGTTTAATTTTGATATTTTAAATGTGAATTAAATATTAATAACGGATATGATGTATAGTAGTTAATTCCATTTTGATAACCGTTTCGGTTTTTCTGAAAAGACGGAACGTTTCAGATATTTCTGTGTTCCGGTCCTCTGTTTTGGAAAAAAAATTTCGGGCATATAATAGGGGGGGTTCTTTGAGCTTTATTCTGGTTGAGACTCAACATGTGGTATTCCTTCTCCAACTTGAGTTGTTTGTTTTTTTGCTCTGGAGTATGTCGATGCACTTATGCATTCTCTTATTGATTAATGAATGACTCTTTCTGTTTGAGTGTTTACACCCATTCTCTTTGACCAAAAAAATAAGAGAATGTAAAAATTTAGATAATATGTTGAATTATGTATGATGTAATATGAGTTTAAATTTGGGAGAATATGACGAAATTTAAAGTAGATATAATGTTAAAAAATGATTATGCGCGTGGTAGCTAGAATAACTTCATTGGACTAAAATTTAGAAGCTATTCAAAATGGATAATGATAACAAGTAAATGCACTTATATTGTTCACTAACACTAATCTCAGAGCATGTGAGTGTATAAACAGATTGATAAAGACAGAAAATAACAATCAATGATGTTAATCTATAATCTCATTATTCATTTAACAATAGCAAATAAAGAGTCAAAGACAAAAATTTACCCAATAAGAATTTTGACCAGGAGGCGGTGCCGTCTAGCCATTGGGGAGGAAAGCGTCGAGATCTAGTGCTCCATGTCATCCGACCATGGTCCCCTTCTTGATGACAACAGTCATGAAAATAAATTAAAAAAATGATATAACATTATCATACTTAACCGTTATTGTGGATGGTCAATTTATATGATCACTCATAACGCAGAAAAAATAAATTAGTGAAAAATAATTAAATTTTTATTTACAATTTGTCATGATTTATCATGTTATAATAATGTTAAATATTATGACATTAATAAAAGTTCAAAACATAGTATAAAAATATATAAACCGGTGAATGGTTATTCATTTATTATCAAATAATCCAAAATACTACGCTATAAAAACTATCTTATATTAGTTATATATAACATAAACGTGATGGAAAGTTGGGCAAATGAGGAGGTCTTTTGAAAGGTTCTGAATAAAAAATACATGAAAGTAATATTTCTTCATTAAGTGAGTTGCCTTTTATATTTTGAGATCTTTGAAAGGATTTCCCAACCGTTATGAATAAAAGTGAAACCTCTCTAATACCATGGTGGTCGTTCTAGGGTACAAGCCTTATACTGTACATGACATATACCTTAAAAGAATTCTAATTTATCATATGCAATAGTTTCATATGTGAGATCAAAAATTATTTAGTGGTTTTCCGGAAAAATATGTTGATCTAGTAGAAACAATTAGAATATTTAAATTAATCTTTTACGGTGAATTATATGATTTTCTTGAACAAATCTTTCATTTGGTAGGTAACATCGATGAAACTATTGTGAATATTATTTTAATTATGTATCACAGTGCATATATACATAAATATTATATATATCATCTCACAAGTATAATAGTTTTCTAATTAAGTTATCACGATACAAAAGTACAATAACAATACAATTTTTTAATGTGATCAATATATTATATGCCTAACTCATCCAACAACTTATTTTTTATATCCTACAACATATGCACCACTCAAAGTTATAACTTCTTGGAGAAGAGTAGTACTTGTGCTATTACCATTTGGGTCATGCTCCCTGTCATTATACCACCATTTGGAAGCCAACAAGAAATTCGAGTTTGATACTTCGGCACCTAATCACTTGATAGCTAGTTATTTTGAAGGAAAAATATTGGATACATACAAACAATGGTGTGGAATTTGCCCGCTTTGGGAGAAAATAAGTTTGAAATCGAAGGAGCTTTAAAAGAAAAACGAGCTATAAGCAATGGCAGTATTTAATTAAAGTTGATATCCCTCTTTTTACCTATTTGCATAAATATTCTAAGCACTTTGCCAGCATGTAGGGTGTGTGCGAGTATTCATCAGCCTGACGTACTAATTACACCATCTTAGCTAGTCTTGGTGATAATTTCTTTTGGATAGAAAGTATATTTACTAATGAAATCTAAGATCAAGACCGAGAGGCTCAAGTAGAATTAATCGAGGAGAAATTTTGTGTTATATATGATAATCTTTATGATATTTGAATAAGTATCCATGATGTACTGTACTTGATGATGGAGTCTTGTAGTATAAGGAAGTATTGTATGTTTAATATTTAGACATGACTTATTATGTATATATTTGATTATCTGTTGTTCCTACGAACTGAAGACGTGCATTTAGTGAAATCTAGATAATTTATTATATTTTTAAAAAAATTGATTTAAATTGATGAAAAATATTAAAACTTGATCTGATAGTTAAGGTTAACCGAATGTTATTCTCTTGTATAGTTTAAAAAATACTGATTTGAATCTCTTTCCTCCAATGCTGGGGGGTTTCATCTTTCTACCTCCACTAGTGAGAGAGATATTATATACCCAAAAGACATATATAAAAGAAGCACATGCGTATTGACAACATCACTCAGCACTAAAACATAACCATTTCTCCGAAACTCTCCACTCTTTGCCCATTCTTCTTTTCCTTGGATATATATCACTTCTCATGTGGCCCCCATCATTTTTCTTCACTCTTAGTCTAATTTATTTTTACTTTTAATTCTTCTCAATTACAAAAGTTGGGGATTAAAATAATCTAGTGAAGATAAAATATGATATTGAAATAATTCAAGAATTACCATATATACTTTTCACATGCTTAAAAGTGCATCCGTAGGGGGAAACAAAGGGAATTCGGGAACTCATGGCCGGAACATCTAGGGGCGTTTGTTTGATGTTATACCCAGACCGTGAAAATCTTAAGATTACTTTGAGCAGAACACACCTTTATATGTGATAAAAAAGTGACTGTAGAAATCTTGAGGTAATGTGATTGAAGTCTTCCATGATTGGAGTGCATCAGATTACAGGAGTGTTTGTCTATTTGTCCCTACTTTTCACTTGAACACAATGTATAAAAATATTTCTACAGTTTGTTTTCACTTTTTGCCAAAAAAATTCATAATTTTTCTTCAATCATATTTATTTATTCACCAACTAAATAAAGTAATCCAACAATTTTAAAAATTTAATATATCATTCTAGCATACAATCCAAGCATGTTATTCTACTTTCTTTCAATGATGTTTATCAGTAATCTTAAGATTTAGATAATTTAATAAATATTTACACAAACGACCACTAAACTTCCGTATAATAGACAATCACCTAATATTAGCTTCAAGTTTTAGTAAATTGCTATAACAGCTTAGACTTGTCACCCTAGTTCATTTTCAATCAAATGAATAACAAGTTGTGTTCTTCACGAGACGATATTTGTATAAACGAGTCAGCACGAGAAGCACAAATTCTATATGTTGGTGAAGGAGCTTCTCTTTCCTCAGTGAAGGAGCTTCCGATTTCTTAATTAGTTGTGTAGAGAGAATTAAACAGAGTTTCATTAAAGTTGAGTGAACTTACATTCTTCAAAGTTGAAGGGGATATTTGTAGAAATGATGAACCTGTTGGTTCTGATCTTGGATGGAAAAATGATGAGCTTCAGAGATGATGAACCTTTCTAGTTCTGATCTGTTATTGAAAGAAAAATTCTGTTTGTTTATAATGAGGGAGGATGTATATATACAAATGATTCTAACGGTTGCCTATGATCTCCTATGATCCCAACGGATGCATACTTGTAGCCTGAAATCATTTTTTACCAGAAATGGTTAGACACCCACTGTGTTTGGGAAAGTCTCTGTTCTGCTTCCCTCTTTTGCCTATGATGAAGATTTTCTTCTGAGGCTGCAGCTTTTCTTTCTTCAACACTCCCCCTCAAGTTGGGTTCGTATAGGTTGATCGAACCTAACTTGTCAAGTATTTTTTGGAGGTTATTTTTGTCAAGGGCTTTGGTGAAGATGTCGGCTAGCTGGTCTTCACTACGTACAAAGGGAATTGTGATTTCTCCAGACTGTACTTTCTCTCTTATGAAGTGACAGTCCACTTCAATATGTTTGGTTCTCTCGTGAAAAATGGGGTTCATTGCAATGTGACGTGCTGCTTGGTTGTCACAGTGCATCTCTATCGGTTTTCTTATCTCAACCTTCATGTCTTGAAGGAGATGTCTAATCCATGTGAGTTCGCTAGCGGTGGAGGCCATGGCTCTGTATTCTGCCTCCGCACTTGACCTTGCTACAACAGTTTGTTTCTTGCTCTTCCAGGTCACTAGGTTCCCACCTACAAAGACACAAAAGCCAATTGTAGATTTTCTATCGTAACTACCTACCCACTCAGCGTCAGTGTATCCAGCAACAGAGTTTGCCCCGGTTTTCTTCATCCATATCCCTTGGCCGGGTGTTCCTTTAAGGTATCTGAGTATCCTTTTGGCGGCTGCCTGATGATTTGTGCAGGGTGCTTGCATGAATTGACTGATAACGCTAACTGCAAAAGTGATATCTGGTCTTGTGACCGTTAGATAAATTAGTTTTCCTACTAATCTCTGATATTGGCCTATATCAGTTATTGGTTTGCTATCATTCAGTCCTATTTTCATGTTGGTTTCCATTGGTGTGCTAGCAGGTTTTGCCCCTATCATGCCTGTTTCTTTTAACAAGTCTAAGATATATTTTCTTTGAGATAGAAACAATCCCTTCTTCGAGTGAGCTATTTCTATCCCTAGGAAGTACTTTAGTTTTCCTAGATCTTTAATATCGAACTCTCCCTTTAGAAATTTTTGAACACTCCATATTTCATTGTGGTTATTTCCGGTGATGATAATGTCATCTACGTAGACTAAAACGATGGTAGTGGAGTTGTTCGTGTGTTTGACAAACATAGATGAGTCCGCCGTGCTTTTGACGAAGTTAATCTTTAAAAGAGATAGGCTTAATTTTCCATACCATGCCCTTGGTGACTGTTTCAGGCCGTAGATAGCCTTCTTTAATCTACATACCAGAGATGGGTGTGTTGCTTTCTCGTGTCCTGGAGGTAGGGACATATATACTTCTTCTTCCAGATTTCCTTGGAGAAATGCGTTTTTTACATCCATTTGATATAGTTCCCAGTTGAGGTTTGTGGCAACGGATAGTAGCACTCGGATTGTGTTCATTTTTGCTACTGGAGCGAACGTCTCCTGGTAATCTACTCCATATGTCTGAGTAAAGCCTTTGGCAACTAGTCGGGCTTTGTATCTCTCGATAGTGCCGTTGCTGTTGTATTTGGTCTTGTAGACCCATTTACATCCTACGGGTTTCTTCCCGCTGGGTAGTGGGATTATGTCCCAAGTCTCATTCTTTTCCAAGGCTAGGAGTTCTTCATTCATCGCCTTTCTCCATTTAGGGTCGAGTTGGGCTTCTTGATAGGTCTTTGGCTCATCTGTTTCATCAATTTTTCCCAAGTATGCCCTGTGGATGTTAGAGATTTTATCATAAGATAGGAAATTTTGGATAGGGTATAGAACCTGATGGGACACGTAGTCTTTTAATCTTGCTGGGGGATGAGTTTGCCTTGTTGATCTTCTTACGATTACTGCTTCATCAGTGACAACTGCCTCATCAGTTGCTCCCCCTGAGGTAGTTGTCTCAGGCGTGGTTGATGTGTTATCATGTTCCTGTCTTATGATATCTGAGGAAATAATACTGTTAGGTAGCGGAAGCGTTTTGTGGTGGTTATGGTTGTCGGAGTCCTTTGGGTAATAGGATTCTAGTTCTAAAAATTGTACATCGCGTGAGATGTAGAGTTTATGGTTTATTGGGTCGTAGCATTTATACCCTTTTTTTTCAGCGGAATACCCTAAAAATAGGGTTTTGACTGAGGTTTTGTCCAATTTATCAAGTTTTGGAATGTGTACGTAGCATGTACATCCGAATACTCGTATGTGATCAAGATTAATTTTCCTACCCTTGAGAATTTCTAGAGGGCTTTTCAGATGCAATTTTACACTGGGTAATCGATTGATAATGTATGTTGCTGTGAGTATTGCGTCTGACCAGTATCGTTTGGGTACGTTATTTTGGAGGAGGAGAGCCCTAGTCATTTCAAGAAGGTGTCAATTTTTGCATTCTGAGACACTGTTTTGTTGTGGGGTGTGGATATAGGTGGTTTGATGTCGTATACCCTTTTGTTTAAAGAACTCAGAAAAGGTGTTGTTAGTATACTCGGTTCCATTGTCAGACCTAAAGATTTTTATGGTTGTTTCAAATTGAGTTTCGACTAACTTGTTGAATTCTTGAAAACGACTGAAGACTTCATTTTTTGATTTTAAAAGATATAACCATGTGGTGTGAGAGAAATCATCAATAAAGGTAACAAAATATTTGAATTTATTATACGAGTCAACTGGGGCAGGTCCCCAAACATCAGAATGGATTAATTCAAAACATCGTTTTGTCGTACTACTAGATAGTCGAAAAGGTAACCTGGTTTGTTTTGAGAGTTTGCAAACTGAGCAACTGCTAGAGTCTGAATTACAATCAAGTAATTTGTTTAGGATTTTGTTGGAGGGATGACCGAATCTTCAATGAAATATTTTGTCCTTTTGTACTGTACTGGAGGTGGCCAGACATGTTTTATCGGTATCTTCTAAGTAGTACAGACCGTTTCTAAATTTCCCTTCACCAATCTCCTCCCGGTGACTCGATCCTGAAAAATTACTTTGTCAGGTGAAAAGGTAACATTGCAGTTTAGGTCTTTGGTTATTTTACTGACGGATAGGAGATTGGAGTTAAAATTGGGGAGACAAAGTACATTGTTAACGGTTTTTGTGAAGAGTGTGGTTGACCCTGTGCCAAAAATTGGAACTTTATTTCCATTGGCTACCATCACGTGTTGTGATTTTTCTAATTTAGTGAGACTGTGTAGATTTTTTGTGTTATAAGTCATGTGGTCAGAGGCACCAGAGTCTATTATCCAGTGTTCTAAGTTGTGACAAAAATTTGCAGAATTAGAAAAATAATTGACAGTATTGCAAATAGATGAACCTGAGGTATCGCGCAAAAATTCTCCGAATTGTTTGAGCAGTGTAGCCATCTGTGCGTTGTTGTCTGGGTGCAGGTATGCTCTAATGGATCCGGATCAGTCTATTTCTTCCATTCGGTCGGGTCGGTACCCATTGCCCGAACCAGGTCCATCTATTTTGTGTGCCCTGCGGTCTGGGTCGGGTCCTGACCCGTGACCCGCTCCACTAAAACCCTCGGTATAAAATGGGGAGGGTTTCGCGGAGCCTCCTCGCTCGTCACTTTTCGCGCAGCTCCCTCGCTCGTTCTGAAACTTTCTCTGGTTCTGCCGGAGATGAGGGTGCAGATTCCAGCACCGATCATGGGTGTGCCCTCCCTTTCGGCAGTGGCTGCATCTCACCTGCTCGCCTGATTGTCTGCGGTGTCTTCCCCCTTCCTTAGGGTTAGGGTTTCGGAGGAAGCCGTGGGTCGCCATGGCTAGTGCTTCCCCCTTGTCATCTCTAGTACTCATGACTCGTCGCCTGATTTCTTCTCTTTGAACCATCGCTGAGACGGTGGCAAAAGTTGACTTTTCTGTCGACATCAAGATCTGAGCTCGGAATGCTTCGTAGCTTGAGTCGAGAGCCGTCAAGAAGTGGTAAACCATATCTTGCTCAGCCCGTTCTTGGAGTTCCTTCAGGTCAGTGGTCATCGGTCTCAAGGTTTCAAGTTCTTTGAACTTAGATTTTAAAAACCCGGTTAGCTCCGGTACTGATCTGTCCCCCTGTTTTGCTTGAGAGATCTCTCGTTTAAGTTCAAAGACTTGCGCAAAATTGTTTTGTTCACAATAGTTGCTCCGGATTTCTTCCCAGAGTTCCTGTCCTGTTTCACAAAAACAAAAAATTTCACTGAGTTTTGGGTCTATTGAATTTGTTATCCAGGTCATTACCTGGCTGTCCATGATGTCCCATTCTTCTGAGTTTCGGTCCGGTCTTGGCTTACTGCCATCCACGAAGCCCAGTCTGCCTCTTCCTTTCAGGCTCACCCGAGCCGCCCTGGCCCACGGTATATAGTTGTGGCCAGTGAGCAGGATGGAGGTTAGTCTGGGGTTGGTGTCATGGTGGTGAAGCTGGCCGGAGGTTGATGGTTCTGCCATTTGTGTTGGTTCTCAGAATCACTGCTCTGATACCATGTAGAAATGATGAACCTGTTGGTTCTGATCTTGGATGAAAAAATGATGAGTTTCAGAGGTGATGAACCTTTCTGGTTCTGATCTGTTATTGAAGAAAAAATTCTGTTTGTTTACAATGAGGGAGGATGTATATATACAAATGATTCTAACGGTTGTCTATGATCTCCTATGATCCCAACGGATGCCTACTTATAGTCTGAAATCATTTTTTACCAGAAATGGTTAGACACCCATTGTGTTTTGGAAAGTCTCTGTTCTGCTAGTCTCTTTTACCTATGATGAAGATTTTTTTCTGAAACTGCAGTTTTTCTTTCTTCAACAATATTTATAGAGTGTGTGACCCCAGATTCTTTTTGGTGTTTTCAAAGCCTCCAATCAAAGAGTAGTTTAGAGCAGGTAGGAGGTGGTTGGAAGAAAATACGAAGCATTAAAATTAGATGCATTTAATGCATATTGTTTCAAGCCGATCAACTCCATGGTGGTGTTTGTGAGCATTAATTGTTCATTGACCTCCCTCAAGTCTCACGTGGCATCTTCTCCTGTGGCATTACATTGTGATCATTTCTCTCTGAGTACACTGACCTGAGATCGTGAGATGAGATCGTGAGATCACGTACGCTTCAATAATCAATAAAAAATTATACTATTTCTCCAACTCAAAATAGACACAGCTTTAATTTCTAACCTATAGGATTGACCTTTTTCTACTGGGCCTATGATTTTTTTGGGATCATTATATGTGTCATCCTCTAAAAATACACCCAAGCAATAGGAAATTGGATAAAAATCAAATAATCCATTTCTATGAATTGCCAAACTCAACAACCCTATGAGGGTGTGGTAACCATTAACCATGAGAGGCATCCTAAAAAAGAAAGTGGAGCAAATAGTCAATGTTGCAGAAATTCAGTCAACGCCATGGTTCACAGTGGTCAGCCACTAAAGGGTAGGGTTAAACAGACCTACAGCATCAAAGTTCATCTTTTTTACATGTAAAGAATGGGTGTCTGCCAAAACCCCACTTTGCTTATCTGAATGCATGGGACTCTATCTTAATTGTTGACCCATTGCCTCAAATACAAAACGAGTAGTAGCCACGTTGTAAAATGTCATTTTAAAAGCTTTAAAAATGTAATTATTTTTCAACTTTTATTAAGCTATTGTCATTCAGATTTGAAAGCAATTTAAAATTTTAGAGACTAAAATAAGAAAAATAAAATTTTAAAGGCGTTATGACTTGTAAAACCTCTAAGATAGTCATTCAGATTTAAGTAAATTTATACTCATACCAACTTCTTTCTCATCTATTTTTCTTTAATCACACACGTGTGTCCATTTGTATTAAAAAAAATTTGTGTCCTTTGATGTTGATTGTAACCCTAAAATTAAATCCTATCAATTAACGAAAATAACTAATATCAATTAATTCTCGTTGAAAATTCATACACAATTATATTTCAGATAATTAGGATGATTCAATCGACCAAGTGGATTTAACTATTTTTTTATATTTAAAGTGGATTTAACTATTAAGTGTAAGGTTTCAGTGAATATAAAGGAGGTACGTGTAATTTTTTAACGTAGATAAGAGTATAACTAAGAGAACATAAACGGAAAATGCCTCCACTCCGTCTGTAATTTCGTCATTTACATCATTTAAGTTACATTTTTAAAGAATTTAAGGCTTCCGCTTCGTCTGTTATCACATGCAAAACACGTGTATATGTTAATTCTACGGAAAATGCTCCAACAATCCGTCTAAGATAAAAAAATAATCTAGGTAACATATGAGAACTCGATAGTTGAGAAAATAGACGAAGATGAAGAAATGAAGAAAGAATAGTACCCCCGTATTTCAACCTAAACGTCATAGATTTTCATTTATGAGATGCACGTAGATTACACGTGATGATGAAAAGAAACAGAAATCTTAATTTATTTCAAGAATAATAATTTCAGACAAAATATGATAAATGACAAGAAATATTAATTACGTAGATGCCCTCTGTATTTTTGACGATTTTGATTCACAATTTCGTATGTGTATAGGCTCTAGAGTCATTGATGCCAATCCACGACGTCATTGTCAGCCCTTTCTCACTCACCAATCCCATTTACTAGTATGCTTTAAATTTAAAGCAAAGGTCGGTCCTTAAGTCTACAAAAGGTATGATTACCTGAATGAGGTAATTAGAGACCTTATTAATTATAAGATCTATAAAGTCCATCCTACATAAAACAAAATCTAGAAACAATGGGGACCCACTATTGTTGATCCAGGTCATTTCTGTAATATCTGAGAATCATGGGGGCAGTGAGTATAACCAAATCCTTTAAATACAACCCCTCTTAATCACTTCTACCGTTCACTCAGAAAAACAACATTTGCACTCAAGATTCCTTCTATCTAAGCACTGGCAAGAACAACCATGGGAAACTGTTTGGTTCAGCAGAAAAATATTATCAAGATCAAGAAAACAGATGGACAATTCCTGGAGTACAAAGAACCCATGAAAGCACACCAAGTATTATCAGATTTCTCTGGCTATGCAATATCAGAAACACTTCCAGTTTTGCAGCATCTCCGGCCAGATACCAAACTGCTTCATAATCACCAATACTATCTTGTACCTCATCCTTCACCATCCCGAAAAGCTGGCAAGAAGAAGGTCAGGTTTTCAATTCCCGATCCGGAGGCCGAGGCCGAGAAAGGAAGTGGGGTCATGAGAATCAAGCTAGTTATCACAAAGCAAGAATTGCAGAAGATGCTGCAAAATGGAGTTCTTTCAGCTAAAGGAATGGTTTCTCAGATCGAAAGTGAGAAAAACAGAGATGATGATCATATAGTCAATGATGACAGTGACTATAGAGGATGGAGACCTGTATTAGAAAGCATAGCTGAAGTAAATTAATTATATATTATATATCAAATTATGTAGTGTAACCATGAACAAGATTGAGAAAAATACAGTTTTAGCTTCTCTTCCAATAGCACATACTTAAAAACATGTTCTTATTCTAAGATATTTTTCATACTTATGATCATATAAATCTCCAACTTCAATATCAGCAAGAACTAGACCTATGTCCATTTTGAAGGATCAAAATGAAGAAAAGAAGTAATAACAAAGTAAAAGTGGTGCAGCTGTGGAGCCCAGCTGGTTGAATGTATGTGTATGTATATATGTGGGTGCGCGTTCGCATGTTCGTTTGATATATTTGGATATCGAGGGTATCCGGGCTTACACTCGACTAATCTAACTGGCCTTAAGTTAAAGACCAGATAAACTTCCAGTGACTTTGGGTGTGATGAAACTAGTGACTTTTAAAAAGCAAATTCAGGATCTAACTAGTTGAGCTAGGTCACAAGGTTAGCTGGTTGAAATTATTTAGGCACATACAGGAAGCTTAGTGGGATTTAAAAAAAAATCACGAAGCTAGAACTAGAAGAACTATCAGCAAAAGTTGGCAAAAATATGGTAAAGAACTGAACAATCTTGACTCTCAGTAAGCTATTTCAATAATGCATATCAGGATTCACTGAGATTATCCAGCTGAGCAGATTCCAGTTATGTAATATAGACCAAGAAAACTATAATTTCCAAATGAGTGCAATTGTTTAAAAGTACCATGTCAATTCCGACAGAGGTGGAAAATAAGAAGTTAAAGCCTCTTGAGCCATTGGCCTGAAATGGAATCACTGCACAGAGTCCTGAAAGGGGACAGAGAAAGAGATATGTGCAAATATCAAAGCCAATTGCCTCCAATAGAAGATTTTCCGAGTCATAAAGCACTAAATGTAACAATATAATTAGTTTTCATTTTCATAATTATTATTTATCATTATCGTGGTCTGCTATTGCTCCACTATGATGGCAGGCAGTAGTGGTACTTTTCATAATTAAAAGAGCACTCGAAATATTAGTTTTTAAGTCAATTTGCTCCAGTAAAAAAGGCATAAGTTTTATGGAAGCAAACCTCACGCTGCAATCATCTGTGTAGTGCAGAAGATCATCTGTAAACTAACAAGATAACTTATTCTGTTAAAAATGGCAGATTTGTCATCAAAACTTTAGCATGAAACACAATATCATAATAAGAGGGCAGGGAAGTAATTGGAAAGAAGGTATGATGAGAATAGTAAGACAAAAGGGAACCACAAAATGTGAGCAATAAAGTAAAAGCATTCTATTTCGTTTGATATTTGCAATGACCTCATTAATGCGTTCGATCATATTCCTATGATGAAATTTACAATTACCAAATATATATGAATGCAACTTAGATGGATATAGATTCCTATACTAGACCAATAAAACTTCTTTAATGATACAATTTTTCCTAATAGGCCCACAGCAAAAACCTACCACCCAAAAGCAACAGTGAAAAAGCTCTCATTCTTTTCTTTCTTAAAACTTTCCTTAAAGAACAAATACATCACTTTTAAACCTTAATCACATAAAACACGAAGAAGCTTTTAATGATCAAGCAGTCAGCATATTAGTAGGGACCATCATGATAATCAGCAAGCATAAAGAATACCCTCTTTCCGACTTACATCGAGGTACAAAAAGAGCTTTCCTGTTTTAATAGATCTCCTAAATTGAAAAGATAAAAGAACATTTCACAGAGGAATATGAATGCACATTTTCAACTGGGTTGTCAGTAAACCAAACGATGCCAATTTTAACTTCTTTTGACGATGCATATTTCAAACTTATCTTTTGTCTTATCCTATCAGATACCTGCAACACAACTATGATCTCCCCAACACTGGTAAAAAGAAGAGAAAAAACAATGCATATAAATCTTATCCGAGTTCTTTCAATGATACTTTCAAGTACATATAGCAAACTATAGTTTTGATAACTTGTCAATCGTATCGTTGGGTGGTATAGTATTCACACTTATTTTCCTACAATGGTCCCTCGCATTCATATCTCGGCATCTCCATACGACCACAGCATACATCACCAGAACTGACTAAAATTTTCAAAAAACTTTACCCATATCTCAAGTAGTTTAAGATGATTATAGATTAATTAAAATTAAGATTCCTTGATTAAATATTTTCCTGTAGTGGTGCTGGCATTCGTAAAAAGGGAAAAGAGAGAGAAAGCACCTTGTTAGTGACTTTATCATGACAAACTTGCAGTTAGGTTTTCACACGTAATAGTCCCAATGTTCACCAAAAAAATCTCACGAAGAGCGGAAAGTAAGTGCATAAACACAACCAGCTGCTTATCAATGTATATAATATATTGGCTTCTTTGTCTAGGAAGGGAAAGATGATTACTTCGCTATAACAATACTCACAAGTTATTAATACATTACGAGATACAAAGACAAAAAGCCGTTTGGGATGAAATTCTGTAAGTTTGATAAGACTATACAAGAGAGGAAGTGTACAAGTGAAGTGTGTATCAAGATTCTAGAGCTGCATATATGTTGCTATTCTTCTTTCCTTTCTACTTCCAGAGCAATCTCATTACGACGTTGAAAGGGAAGTGTAAATGGTGGATTGTACTGCAACCACAATTTCAGGGAGTCAATGATGTTTCGCAGAGGTCTTTTTATATTAGTGTTGAAAAGAAATTATCTCAGGGTATTGATGTTGCTTTTTTGTTAGTAATACCTGTGCAACTTCTAATGATGTCCCCTCTTTCAATTGAAACTCTTTGTCGTTCTTTAGGGCGTTCCGTAATTTTGATTCTTGTCGTTTGACCTCTTCATCAGTAACAAAACCTGATATAAATTTGAAAAGAAAGTCAGAAACTATGTCACTATTCATTATTAAGGACATGGTTCATTTTTTTTTCTTTTTCTTTTGTTCAATTTGAAAGAACAGGATTTTAAACTAATATTTTTTTCAGACATGCAAGTACAACTAATTAAGACACTGTCTTAATAAAGAAGCAAATATACAATGACAGGCACTTGCAAAACGAAAGGATACCAAATTAAG
Source organism: Datisca glomerata (assembly GCA_003255025.1). Classification (NCBI taxonomy): domain Eukaryota; kingdom Viridiplantae; phylum Streptophyta; class Magnoliopsida; order Cucurbitales; family Datiscaceae; genus Datisca; species Datisca glomerata. The sequence continues at coordinate 327,565 of QANY01009648.1, forward strand.
GAGCTAGACAATTGGGATTAAAACAATTGTTCCATTGAGTCTCTGATCAATACAAGTTTGATAAAAAGACAAACCTGAAAAGGGAACAACAGCAACAATTTTTCCTGGAACCTCTTGGATTCTCACAGATGAATCTTTAGGTAAGGGCAAGTTTGAACCATATTTGGAAGGCATCACAAAGGACATCAGCCACTCATCTTGGTCTTCCAGCTAAAGACATAATGTACATCAATATGAAGCAATGAAGATAATTAACAAAAAGCAAATTCGAGATGCAGATTTACCCAATAGAGGGGAGATAATAGAAGCATACATGAAATACTTACACAGCTACTGTAAGATTTTTTCTATTTTGTCCCACACATATTATAGATACAAAATAAACATGAACAAGAAAACATTCTTTTTATGTTCACCGTATCAGTAGATTGTGATCTTCTACCACTTATTTTAAACAGATAATTGCATTTGAACTACTTAGATACTAAAATGTTTCAATCATAAATGTCTGAAAACTAAATAATAAGCTGAAATCGAAAATGTTATCTCCTACATTATAATTTAGGTAATTGTCCATACTGGTGCAAAGCTAAATAAAAAAGAGCTTCAAACTTACTCTCTTTGTTATTACAGGAGTAGTCATTTCCATTTTCTCCCCATCGGATTGAGCTTTACGTGTAAAAACAGGTGTAGTCATCTCCATTTGCTCCTTAGTTGTATTCTAGCCGAAGAAACAAAAACAGAATGAGCAGACAAATAGAGATAGAAAGGCCATAAAATTAACTGAGAGTAATTAACTCTTTTTTTTACGGTAACTGGGAGTAATTAATCAAGAAACAAAAGTACCTTACCAAACAGGTACTCCGCTAAGACATTAAAGGATTGAGATGCACCACTAAAATCAAATCCCTTCTTTCCTGGCATTGTTGTCTCTGCGACAAAGTAAGGCTGTTTTGACAATTATGACCCCACTTCAGGCATCTTGTGCAGTAGTAACAGAGAAAATAGATCAAAGAACATCCAAAACCAAATACATATAACTACAATTCGAAGAGACAAAAAAAGAAAAGAAATCAATACCTCAACTTCTCTTATCTCATACTGGTCTCTCCTACTCAAAACCTTGAACTTCACGGTCTCAAGGTTAGGAACTTAACCAAATCATATAAGCAAACCAATTATCAGTTGAAGAAACAAGCAAAACAAACCCATTAATAGGAACCAACAATTGAACGCTCGAATCAAAACCAACGCAGAAAGAGTACCTGACATTAAAGCCTCCTCTAAATTCCGGCTCTCAAACCTCTTTGGAAACACGTATTTCGCTGTCTCTGATGCCAAATCCACCAAAACTGCAGGAAAACCCAAACGATACAACCAAATTGGATTGAAGCCTGAAGGCTCAAACATATAAATCAAGGGTCATAAGTTATAACATAAAGAGAGGAAATGCAATTCTAAAATTACATCGTTGAGAGAGAGATGCAGCTTGAGTAGCAAGAGCAAATACGAGAGAAGTTCGGGCTTCGAGAGCGGAAATGGTCCTTCGCTGCCGTGGAGCGGGCACGGTGGCTCTTTCAGTGGCCATGGAGTTCGTGAAGTTGTATCTGATGGATAGCGTGCAAGGGTTTCTGGGAGAAGAAAAGGCGATATTTCCAGGTGGGGTTGAAATCCGTAAAGGGTCGCAGAGAAGCATTTTCGTCTTCCCAAATTCCAACTGTTAGGTTCAGTCAGAGCTTGGCCCTGGATTTGAAATTCTGTCGCAGTGGAATGTTCACGTCATCGAAGGAGTGGTGGTTATGATTTTTGCCGGGAATAGATACCCCAGAATTACCATTTGTGCCCCCTGATAATCCAAAATATCAAATTCGTCCCTAGACTGTGATGTTGCCCCCACCACTGCATTTGTTCCTCGTTGTCTGGTCATTTTAGGATCTGGGTGTCGGTTATTTAATTTTCTTGACCTAGAGTGCTACTTTGCTTACCATTCTCAGAGGAAAATATGGTTTTGAAGAAGCTCTTGAAACCCATTTCGTATACCCAGCAAAACATTTCACCACCATCACTTTCTCCAATCCCAAACCCGACCCTCCCATCTCCACCACAAACCCCTCTCCCCCCTCTTCCCACTCTCACTGTCTCCCACAACAACCACCATAACCAACTTCTCCAGTTTCTCAAGACCCATCTATCTCCTCCCTTCACCCCCAACCACCTCCTCCACTTTCTCAAATCCAAGCTTCATCACAACCCCAAATTCACCCATTATGATTTCCACATCTTCAACTGGGCCTCCTCCATCGACTCCTTCCGCCACGATCACTCCACCTTCGAGTGGATGGCTCGCACCCTCGCCGTCACCGACCGTTTCGCCGACCTGGACTCTCTCCTCCACTTTTTCGCCTCCAATCCTTGCCCCTGCTCGGACAGTATTTTCTCCTGTCCTCGCACTGAACCCATTTTCCAATTTGCAATGAATGCTTATTGTAGAGCTGGGAAATTGGATGATGCGGTTGTTGCTTTTGATTGTATGCGGAAATTGATTGATGGGAAGCCAAGTGTGGTGCTCTATAATATTTTGATTAATGGGTTTGTGAAATGTGGACGATTTGATAAAGCTTTGAGAGTTTATGACATCATGATTAAGGATCGGGTTAGGCCCGATGTTTATACGTTTAACATTTTGATTAGTGGTTATTGTCGTAATTCACAGTTTTCATTAGCTTTGGAATTATTCAAGGAAATGAGGGAAAAGGGTTGTAGTCCAAATGTGGTTAGTTTTAATACTCTGATCATAGGGTTCTTTAGGGATAAGAAATTTGAGGAAGGAATTGGAATGGCTTATGAGATGATTGCGCTTGGATGCAAGTTTTCCACTGTAACTTGTGAGATTCTGGTTGATGGGCTATGTAGAGACAGTCAAGTTCTTAAGGCATGTGAATTATTGATCGATTTTTCGAGGAAGGAAGCATTGCCTTCTGGGTATGATTATTTCAGACTTGTTGATGCAGTTTGTAGGAAAGGGAATGCAGAAGGAGCATTAGAAGTTTTGGATGAGCTATGGAGGAAAGGGCATGTCCCTAGCTTGATTGCTTGTACCACTTTGGTTGAAGGGTTAAGGAGGCAAAGGAGAGCCGATGAAGCATTCCAATTGACAGAGCGTATGCTTAAAGAAGATATAATGCCTGATATTGTGACTTTTAATTGTCTTCTTCAAGATCTTTGTTATGTTGGGCGAACGATGGAATCTAATAGATTGAGGCTGTTGGCGTCAAGTCGGGGTTTGGAACCAGACAGCATGACTTATAACATTTTGGTGTGTGGCTGTATGAGAGAGGGCAATAAGAAAGAAGGGGAAAGACTGGTTGATGAGATGTTGGATAAGGAGTTTATTCCTGATATTGTAACGTATAACAGGTTGATTGATGGACTAACTAATGCGAGAAGTTCTCGCCAGCAAGATAATGTGGTTGATGAGTGAAGAAATTCTGGGTTGTAGTGATTACAGTGCCTGCATTTGCTTGAAACAAACTTGCTTCTGATCCCATTAACTGGAATGGGTGTTTTCTATACATAGAGAATCATCAATATATTGAAATGTGATTTGCAGCAATGGATACAAGGCGAAACTGCTATAGTGAAAATGAGCTAGAAAACAGAAGCTTGGCCACGGACTCTCAAAATGGAACTTCTTATTGGAGGAGAGTTAAGCCATGAGCTTCCACAGCCAAAAGCTAGATTACATGGATTTAACGTATAGACGTATATAAGTATAGCTATCAGATACGGTTTGAGCCTGGACTCTGCTTTGCGTGAATTTCTTTGAGGAAATTATGAATATCAATTCATAGCTTGTGGGCAGATAAATTGATGATTCTTGGCTGGTATATATGTAGAACTCTGTATATTAAAATTCTAACTTTTGGAGTATTGATTCACGATCCTCTCGTATCATTACTAATCACGGATCGTGTTTGTCTAATCTTATTTCTTACTAACATGACAAAATCAGATTCAAGTGAGTACAATGAAAACAACTTTTGTATCCGTACATGAATCCCCTTCCTTAATCCCATTCTTGTAATTCACGATGCATTCTTGTTTCACATTTACCCACTCTTTCTATAATTCAACTTATCTCCCTCGTATCATTCATCATCTCCAATTTTCATTATAACTATCATTTCCAATGCAAATTTCATTCCATTCATTTGAACTAAAATCATTTACCTATATTTTATAGAACTGCGATTTAACAACTTCCCATTAGCGCAAAAATTTGGGTCAAAAGTCAAGAAGAAATGGACTAGGTGTTTGCTTCAATTTTGCAATCTAAGTATTGAAAATCTACAACTCGTGTTCGTTCTTTCACTACCCATCTAAATGATCTTTTGCTATAGTTAGTTTATTAATGCCTAGGAAATTAGACGGAAATGGGGAATTCACAATCCGATATAAATGCAAAAAAAAAAAAAAAATAGAACAAAATTTGAATTCAAAATTAGAAGATGCATTTACCTCTTACTTTGATGATGCAATCGGAATGCTAAAAGGAAAAGAGAACAAAGATCCAATTCAGAAATTGCTGTATGAAATGTAGTTTCGCTTGGATAGGTTTAAAGGTCTGAATAATACGCATACCACACACGACCTTTTTTGTTAAAAAATATTTTTTAATAGAGCTTATAAAATATTTAAAAGTATGATTGGATCTCGTTACCTTTGAACTTAAACAATTGTAACTCATATTGTCTTTTTTTTTGTTAAATTAGAGGTAAAAGAATTTGTACTTGAGAACTTCATTTTCGAGGAAGATTTTGGTTACCTCTTAGTTGCGAACTTGAAAATAAACTTAGGTACCCGAAAAATATTTTTTAAGAAAATTTGAGAAATTTAAATTTTATAGAATTGAGATACAATCAGCTTTTTTAAATAAAGTTGCTGGTGATATAAAACAGTTGGTGCAGCAGGTTATCTCAGTTATGCCGGCACCTCTATAGCATCATCATCATCTAATCTAACTGAACATCTATTAGAATAAAATAAAAAGATTCAGCAAATGAAAATATAAAAGACAAGACATTAGAACTTTGTCTACTACAAATATCATCAAAAAAAAAAAAATTGGAGCATTCCACCACCATATAGGAGTAATTATTCTAGGTGTCTTAAACGTCAAACAATCTACAACTCGATTGTCCTCCTACTAAATGTGAGTGACAACAAAATTCATCTGAGCGAGAAAATTTAAACATCTATCATAAGCATGACACCAACACTAATGGACCTAGAATGAAGAAAAACTACCACATAGAAACACTCTCCAGACATAATTATCTCTATCTAAAGCTTCAAGCATAAATAATTGTATGGATAATACCAGTCAACTCAGCCTCCAAGTAAAATATACACTGAGGTGGATAGCAACACAACCTTTAACAAATCTTCTTGAAGATCGAAAAATACCTCCACAACCTAAAAGCTCAAGACTACAAAAAGTCACTCTGTATTTACCTTAATCGAGCTTGATGAGGGATGATGCTAAAAAATTTTCAAGATATGTTGGGCTTTGGAAGAACGACCCAAAACATAAAGTTGTTGTGTGTCAGAAACTTCTCAATTGAACTCTACATCGTGCCAATCTTATAGCCTAGAGCTTAAAGGCCAACAGTGGAAGCCAGAAGTCCAAATTTTGAAGGAAGAATCGTCTGTGCTATGTTTAAAGACAGTAATGGAATCTTTAGACCATGCAATGGATAAACTGTAACATATTTGACAACCTGAAAATCTGTGTTACGCAATCTCAAATTACCACCGTGTGTTGGTAACAATTGAATTGGTGATAAAATATGATTGTTATTTTTGTTTGTACATAGTGATATCTTAAATGATGAGTAACAATTTAGAATTTATGTTTGGCATAAGTTAATTGTTCTTGTATATTTGTCCAAATAACAAGAAAAGTTACTTAAATCTTCTTTTAGTTATATCATGCAAAAAAGCATTTTAATGTATAATCCTAACATTAATTTTAACTATATTTTAATAATATTTAATTAACTTTATATCATGTTACGTTATTCTCATAATAATCGTACACATTTATTATCTTTGATCTTACTATCAGAATTGTTAATATATTATAAATTTAAGATTGTTTCTATTTTCTACTACAATTTAATAGCCTCAACAACTTGTAAATTAGAATTGCATTATAATTTAAAGATTACTATAAACAAGATAATTCAATTAAAAAATGCTTCTCATATGATGAGAATGGAAGCTATCACGAAACAAACGCAACCCTACTCTAATCCGCTTGGTTTTTGCTAAAAATAGAATTAGGAATCACAAATTTAGGACTAGCTTAAATTCGGATAACAAGAATCAACTTCAGGTAAACTGCAGTTGATTCACAAGTTGCTACAGACAAGCATTGCAAATGGTATGACTGACAAAAGTATGAACAATTTGTTGCTCTACGCATCTCAATGACAACGCGTATAAAAAGCAAATACAGTAAAAAGAAAAAGAAATAAGACATTTAAATTCCAATTATCTTCAGTTAACATGTAATCTAGTTGAAGCAGAATTAACCAACCAAAAACGGGGTAAAGGCTTCATTTTGCCATGAATATAAGTCCAAAAAACCAAGACAGGGCGATAAAGGGAAGAGCGTAATCTCAATAGAAACTCGCATTGAACAGTACATAGTTCAAAGATTGTTTTAAGAGATCTAGTCCAATCAAGGTAGAGATACCCAGTTGCATGCCCCCTTACAAAATAAGTCAGACTATCCCCAACACACAAAAATTATTTCAAAAAATAAAACAGATGAACAGTTCCGTCCTGTAATTTTGACCTTTCCAACCAAACAATAGATAGTTCATTCTTCTGACGGCCTTTGCCCCAAAACTGGAATGTCCTCGTACCGTTTCTACAGCACAAGACAGTTAAAATTTAGTGATGAAAACAATAACTGTTCCAATAGCACTTATCAGTACAACATTGAACCATTCTGGTAAATTATTGATTTAGGCTAATCTATAAGTAAATAACATCAATGGAAGTACAATTATATATTTGAATACTAAGATAAAAGAAATAAAATATCTCTTTACCTTCCAAACTATTCTAACTTGCCATTATTTGTGCATAATACTTGAATTGCTACAAATGATTTAACATTTACCAAAATTGTAAATGGACAAAGTAAAAAAATGAATGGACACATTGCAATTGCTACGATACAACATGGTAAAATGAAACAACACCAATTACAGATGTTATCCCAACTGAAGGCAAAAAAATCCAGAAATTAAACCGTCAAAATCTCCATCAAATTTATCAATTGGTGCAATCCATGAAAACCAAAATGGTAAGGAGAAAATAATTAAAACTAATATATATGTTCTCAATAAGTAATAATAGTGGACATGTTACCCCAACATTATTGTATTCCCAGAGCTTGTGGACTCCATAATCAACAGCCTGCACCGAGAAAACCATAATGATAAGGAGACTAAGATTTAATCTTCTTCACCCCCCCCCCCCCNNNCCCCCCCCCCCCCCCCCCGCCAAAAAAAAGAAGAAAGAGAGAGAGAGAAAGAAAGACACCTATACACACAACTTCTAGTGAATAGTATAAGGTGAGTAAATAACCTATACCCAGTATAAAATTTCAGAAATCAGAAAGATAATCACAATCCGATTACAGAACTTTTAGGCAAGGTCACTAGAAAACCAGTCATCTTGCTCCAGGCTTCCAGCCAACACCATACTTCAGACTTCAGTATACGGGAAAAAAAGCTTCAAAACATAAGCACTTAATCTGGATGCTAAGAAATTGAAGAAATCAAGACTATGGTCGATATTAAGTAGTCCAGATTTATGGCCTGAGATATGGCATATTTTAAAACTATAATCCTGACTCCCTGCTACTACTATTAGATTTTCATTGGAAAAATGCTTTGCGTAACATAATTTGACGCTTGATGTTCTTTTTTTATTAGCAGTTCTAATAAAGGAGGCGATCAACTTGAACCATTCAATCAAACAAATAAATTTTCGATAGGCTAATAGACTCCAACCCTCTCTACCAAAACAGATCTTCTCCTTTCTTTGTTTGCCAGGGGATGCTGGAATATAATAAAAAAAATAAAACATAACTACGAATTCAATGCTCAAACCAGGCAAGTTGAACCAAGTATGATTATGAAAGGACAGACGTTTCCGCGTAATCCAACGAAAGTAATCATCTGAGAATCGTAAAACGCCAATAAATCAACTAGGGAATTGCTTATAAGTCGAAATTTACCCGTTCTCCGAGAAAAGCACCGGCGATAACAAAGGTGACATAAACGGAGTTCCGGCGCATGATTACTCTATAAAGACCTTCGAAAAGGCCTCCGCCGCTTCTTCGAGCCGCTGAATCCATATCGTCGATCTGATTCGAGTCTCTTTCCCTTCTGATCTGTGCGTTAGGGCTTGCAGAGCTCTCTCGATTTTGTGACGGAGGTCTACAAAGACGCGCTTTTTGGATACAGCTACGCTTCAAGCAAACCTCCGCGGAAATGATCCGGTAAGGTCCGATTAGTTTGGGCCGACCACATCACGTTTCGGCATGGGCCTTGAGTCATTACCCATCCTCTTTTACACGTTAGCTCAAATGAATAGTAATAATACACAAGTCTCATTTTTTTACAGTGAGGTTGCAAAATGGATTTAGGCACGAATGTGAGATGGTGGTGGTGGTGGTGGTGGTGGTGGTGGTGGTGGTGGTCTATTTTGCATCCTCACTTTAAAAAAAATGAGACTTAAAATCAGGAATATCTAATATTGTATTCAAAGTTTCAAACTTAATATCTGTTCAGCTATGTGAAATGAAAAAAGACCTTAGAATCTCACTCACATAGTCTTTCTGTTCATTTAAATTGGGGAAGTGTCCATTTTTGCAAAATAACTAAGAGAAAGACTGAAAAAAGTTATATTTACAAAAATGATCATCTTTTTAAAATGTAAAAAGTTATATATAGATATACTGTGATATATTCTAATATACCATGTATATTTAGAGAGATATTTCTGAATCATCATGCTCTTCTTCCTCGATCCGACCCAGTTTCAGAGAGAGTTTTGAATTAGAACCCCTAATCATAAAAGATGAGCAGGGTGAGTCGCAACCCCTAATTTCTGAATCGTAAACCCTAATTCCTGAATCGTAACTCCTTCTCTTTGCTCACCTGATCCATTAGAAAGGGGACATAGAGAGAAATGGAGAGAGCACAAAAATGATAAAGAAAAAGAGAAGGGGCGTGATAGAGAGAAACATAGAGAGCGCGAGAGAGACAAACAAAGAGGGAAGGAGGCTGATGGAAAGAAAGGGAGAGATCATGAGAAACACAGAGAAAGAGGCAGAGAAGAGAAATTTTCTTAAATTCGGTCATATTTGTAAATATAATTATTTAACCCAAATGCTAAACATTAAGGAAAGAGAAAATTACAAAAAAAAAATGACAACTTTGGAGGATCAATTTTATTGAATGTCTACATAATAGAAAAGTTATAAATATGGCCGTTTGAATGTAACCGATTTTTTTAGCTTTTTATTTTACCATTCTTGCCCCTGAATCCTTTCATCCTTTAGTCTCTATATTTTTCAAATCAAAATGTCTCACACTCGCTCTATTAAATGATCTTTAAACCCTAACGCCTAAATTCGCTCGACATTGGACGAGGCGAGTCATTAAGTTCGAGTGCTCTAACGTGGGTAAGTTAGTCGATTGCATTTCCCAGATACTCCAATCATTCAAGTTCGCTATTGGTGACCAATACCAGCTCTAATTTAGGTCCCATTGAAGCTAGTAACTGAAATAGTAAAATAGTAAAACTAAAACAACCTTGTTTAATCATAGTAAAAAATACCTAATACCCACTCCATCTCTTTCACGGGTACTCTCTGTTAGAATCAATCAGTTTTAAAAATGAAATAAAATTAGATTTGAACCACGAATGGTTCGTGGAAAGAATATCAAAAAAATAATTCGATTTTACTTATGTAATCATATTAAATAATTTAAAACCAATTTTAATCTGATCATGCATATACGATATTAAAACGAATAGATTAAAAGAAAATGATTTTTCACATTTACTCTGTGTTGGAGAATTTCTGAACTGGTAGAACTCCCTCGAGCGTTATTCATGTTCTTCAAGCTTTAAGATCAAAATCATGAACTTGATCTTCCATGAATGATTTCTGAATTAGTCCACCAACAACCACCAGTTAATTTCAAAAATATCTCAGAAGAACTTTATGTAGTTATTTCAGTGTGGACTCTCAAAATGATTAAAGAAGAAAAATCAAATCTTTCTTCTTCAGATTACTTTTGGCGGCAACAATAGTGAGAGGAGAAAACATTTTTCTCTCTTTTTGTGTGTTGATAACAACTATATCTAATACTCGTTATCTATTTGCAATCAAATTGCTATTAGATATTTATCAAAAAATAATTTTTGATATTTATAAATATACTCATATATTATAAAATTTTCAAAAATTCCCCTAATCATCTATTCTTGCCGAAAATTACATGATCTCCTAGAGTTTTAGTTCTATCGAAATTCATCAATCCAATTGATAAATATAATTACTCATTATTAATTAATTAATTTATTTATTTTATTTGACTAATATCTAATAATTAAAAAATAATAAATAATTAATTGAATACAACAATTATACTTAACTAACTTAAGTGACATCACCTATCGCATATAGGTGTAGGAAATATGCCTTGGCACCAAAATATATTTTGGTCCAACTTAGTTCGTTTTTCTATTCCTGTTCCCTGAGCTATTTCTGAGACCGGATGGACTCACATGAACAAAGCTTAGAATTCAAATACGCGGTGAATTTATCTCCATAAATTCCTGACATATTTAATCCTGACATCGTACGAGTCCACTATATGTTCGATGTCGAATCAACTCTCGATTCATGCGCAGTACATTTTATGTTGGTGTAAATAAATTCTATTTATTTTCACGGTCCACATATTATTTTAACATAATACCTATCGTGAATATCAGTAACAAGAGTGGAATATAAAATTACCATTTTATCCATCTTGTTATTATTTCCTTAACTCATTTATTGACTGTGAATAAAAAAACATTATAGTTAATTCTCTCGTACAATTCATAAGTCTTATTCAATGACTCATCTCATCGAATACTTGAGCAAGTTAATTTATTCAATAAAGCATAAAGTGATATTGATACTTTCATAATCCAACCATGAATTTCCATATATGTGAATCACGTAACTCCTACTTAATTAAATTACAATCCCGACAGCTGAGGCATTGCCCGCCAATTTGAACTCACTCATTTGACATATCAAGGATCACAACTAACCAAGTCAAGTTACGTATTCACCCTAAGATTAAAGTAATTATGAAAATACCCTTAAGGTGTAACAATTAGATTTAGAGCTAGGTAAACAGTTTTGGGGTCTAAACTAATTTGTTACCAGTCTATTCAGCATGTTCATAACATGTATAGGTTAACATATGAGTCTCCACTCTTATGCCCTAAGACTGACATCCAACGGTTTAACCAAACAGTCATAATCAGATTCGATTGCCCAGTCGATCCTAAGACTGTGAATATCGTTCTAAACTATTTCAGAAGAGTTCGTCTGTAGACGTTTCTGTCTTCACCCATCTTTCGTTGACAATAGTTCCTGGACTTGAATAATTTATAAACACGTTTTTATTTAAAATAAAACTTTCAACTTAAAAAAATTCAGTAATACAAATGTCTGAGAAAAAAATAAATATAAATAAATAGTCATTACACCTACTTTATGGACATATTCCAACACTCTCTCCCTCCTTCACGAGACCAATGCACAAATTAGGCTTCTTCCTCCTTCACATGTACTATCTCCTTCGAAACACCAACCGCAGTTTCAATCGGTCATCGAGTCAGCCGAAAACCCCATCTTCATCAGCTAAAAACCCTAGAACCCGACAAGCTCAGAAACTCCATAACCTCATCGGAAACTCAAGCGAACTCAGAATTTCAGGCGTCTTCCTCCATGCACAAAATTGGTATAGCACACTAAATGAAATAGTAAATACCAGAACAACCTTGTTTAATAATAGACAAAAAAAACCTAATACTGACTCCATCTCTCTCACAGGTACTCTCTCCCTCATTCATGAAGCCAATCCACGAATTAGGCTTCTTCCTCCTTCACGGGCACTCTCTCTTTCGTGACACAAACTTCTATTGCAATTGGCCATCGAGTTAGCCCAAAACCCTATCTTCATTAGCTAAAAACCCTAGAACCCCACAAGCTCAGAAGCTCCATAACCTCATTAAAAAACTCAGGCGAACTCAGAATTTCAGTTGTATTCCTACGCGCGAAATTAGACTTGTTGGTGTCTTCCCTATGCGGCTAAATGGGGTAAGATATATCAAATTTCATTTTCAATATGTATATGTTGACAATTAATTTTCATAATAATGATTTAGGGCTTGTGAAGCCTTCTCTAAACTTAAATAAGTTGTGATATTAGCTTACATGGTGAGTCTAGAGAATTTTTTGTAGCTACTTTTTGAATGTTCCTTCTTAAGATGATCTCTAAACAAGAATACCAAAGAGTGAGAAATTTCAACCTCGGATATATGCTTCAAGGCTTAAGTAGTTCTAGTAGTAGCTCTGCTGAAATGCGACCAGTATTCTTTCTTACAATTGCAACTCAAAAACTAATTTGTTTTGTAATTTTTGAAATGTAGATTTCATATAATGTTTTTACCTTTTGTATGTTCCATATAAAGAAGGAATAAATTTTCAATGTTTTTAAAGCTTTTTAGTATTTTATCAGTATACTCACAAATTATTTTTGTAGAACTCTATCTAAAATTTGTGATTAATGTCTAATTAAAACATAGCTTAAGTAATGAAAATTGCTTGAGTCTGTTTACTTACATGGCTCACACGGTCACACCCATCAAACCCAAGAGAACTTTGGCTCCAGTTGTTTCAATTGGGTAAAAATATTTTAGTAATTTCTGAAGGGAATCCCCAAATGTGTTTTGTTGAAAGGAACCTAACAAACTTAAAAATTCAACTTAAGTGGTTGGAAATGGCGATTCTGTGGGTTGATTCCTTTCTCACTTACTATGATGTAAACAACATCTTTACTTGTAAACATCATCTTCACACAAGTGGTGAAAATAATGTTGACAGTACTCCTAAGTAAGACTTGTAGACATTAGATTTACATTTCAAGACTTTTCATGACTTTCATTGAGTTTAAAAATACATTTGTTGTTTATTTTTACTGATGATACAAATCATGTATGCGATTAGCATATGCAGCAATGAAAACTAGAAAAGAAACCAAGAAGAAAGTTCTGAGGAAAAGTTCTCCAAGGAAAGAAAAGAACACAAAAGCAAATCCATCTTCATCCTCTAAAAGACGGAGAACAAATGAAAATATAAGTATATAAGATTTAATGTTAATCACAATGTATTTTGATAAGAATAGTTGTAACATAATGACCATGCTTACATATTATATAAATATTATGTTTACATTCTGTAAATATTTATTTTACTTAAGATTTTTTTATAAACTTTGAAATCCTGTTGCAGGAAGAGCAACAGTCAAAAAGAAGATCTAGCATAAGCTTACAAAATAATGTCACTACTTCAAAAGCAAAGACATAAAATCAAAAGAAACAACAGTTCAAATATCAGACTCTGAGAAAAAATTATCTGAGGGTTATATATGTATAGTACAACTAAGGACACCGTAAGTAATGAGCTAAAAAAAGTAGATTGAAATGTATGTTTACTAATATTAAAATTTAATAATTGTGATACGTATATTACAATCCAAGTTTTCATTTGGTTGAAAGTGAAGAACTTGAGGAAGGAAGCAATGATGAATTTGAAAAAAAAAAAGTGAACAAGGAAGCCAGCGTAGAGAAAAAAGTGATTGAGCTATCTAAATAAAATGAGAAACTTATACAATTATAAAAATGGTAGACTTACTATTAACATGCTGTCATAATTTATTATTAACATTCTACCATATAAAATGGTTATGAATGATGGTTTTGTCACTACTAGCTCTTTAATGTTCTTAATAATGGTTCTCAATGTTGATTCTCATTATTATAAAAATGTCGGTTCTGTCAATAATTGTGTAAACAACATTATATGATTATATAACTAATAAACATATAGTTAACATGCTGTCAAAAACATGTTTACACTACATTTACTCATATTAATAATGAATAATTGTTATAACTAGCAACATGTTATTTTATAAATTCAGTTGGTTTTGAATGATGAATTTGCACATGAATGAAATTATTGTGAGTAAGTTGATATTATTTGCAACAAGGCAGGCATGGGCAATGTTTATCTCAAGAACATAATGGACATCTTTGCAACATATTTTTATCTATTCAATTTTGCTTGTGGTATCAACATTAAGAAAATCATTAAATCTTAACCAAGTGAAGAAGTTTAGAGAAATTTGTCTTGATCACTTGCTCGACTTGAAGGTGAGCAAGTTCCCATCAAACCTTATGGTACATCTTCCAAGAAGATAATTTAGGCATAATCGAGGTGATGAAGTACTATTCAACCTTGAGGGTAACATAATAAAGTTTGATGTAAAGGAGTTCACTTTGATAAAAGCACTAAACTATTTATACCCTGGTGGACAGAGGAAGACGTTGCCAGAAGATGAGCTGATTGAGAATTATTTCAATAATGAGAAAAACATCATGATCTATACTACACTTCGACATGACCAGAGTGAAAACAAGGTTAAATTGGCAAAGATACATTGTTTATAAAATCTTCTACTTCCTAAAAATAAAAGTACGAAGATACGTATAGATCACGTAAATATGGTATACAATGAGGAAGTATTCGAAAGCTTCCCATGGGGGTGGCTTTCATATGAACTCATACTTGAGTTCATATAAAAGTTTGTTGATTCTGGCGATGCAAAGGGGCAGCGTAGGGAGGCTTCCCCCTAGCATTAATTCTATGGGGATATGAGGTGGTGTCATCCATTTCTAGGGACTTTTGAAATATGCAACAAAATTCTAGAATGGACAACATTGCCTATGTAACTGGTAATCGAGCGTTCAGCCAGAATGGAGAGAATTAGAAAAATACATTTTAGGAACATGATGTAAGTAACAACTACTTATAAATTATTTTTTTGTGTTATTTAATTTGAATATCAGTTTGATATATTCAAGTAAAAACTTAACTAACATTACAAAGTATATTACACTTTAGGTCAAACCATTACAACCAACATAGGAAGAATGTGCTGCTACACACACGAGTCACTACAACAAAAGAAAACCAGCTTCTCATCAAGATGAAGATGAGGACTCAAGTAGTAGAGATCCCAATGCAGAATCTTTTGAGAACTTAATCCATACACCCATTCAACCAAACAATAGGGTGGAACCTGAGATGAGAAAGATGCTGGACAAGTTAGAGTCCTTGGAAAAATCTGGTATTGAGATTTCTAATAAAATTGTATATATGACAACAATGGTGGTATGAGAATTTGGTGAAATGTGACAACCAATCAACATTTCAATCAATAAAACAAATGGGAAACAAGATGGACAAGTATGAAAATCACTATATTATACAACATAATATTAATCAAATCTATTAATAATTGCATGTGTTATAGGACTAATTGTCAGAAAAATGTTGGACTGGATGAACATTACAACTATGAAGGATATGACGCTAATGAAGGAGATAACCATGCATAAGGAAATAATAATGAAGTTATTGGTAAATTGTTGTTAACTTATCATATAGTAAGTAAGTTGTTAAATGATCGCATAGAACATCTTTACATATTGTAAAATAATTACTTGCACATGATATAAAACAGGAAAAAATGATCAAGATGCGGATGGTGGAAGAACAAGTCAGAATCAACATCAAATGGGCAATGTAAGACTAATATTCATGTTCTTGAAGTAATTGTTTAGGTCTTACTATAGATTCTCTTATTAAGACAGTAAATTATTTTAAGGGTACATTAGTTTGGAACATATTGCTGAAACATACTGTATAAAAATGATGAGTGCAAGTTAATTTTCCTAGATATTTAGACGGGAAAATAAATTCAGATTGACTAACAACTTAGCTTGTAAATGACTCTTTACAAAGCTTAAATATTTTGTTTTACATAAAATATGATTTGTTTTTTTTTTACTATTTTTTGGTATCACAGTTAATTACTGAAAAAAAACATAAACTGTGTTTTAGTGTCATCATTTGTGTTCGTGAATTTATGGTTCTAGATATTTTCAGTTCGTGTACAATTAGTTGGACAAGAAATCATTTTTATCATCATTTTTCTACTGAAGATTATCTGTTATTTGTTATTACTAAAACATACTTTATAAAACAAATCAGTGCAAAAAGAATAAAGCTCATGAAAGAATACAAGAAAAAGATTCTTCGCCGCTCAAAGAGGCTAATAAAATCATCTCTGGTGTTAAACACTCCATACATAACTGCTTTCAGGTCAGCAACTAAAGAAGAGAAATCGAATCAACAACATGATAAGGGTTGATCCTCCTGAGCAACAAGTCCCATTAATTGAGCCACCATCCTTTGATATTCTTTCCCAAAACATAATGGAATACCTATACTAGATATTGAAGGATGCTTGATATATTTGAAAAACTTACATAACCTTTTGATAACTTATATGTTTGGGAATGTTTGAATGTTTGGATCTTTTGGATGCTAGAAAAAAACTAGTTATGTGCTAGATGACTAGTACTTTATTGGTGTTTTATTGGAGATTGAAAACTACTATATGACATGTTAGGATATTAAACTTAAGACTTGTTAATACTTTATTTGCATGTGTACTAGTTTGATTTTGGATGATTATGAGTTAGTAATTTGTTGTTTTCTTAGAGATTGAGATTCAATATATGACTTAGTATGACTTGCTATAGCTTTGGTTTTGGGATGCTCGTACTTAAACTTCATTTTGGTTTTAGGAAACGAATAATTTTATTTTCTCCCAAGTTTTAGCAGCTTGTTCTATAGGCATACTTTATGTTGCAACTTCAGACTCCATATGTAAAAAGATGTTTACAATTTTTTGACATATGATTAATGAAAGATTTATTGTTGAAATATCAAGAAGACAATATTCAATTAATTATTCTAAGAAGAAAAATTAATAAAATCTATATGTATTTTAAGAAAAAAAATATAAAGGTAGTTCCTGATATGTAACATAATATATTGCATCTCTAGACTTAACATGTTAAAAATACGTTGAATACTTGTAAACATATATTAAACCAAATACATTTTTTATTTAAAAAAACTGTAAGTAAAAATTGTTCCACTAAGTATTCTCTCCTATTCCAGACCAATACGGAAATTATTAAAAGAATATTTTCAATGAGAAGAACTAGCAGCTAACTTTTTAGGGTTCTTGCATGTCCGAACCATATTTCACCCGGTTCTTCTCACCAACAGCTGGAATCCTCCTCTTTTGATCCTCCCAGGTTGACGCGCCTAACCAATGCTGGTCTAAAATGTTGTTCTTACACATCAGATTTTACACTCCACTCAAATTTGTTTTTGACGGGATTAATATGCTGGTCGTCGCGGCGACTGCGCAACGGAAGCGTGAAGGCGTGTGACCTTTTAAAAAATTAAATTTTTAATAAAAATCAAATCTTTTAATAAAATAAAACTTGCGCAACGCCACGACAATTAAATAAAAAACTTTTATTGAAAATTCTTTTTCAATCAGTGAAGATTCATTATATATTTATAAGTTAAATGTACATCATACAAGGTTAGGAATCATATACCTCTTGTAGTCTATATCAAGTGTCCTTGCAAAAAATCGATCGATCATCCATTCCCACGAAATTGTTCCAACGATCAGTAGACTTCGAGATCTATATCAAGATCTTCCAAGTCAATCCTCAACGCACTAGGATGTGTGTGGGCACGTACAATATTACAAAACACTTTTTCTGTCTTTAGATGTTTTCAACACGTGAAATCTAGAGAATTACTGAGAATGACTTTAGTAAGATGATTTCTAAAAGAACGTGATGATTATTCTTTTTAAAGATTTGATTAACGTTTAATCACAGAAAAAAAATTCTCTGACATCAGTCGTGTTCTAAGTTCAACTCTTGATTGATGAACTGATGATCATATCAGCTGACTCTCTCATCTTCTTCCAACAACCAAGGCCATTAGAATAATATCTGTATATATTCTAGATAATGACGTATCATATTTTTAGGCATAAACTGAAATAATATTTAATTATAAAATTACCAATTGTAGTGGGACTCACTACAATTGTGCACAACTGCAGTGCCACATGACAGTAGAGTGTGCCGTGAGCCGGCACAATACCTCACAGCACCACCATAGTGTCATGTGGTACTATAATGTTGCACACTCATTAATATAGTGCCACATGACACCACAATAGTCCATGTCAATTTCTAATACCCTATCAGTGATTGACACGTAACAATTACCATGAATTAAATATTTATTTTAATAAGATAATTATCTAGATATCAGTTAATTCAAAATTAATATATCCGATTATCCATATCAACTAACTTATCTGTTATTTCACAAATAACAGATTTAGTTGATTTAAATTATTATCTAATAATANAAATTATATTTAAATATGTAAATAATTTAATTAATTAATTAATCACACATAATTATCTCATAATTATGTACTTGCCCTAGAATAAAAATTCCTTTTGCAAGTCAGTGCTTTTCTTATGTCCTGAAATATTCAGACGCTAGACAACGTAGTATAGAGGTGACTTAGGGACCATAGACCAATAATCCTAAGCTCTAATAAACTAGATTATTAATTAAACACTTTAATTAAATAATCTTATTTATCAATTTCGTTATTACTCCACTATCAATATGAAATTGCACTCTTTAGAGATTATATAATATATTTACAGAGTATTCTCCTGTAGTCTATTGATATAATCATTTCACGTAGTTCTGTAAAATGATTATATGAGTGGACTACATGAGTAGACTTTGTAAATACATTCTATAATCTCTAAGAGTGCAGTTTCATATTTATAGTGAAATAATAATAGAATTAATAAATAAGATTATTTAATTAAAGAGTTAATTAATAATATGGTTTATTGGAGCTTAGGATTATAGGTCCATGATCTGCAAGTCACCTCTGTACTACGCAGTCTCAGGTGTGAATATTTTAGGACATGAAAAAAGGACTGACTTGCAAAGCGATTTTTGTTCTGGCACAAGTATATAATTATAAGATAATTATGTGTAATTAATTGATTAAGAATTAATTAATTGAATTATATATATAAACATAATTTTCAGAAATTATATATATATATAAATAATTATCGATTATTTTTCCAATTATCGATAAGTGAGACAAAATATCTAATTTATGAAATTAGATAATTAAATTGTTATTAGATAATAATTTAGATAATTTTAATCTGTTTTCTGTGAAATAACATATAATTTAGTTGATAGGAATAATCAGATTTGTTAATTATGAATTAACTAATATTTAGATATTTATCTGATTAAGATAAATATTTAATATGCAGTAATTACCATATGTTTATCAATGATTGAGAATCATAGATCACCATGAACTGCTGTAGTGCCTCGTGGCACTATAGCAGTAGGCGTGTAACACACAATGTCGTGAGGCACTGTGATGCTTAACGCCAACCGCAATGCGGTGTGGCACCACAGTTGTGCATCGTTATACACTGGGCCCCACTGTATTAAGTAATTTGAAATTAAATATATTTTTTAATTTTTATTTATCTCAAAATATCTGGTACGTCATTATCTAAAAAATATACAAATATTATTCTAATGGTATCAATTAGTTGAATCAGTTCATTAGTTCATCAGCTCATCAATCAAAAATTGAGTTGAGAAAACAATTGTTTAGAGTGATTTTTCTCTACGATTAAAAGTTATTCAAATCTCTAAAAGAAAAATTATTACGTTCTTTTTTAGAATCATCTCACAAAAGTCATTCTCAGTAAAATCTCTATATCTCATATGTTGAGTACATCTAGAGACAGAAAAAGTGTCTTGTAATATTCTATGTGCCCACACACGTCCTACTGTGTTGAGGATGGACTTGGAAGATTTTTGTGTGGATCTCGGAGTCTACTGATCCTTGAAACGGTTTCATGGGTCGGAGGATCGACTGATTTTGCAAGGACACTTGATTTAGACTACAAGAGTTATATGATTCCTAACTTTGTATGTTGTAGATTTAATATATAAATGTGTAATGTATCCTAATTGATTGAAAATGAGTTTTCAATAAAAAGTTTTTTTTGTTATCGTGACGTTGCGCAAGTTTTATTTTATTAAAACATTCGATTTTTTATTAAAATTTTATTTTTTTAAATGACCATGCACCACACGCTTTCACCGCGCACGCATTGCAATGACCAACAAATGGTATCAGAGCGATCTTTATATATTTATATGTTAAATGTTGTGTGAGTTTCTTACATTATTCATATAATATGAGATATGTATGAATGAATAGACGGTTGTGCTTTTTAATGTATGAAAAATAATGAATCGTTAATTATATGATGAATATTGGGTGAGACTTTGTTCTTTTTATTTTTCCTTAGATCTTGTGTAAGCCGTTTTGAGGCATAATTTTTTTTTGTAATTTTATTGTAATTATTCTGATCGTGAGAAGAAGAATGCATGAGACGAATGATAGAGGAAAAAGAAAAGAAATAGGAATTCTTTTAGAATTCCAGTGCCGACACCAGAAATTAGATTTCTGACACTCGCGCCACCGATTATGGATTACCGGCAATGTCGCCTGAATCTATCAATTACCATTTAAATTTGGAAATTAATGTAATTTTAAATTCATTATTAATTTTATAAAAATTAAAAATTAATAGGTTGATTGAGTTTTACCAAAGTTTGACCAAATCAAATAAAGTGTTTATTTGACTAAGTCAAATTCAACTATTTTAGGTGGATAATTATAGAAACTGATTTTAATTAAGAAAAATAATTTTTCTTCATTAAATAG
This sequence comes from Datisca glomerata, assembly GCA_003255025.1. Taxonomy (NCBI): domain Eukaryota; kingdom Viridiplantae; phylum Streptophyta; class Magnoliopsida; order Cucurbitales; family Datiscaceae; genus Datisca; species Datisca glomerata. The sequence continues at coordinate 348,756 of QANY01009648.1, forward strand.
AATTTTGTTCAAAGCTTGAAGATTGTGAAGATGGTCATCAAGAGAAGAAGATAGTATTTGAAAAATATGTATTCTTGAATCTGTTTTATAATTTTATTTCTTTATTTTAAGGGTTGTACTTTAGAAATTCTTAATAATCACTCGGGCATTATTATTTTATTTAATCATTAAATAATTATTTAATTGTTATGTTTGATAAACATGCTCATGCATTAGTCGATCATATGTCATACATAAAAATCACACACAATTTTATTTGATCATGCATCTCATCAGTAGAAACATGATTTATTATGATTGTTCTAATATGTTTATATGTATTATTTTATGAAATCAATTACATGTAAATTGTTAGATGTTAATTAGTTAAATCTTGGTAATCACACCACACTAAGAGTTATAGTAACCTTTAGGATAACCAACTTTAGTAACATAATTTTATTAAAGTTTGATGAATATAATTAATTAGTTAATCTAAGTTCACCTAATTACGACTTAGGCATTTTAAAGGTTAAATGAACTTAGACCAATGAAAGTGACATAACTGATTTTTAAATATTCATAGGGTTATTATTTTAACTAGTAATTAATTTGGAATCAATTGCTTAGTTAAAAATGGAAACACATAATCCTAAAATAGTGAGTGGAAGAAGGTTGACATGTTAATGTAACCTACGGTCTTCATTATTAGTACCACAATATGAGGTACAGTGAGGGCTTCGAGATAGCTTCGTTTTCATCCCCCTAAGGAAAGTTTCAATACCAAGGTTGGACTTCTTAAGAATATAACACTAAGTGATGTAGTTTAGTTTTGTCTGACCCTAAGGCGACATATTCTAAATTAGGTCATGGAATCCGAAATCATGGATTATAGTCACAATTAAGCTTTCATGTGGATAGTTGTGACTTGACCAAACAAGCGATACCTTATTATTACAAGAAAAAATATGAGATATTTTAAGTTTTAATTAATAAGGATGATAATGTTTCATAGACAGTCTGAGGTTAATCTGACTGGCCCTAAGGTAGCACATTAATTGTTAACTTGTCTTATTGTGATTAGTTAAATGTTAAATATGTGTGTTTATTATGTTACATTCATGTATCACATTTACTTTTCGAATTCTAGATATTTAACAGTTATATTGAATCTTATATATTTTAAATTTTAGTTATCATTATTATGTCTACCATGAGCAACCATATTACTACTTTACTCACTCTCGAGAAATTAAATGCTGATAATTCCGTATGATGGAAATCAAATATGAACTTAATGCTGATTTGTGCGAACCATAAGTTTATTTTTACTGAGAAATGTCCTGAGAAGCGCCCTGCTAATACCCTAAGAATGTTAGGGATAAATATGATGTTTGGATCATATCAAACAATAAGGCGAAGTGCTAAATGCTTGTAAGCATGAATAATGTTCTGAGAACCAAGCATGAAAGCATGGAGACTGTCTATGAGATTATGGAATCTCTACAAGCGAGGTTTGGGCAGCAATCTGATCAAAGTCATTATGAGGCCACTAGGAGCTATATGACGACTAAAATGAGAAATGGTACTTCTGTGCGAGAACATGATCAACATAATGCACAAGGTGAAAGTACATGAGGTGACCATTGATGAGCGAACTCAAGTTAACATTATACTTGAGTCGCTCACACCAGCTTTTTCTCGATCAACTATGTTATGAAGAAGTTGCAATTCAACATGATCTAATTATTATATGAACTATAGATTTTTGAGTCACTCAACCTTAGAATTATCAAAGAGGGTGAGGCAAATGTTACCGAGCAAAAGCCTTCTTCCACTGTTAAAAGAAATGAGAGGAAGAAGATCAACGGTAAGGGAAAATGTAAGAACAAGAAAGGGAAGAAAGCCAAGAAATCGTCAAAAGTCAAGAAGAACAAGAAATACAGCAAGCCCTAAGGAAAATGTTTCCACTGTGGGGTTGAAGGTCATTGAAAGAGAAATTGTAACAAATATCTCTTCGAGTTGAAAAATAAAGGCAAAAATGATTTACTTGTACTTGAAACTTGCTTAGTGGAGTATGATTTGTCATCCTGGATACTTGATTCAGGAGCCCCTAACGATGTATGTTCTTCTTTCCAGATGCTTGATTCATCAAGCGAGCTGGCTGGTGGCGTTGTCATTTTTTAGAGTTGGCAGTGGTGCGCTCGTGTCAGCTAAAGCATTAGGGACAACATGTTCACGTTTTTTATATAATTATTTAGTTTTGAACAATGTTTATTATATTCTTGGTTTTTCGAGAAACTTTATTTCTTTTTCATTTTTGCAAGAACAGTTATTCAAAGTTTCTTTTATTAATAAAGAGTTTATTATTTCTAAGAATGGATTCGATATTTTTTATGCTAAAGTTATAAACGACAACGAGTTTCTCATGATGATGATAACACATATATTTGGCATCTTAGGTTGGTACATATTAATCTAGATTGGTTAAACATGTTAACAAAGCATGGTGCATTGAGCGGACTCAAAGTTGGAACTCTTCCTGTTTATGAATCCTGTCTAGAAGGTAAAATACCCAAGAGACCTTTCACAAGAAAGGGCCAAAGAGCCAAGAAACCGTTTGAGCTAGAACATAGTGATGTTTGTGGACCGATGAATGTACAAGCTAGAAGTGGGTATGGTATTTTGTCACTTTTATTAACGATTACTCAAGATATGGTTATACTTACCTAGTGCAAAGAAAGTTTTAAATTTTATGAAAGTTTAAAGACTTCAAAACTGAAGCTGAAAAGAAATTAGGTAAATCATTGAAAACCCTTTGATTCGATCGAGGCGGTGAATACTTGAATTTAGAATTCAAGGATTATTTGCTGGAGTGTGGAATCTTATCCCAACTCACAGCACCTAGAACACCATAGTAAAATGGTGTTGCAGAAAGGAGAAACCGAACCTTATTGGATATGGTTAGGTCGATGTTAAACTACTCATCATTGTTACTTACATTTTGAGGATATGCACTAACCACGGTAACTTACATTTTGAATGTAGTGACCTCTAAGTTTGTAAATAAGACATCTTTAGAGTTATGGAATAGCTCCAAATCTAGTTTGCGTATTTCCATATACGGGGGTGTCCAACTCACATTCTTAGACCCAAGATCAGAAAGTTAGACTCAAGGTCTGAGGTATGCATATTCGTAGGCTATACTCCTGAGACTAGAAGTTGATGCTTTTATAGTCACAATTATAAAAAAAATGCTTGTGTCGATAAATGTAACATTCCTTGAGCATGACTATATGCAAAAACTATAAACCTCGTATCAAAGTAGTTCTTGAGGAATTAGCGGTTGATGAGATCAGACCACCTTCAATTCTACTAATAAGTGAAAAATCAGAGAAACCACAGTTCCTGCAAAGGAAACCCCAGTACAACATCACAGTGGGAGGGTTGTGATACAACTAGTTCCTAAAAACTAGAAGCACATCTCCTAGTGTCAGACACTGATAATGATGATCCATTATCTTATGAAGAAGCAATGGATGATCTTCAAAAGGAGAAACGGAAAGATGCCATGAACCAGAAAATGGAATCTATGTATTCTAATTCCGTTTAGGAACTTGTAGATCCACATGAAAATGTCATTGGATGTAAACGGATCTTCAAGAAGAAAAGAGGTGCAAATGGGAAAGTAGATATTTTCTACCCCACGAGCGTGTAAGGGTGAATTCCAATATTGTTAGGACCCTCCTATCTTGTCTTCTAATTATTTGTATCCCAAGATTATCCGTTCTTGCTCTTTTTCTTCCTTTACTTTGAGTGTAATAAATAAGGACTCCTTCTTTTGCCCTTTCTTTTCTCCTACTAGGTTTCGAGGAAAGAAGGATAGATAAGCTAGGATTAGATGTTTCATCTAGTCAAAGAGGGGCAGATATGGATATAATGTCTTTCCTTTATGCCTGCCATGAACTTCCTTGCCTCCATTTCAGTTTCCTTAGACTGCCTGCTTTCTTGTTTGTTCTTTCCTTTTTTAAGTAGTAGAGTGAGTAAGGGGAGGAAGTCGTTAGGTGGAGAGGTCAGGTCTCTAGCGTCCTATCTTATGTAAAAATTCTTTCTATCTTTTCATTGTCCTCTCGTCCAGTTGCTCAAGATAGATAAGCAAGGAGCACTTTGATTCAGGTGGCTCTACGTTGCTACGGTTTGTTCTGTTCTGTAATAAACAACCTTGGGCAAGTAGCTCTTGTTGGTTTAGAGCAAGCAAGGAAAGGTAAGAATAGATTGGATCGATCAAGACAAGTAGCTAGGTAGTTAGTTGTTCCTATTCGACTAGTAGGAAGCGCGGCTATGGAACTAACAGAATAGATAGAGCGGCAACCGCAACTGATGCTACCATCCGTTCTTGTTTTATCCGCTGTTGTGGGAATACATGAGGCAAGTAGCTAAGCGAATAAATAGGCAGCTAGTGAATAAGGGCCATTTTCGAGGCTTTCCTACGAATATAATCATTTGACGATACCAATTATGTATTTCCTTATCAGAGAGGGGCCCCAATGGAAGCGGGGCTTTTTTCTTTTAAAATCAGTTTAGGGAGGAAGGAGGAGAGGCACGGAAATTGGATGTCTAGGGGATCTCCTTAGTCCCAGAGTGGGAGTGCCGATGAACTAAACTTGAGAGTAGTGGAAGTATGTTCAGTCCAAATAAGAGAAGTGAGTCGTGAAAGATGTATTTTCATTTTTTTCTAGTTGCTAACTGAGATGCGTAAGACATTAAAGAGTAGAATATGCGACGGAGATTTTGCTGAATCAAACTGGGTAGAAATTCTCATAGGTGAATACAATCAAATCTATTTTCAGACAACACAAAGAAAAAAGAAAGACTCAAGTGGTTAGTCAGAGCAAAGAATATACGAATCTACGGGAAATTGGAAAGGTCGAAGTCAGCTCTTCCTTAGAAATAGGAAGATAAGATGAGGAGGGCGTAGGTTGATTTCTATTCATAATAGGTCCTTTTTTTGCATCAAAATCCGTCGGGGAATCGACCGATCTTCCTTATATACGCAACTTTTCCACTTAGTCTGACGTTTCCCAATCCTCTTATTCCCCACAAAAAGCCAGCCGGAGTGTGTCCACTCTTATCTTCCCTTGGACAACTTCTTCCTCTGGATTCAGGATCAGACTTCGGAGCTTGTGCTCTACTAACGAAAGTCACCATACTAAGGGGTTTTCCAGGAGGAAGGACTCGGGATGGAGGTTCAGTGCTGAACTCACTGCCTATTTAGAAGAGGTATAATTCAATCTGATGTCTGCCCTTTATGTAACTCTCATCCTGAAACTATTAAGTACCTTTTGTTTGGTTGTGAGTGGAGTAGGTGCATTTGGTTTGGTTCTGAGCTCAATTTACACAGCTTATCAGATTGTTTAATTAGCAGATAGTTTTCTCAGCTATTTAAAGATCTCTCATCCTTGTCTAATGGTAATTCAGATACTATGGTTTCCTTCTGCTACTTGTGCTCGCATATATGGAAAGGAAACCATAATATCTGAAATACCATTAGACAAGGATGGGAGATCTTTAAACAGCTACTTGTGCTAGCATATATGGAAAGGAAGAAATATTTGTGTCTTTGAAGGGAATTTGTCTAATCCTGAGTTTATCATCAGAAATGCTTATTAAGCATCTTCCTATTTTCTGAGCTGTAATTCTTCTTCTGCCCATAACCTTGATGATATCAGTTCTTCTGCTGCCCTTAATCATGTTCCTGCAGGTTAGGTTCCTCCTCATGTTGATAGAATTAAACTGAACACTGATGCAGCTTTTCAAGTTGTTCCTAGGAAAGCTGCTATTGGAGTGATAGCTAGAGATTTTAAAGGCAACATTCTGGACATTGCAGGAAGACATTCTCTTTCTTCTAGCCCTACTGAGGACGAGCTTGGTGCTATTAATCAATGTTGCATTTTGGTTAGGAGAAGAGCCTAGTCCAATCTCATTGTAGATTTGGTTGCTTGGTGGCTGTTAACTGGATAAAGGGCATTTGCAGGCCTGATTGGAAGTTCACTATAAGAAAACAGGCCATACCGGTGGTTTTTCAGTGAATAGCAGCGATTATTAACCGCCGGTAACACTATTCCAGCGGTTCTTGAACCGCCGGCAAAACCACCATCGTCTTAGGTCTAGGCGGCGGTTTTTCTAACCATCAGAGGACCGTCGTTAAAGTGTCATCTATTTTGGCGGTGTTTAAACCGCCGGTAAAGATACATTTTGCTGCGGTTTTGTAACCACCGCCTATTATTTATGGATTTTAAAAAGATACGGCGGTTTTTAAAACCACGGCAATAGAACCTTTTCTATTTGACCAAAGCACTATCGATAGAACACTTACTCAGGACTAAATTGAGCAGATAGACAATACATTAATGACATATTCCACACTTTATGTACAATATGGAAATTATATTCAAGCCATCAGAAGAAATCAAAATCCAATCCAAACTAGTCCAAGCCTTCATTATATAAGCATATTATACACCACTCAACACCCCAAAATACATCTTTTCCAGCATCAAATGGATAATGTAATATAATACTAAAAAATACATACTAGAAAATTTAATAAAAATATTAGAGGGAAAACACAGCACCCATTTCGGGTTGATAGTGACTCTGCTTTTGTTAAGCACATAAATGACATTTTTCCCTACTACCCAAATCCTCCTTAAAGGCAATCACAGGAAACCGAATGTTTCCACAATAATTTAGACCAAAGTAATAGAGGGAAGAGAGGGAAGAGATGAGGAGGAGCATGACAGATAAAATTAATCCGTATTAGTGAAATTGGAGACAAAGTCAACCTGAATCAATTGAGGAAGGTGGACTGTGGAACCAATTCCTTCACCCTTAGAAGCACAGAGACTTATCCAAATTACCAACCTAAAACAAATTGGAATAGAACCTCAAATACTATTCAAGGATACAAGCATACATTCTACAATGATCCAGAGTAGAGTACTTACAATCTAGATAAAAAAAAGATTGTCTGCATGAATGTCAATTCCGCAATGACATGTCTGTTCAAGGCAGTAATTGTTAGACTCAATAATAAATACCCTTCATATGATGACCATAAATCCTTGAACAACTATATCAACACCTTTTATTCATACACATTCTCTAGCCGATTAAGATTGTGGCTACATAATATCATTTTCCACTTGTTATTACCATTTACCAGCTTCTAAAACATCATTAGCCATATTATCTCATTCAAAAGTAGTGGGCCATAAAGGACCATGTATAGACTTAAGTCCATAAAGGAAAACCACCGTGAACACATAACATAAACACTTTAGACAGAACCTGATAATAGTCATCATCGCTAAATTCCTCTTCATATTCTTTATCCTCTTCCTCTTCTCCTTCTTTCTTTTCCTTCTCATCTTTCTCACCTTACCCCTATTGATCTGTGAAGAATCATTACCTCAGGAATGTTGAGAGTAAGAATTTAGCTATTGGCATTATATGATGATATGAAATAAATATAGAAAAAGGTCGAAGACTCTTACCTTATGTCGTTGTTCAAGCTTCTCTAACAATCTAATTTCTGGAGCTCTATAACATAAGCATTTTCGTCACTTTGCCCATGATAATTATCAACAAGAACTAGGAATAGTAATAATTTAAAAATGAAGCATATTATTATTGAACATCGTTCGATCATGACGATACCAGACCATTCTTTATTTTAGATTCTTTGTTTCTTGCGTGCAGGATTTGGGTTCGAGCAGCACATTCAATTGTTAAGGTAAATCAATCAACAAGTTCCAAAAATAGTAAGCAAGAAGTTGTAAAAATACCTGAGGATCAGGAATTGGTCTTCATTTCTCAATGTATCGATGAGGATCCGAAGCAGCGAGAGCTTAGTTTTATTTCGAATGAAAACTAAAACTCTAATTTAGAAGCTCCAAGACAAAATGATTGAACTTAAAGCTTAGTTTAATCTAAAATGAAATTAAAATTCTCAACGAAAAAATAGAATTAAAAAAAAAGAGTGCTACATAGCTGCACAGATCCATGCATTCGGGAGAAGAGAGAGTAAATGTCAAAGCAATCTAACCAAACCCCTGCCCAAATTTCAAAAATTTAAGAGAACCCAGAAGCTAAAAAGATGGAATTAATTACCTAGCACTCGGAATAGAACCAATCGCCATAACAGAAATTAGGATAAATAGGGGCAAAACTCACCAACTAGAGAGAGGCTACGCTGAAGACGGCTTGTGTAGGGGTTCTGATCATTAACGTAACCAAGGTAAGTGAAAATTATTTTCTTTTACAGATAGTTTTCTTTATAATTGTAATAATTAGTTATGTTAACTAAATCTATTTAGTTTAGTTAGTTAGTCTAACTACAGCATATATTCTTGTAATGGATTGACTAAGTGTGTAATTGAAGACAACACTTTTATTTTGTGCTCGTGTTCTCTTTTCTCTCTCATCCTCTCTTATTGCTTATCTTTCCTATCACTCACAGTGATCTAAGGTTTCTTCATGGTATCAAAGCTCTTTCTTGACTAACGTTAATGGCTTCTCAAACTAATTATTCTTCTTCGTCTTCTACATCTTCAGTCTCTACTTCCTCAGCAAATGTTTCTCCTTCTCTGATCTTTGTTCTCTCTAATATTTGTAGTCTGATCTTGATCAGACTCGATCCAAGTAATTTTTTTCTTTTGAAATTTTAAGTTTCTGTCGTTCTCAAAACTCACTCCCTTTATGGATTCATCGATGGCTCACTGCCCTGTCACCAAACTTCTTCTTTCAACTGATGATATCTCAACTACTACTGTTAATCTAAGGTGTGAAAGTTAGATTACTCATTATCAAGCTCTTATGATGCTGATTAATGCTGCTCTCTCTTCTCTAGCTCTATCTTGCATTGTGGGTTGCAAAACGTCTAAGGAAGTTTGGGATTTTTTGGAGAAAATATTCTCTTCTCTGTCTAGGTCAAATGTTCTCAATCTGAAATCATATTTACAGTGTGTTTCGAAGAAAGCTAATGAGTATGTTGATACATATGTTCAACGAATTAAAAAAGCTACAGATAAATTAGCAGTTGTCTTTGTATAGTTGATAAAGATTTACTGATCTATACCATCAATGGCCTCCCTCCTGAGTATTCAGCCTTTACAACTGCTATTCGAACTTATTTTGATCATGTTTGTCTTGAGGAGCTTCATGTATTGCTACAGGCAGAAGAGAAGTCTCTTGAAGCTTAACACAAACTCACTAACATTAGTAATCAACCTACTGCTATGTTTACGTCTCAAGCCAAACCCTCCAATGATGGTTTTTTTCGAGTAAGTTGTTATGGTGGTAGTAATTACTTTCGTGGAGGATGATTTTCTAATAGATCTGACCCAAGGTTCTCTTCTGGTCGAAGGTTCCTTCCAAAAGGAGGTCAACCTCAAGCTTTTCCATCACCAGATCAATCTATCTTTCCTGGAAATCTATCTCCACCTTTTTCTAATGTTGCATCTCAGAATTTTAACTCTGCAACTCAGAATGTGTGTCAAATATGCTTGAAGCCTGGACACAATGCCTTGGACTGTTATCATCGTATGGATTATGCTTATCAGGGTAGGCATCTTCCAGCTCAATTAGCTGCAATGGCAGCTTCTTTAACACATGTTTCTCCAACTTCTTCAACTGTTTATTCTCCAACTTGGGTGACAGACAGTGGCTGCAATGTACATCTTACTCCAGATCTCTTTAATCTCAGCATGGCTTCTGAATATACTGGTGACGAGACTGTTTCAGTGGGAAATGGACATACTTTACCGATAACACACTCAGGTCATGGTCTTTTACCCACTCTTTCTCATACTTTTTCTCTTAATCAAGTCTTTAGGTCTCCTCAAGTTCAAACTACTCTCCTTTATGTTTATCAATTATGTCTTACAAACAAATGCACTTTCATCTTTAATGTTGACTTCTTTCTTATCCGGGACAAGGCCACTGGACAAATTCTTTTTCAAGGACCGAGTGAGAATGGTTTGTATCTCATTCCCATAATTTTGTGAGCTAACTTCAACATTGTTAACAAAAATAATGCTTTTATAGGCAGTAAGAAATCCTCTTCACTTTGGCACAATAGGTTAGGCTATCCCACCTTTACTTCAGATCCACCTCAATGTGTAATTTCTAATGTTCATCCCATGAGAACACGATCAAAATCTGGTATTAGTTAAAAGAAGGCTTTGCAAGCTACTGTTTGTCCGAAATCTGTAGACTGCCCTATTGATTCAGAACCTAGTTCATTCTCTACTGCTTTTAAACTACCTCAGTGGAGATCTGCTATGTGTGAGGAGTTCACTACTCTTCAAAATCAAGGAACATGGTCTCTTACTGTCCTTCCACCTAGAAAGCAAGCTATAGGTTGTAAATGGGTTTAAAGGTTTAAGCATAACCTCGATGGTTCTATTGCTCGCCATTAGCCTAGTCTTGTTGCTAAGGGCTTTCACCAACAAGCTGACCTTGATTTTGAAAAATCTTTTAGTCCTATAATTAAACACACCACAGTTAGAATGATCTTCTCTTTGGCGGCTCAGTTTAGTTGGCCTTTAAGGCAACTTGATGTGAAAAATGCATTCTTACATGACTCATTAAATTAGAAGGTATACATGGTATAACCTCAAGGTTTTATTGATCAATCACATCCTTCACTTGTGTACAAGTTTCACAAGTCTTTGTATGGTCTTAAGCAAGCCCCTCAGGCGTGGTTTGAATGTTTTACAACTCACTCATATAGTCTTAGTTCCAATGCTTCAATTTCTGACTCTTCTCTCTTTATCAAGAAATAAGTTTCTTCTCTCACCTATTTGTTATTATACGTCGATGACATCATTATTATAGATTCTGATACTGCTTATATTTAGTCCGCTATCTCTCAATTACATAAACAGCTTTGAGATGACAGATCTTGGTGAAGTAAAGTATTTTCTTAGTTTGGAAGTATCAAGGGCAAATGGTTTTGTTTTGGTTAATCAACGTAAGTATATTTCTGATTTGCTCATTAAATCCGTTATGAATGATGCTAAACCTTGCTCATCTCCTTATTTCTCCAAGTCTGATTTGTCTCAGTCAGGTTCTTCTTCTTTAACTGATATCACAGCTTATAGATAATTAGTTGGTGCTCTTCAATATGTTACTTTTACTCGGCATGATATCAATTATGATGTGAATCGTGTGTGCCAGTATATGTATAATCCTTCTTATTGTCATTTAATTATTGTTAAATGTATCTTGAGATACTTAAAGGGTACTATAGACTTTGGTCTTTTTTTTAGAGTTGGTTCATGAATTTACAAGCCTATTGTGACGCGGATTGGGTTGGAGACCCTATAGATAGACGCTCTACAACTGGTTATGTTGTACTTTTTGGTTCAAATGTTGTTTCATGGTCTGCTAAAAAGCAACCCACAGTGGCACACTCCTTTACTGAAGCCGAGTACCGTGCAATGGCCCATACAGCTGCTGAACTCTCTTGGTTGAGGCAATTGTTATATGAGCTTTGTATTTCCTTGACAGAAACCTCTTGTGAGTTGGTGTGATAACGTTTCTTCTCTCTCCTTAGTTTCAAATCGTGTGTTTCATGCACGAACCAAACACGTGGAAATTGACTACCACTTCGTTCGAGAGCGTGTTACAAGAAAATATTTGGCAGTCAAATTTGTTTGCTCTCAAGATCAAATTGCAGATATATTCACTAAGGCTTTATCTACTGTTCGGTTTAGAATTTTGAGAGACAAACTATTAGGATCTCTTCCCAACAGTTTGAGGGGCAGTATTAACAGTAATCAAACTAAGTGAAAATTATTTCCTTTTACAGATAGTTTTCTTTATAGTTGTAATAATTAGTTATGTTAACTAAATCTATTTAGTTTGGGTAGTTAGTTTAGTTAGTCTAACTACTGCATATATTCTTGTAATAGATTGACTAAGTGTGTAATTGAAGACAACACTTTTATTTTGTGCCCGTGTTCTCTCTTCTCTCTCATTCTCTCTTCTTGCTTATCTTCCCTATCACTCACAATGATCTAGGGTTTCTTCTCTGATATGAAACTGAGGTTACACCTGCTCTACAGATCTGAAACAGCAAAAACGTTTGACAAAGAGAGAGAGAGAGAGAGAGAGAGAGAGAGAGGGAGAGAGAGAGAGAATGAGAGAGAGAATGAGAGAGAGAGAGACTCATCGGCTAGATCAGGCTCACAACAGGCATTAAAACCATTTTGGATTCGGAAAGTAATAGTTACCACCATGGAATCAAGAATGATTTTGCAAGTAAGAAATCATCCAGGTTATGGATAATGTGTTTCAGTGCTGTACTGCAAGGACAGTTTATTCTCTCCATTGGTGAAGTTAATAAGAATTGTTTCAAGTTCAGAATTAATAAAATGAACATTATCAGTTTGTCTTTTGACTAAGAAGACACGCTTAAAAGCATAGGGCTTGTTTGAAAGTATTTTCTTAGAAATAAAAATAATTTTTTAGAAGAGATCTTAAAAATTGTTTTATATACTTTTTACATTGTTTTCAGAAAACAAAAATTGTTTGGTGAGTAAAAATGAAAACCCGATTTTTGTTTTGAAGATTGAAAAAATGTTTGGATATCAAATGCTTTTGAAGTAATATAATATAATTGTCTAGAAAAATTTCTGAAAATAGTTTCTAAAAATAAAGAAATGGAGTTTCTGAAACGGGTTAAAACTCTTATCCAAAATATTTATTCTGAAAATCGATAATGCATGCCAAACAGATTTTTTGTCTTTGAAACGATTTTTGATTTTGAAAAACAGAAAAGTCATAAAAAATCACTTACCTAAATACCACCTGAACCTCTTCGGGTAATTTTCATGTTTACCTTTTAGCCTTGGCTGCTATATTTGCTCAAAATTTTATTTGCAAACGGGAAAGGGAGGTGTCTTGCATTATCAAATCCCCACGGGATTATGTCTTCTAATTTGTCTCGGAGCATTGGTTTCAGAGGGTTTGCAAGCTCTCTTATCAAATACTTGAATAACGAAAACAAATAAAGGATGAATTGCATAGTTATATTTTGTCTTAATTACATGGACATCTAATCTAGATGTGAAAGGTAAATTTTTTTCCTATTTATGTTTCACTATTCCTTCATCCGGTCATTTTAAATTTCAACTCACAGGAAAATAAAATAGCATTCTATTTGCAACACCAATTATACAAGTTATTATATAAGCTCATAAAATTGGAAGTGGCCTGAAAATATGAATCTCTTTCCAAAAGGAGTATATGGGCGCATTTTGAGATAATTTTACTATTAACTTATATGTTCTTAAATACTGCATGTAGGTTTTAAAATTGAATAGGATATTCATATAATAAATAAAGGGATATTGGTATTAATGTACCCATGAATAATAAAATTCTCTTATATTATTGTATATATAACATTTTGTGCGACACAATAATTTTTATAACTCACTTTTGCTCATTAGCCCTTATACTAGTTAAGACTATACCAAAAGTCTAAAATTAAAAAAGAGAACCCAGAGTTTAAAAAAGTCCAAAGTCTAAAATAAATAAATAAAACCAAAGGAAGTCATAATTTTACCATTAAAAAGAGGGTTGGTCTTCCATTCAATGAGAGGCTTTTTGGAGAAGAAAGAAAAAGAAAATAAAGAAAGAGAGAAAGAAGGAGAATTTTCTTTGAAAGAAACAAAGGTCTCAAACAGGCTGGTCCGACATGACATGGCATAAAATATATTGCACATGTAAGGCCCGCCGGCCGGCCCAACACGCTTAACATTTCTTGCAACACACTTTGACACGTAAGCCTTAAATGTGTCATTCCTTAACTATTGTGCCTTAAGTGTGTCGGATCCTAATGTGTCAATTCATTTCGATCCATTCTATTCTCTACCGTTACAAGCAAATGTAATGAGCTCGAGTCTCTGGCTTATGCCCCGCAACGTGCCATCATGTCCATCCTTGTAGATCCGATCATTATTCATTATTTAGTTTCATCTTAAAAAATGTATTAAAAGTGTCATAACGCGTGTACGATACGGAGCGACGATTAAGAAAATAAGATTTAAAAAAGACATGGAGTCGTCGCCAATCAAATTAAGGTGTGGTCTATCATCCATTTTTAAAAAAATTATTTAGTCTACGAAAAAGTTGGTTCGGTAGTAGTTAGTGTGTGGGGAACATATTAACACCCCTCAACACCTGTTGTTAAAATAATTATAAAAAATTGTCAAACGCTATATTTTTTAAATAATCTCTGAATAAAGAATAGATTGTCAACTCCATACTACCCACAGCACAATGGGCAAGAAGAAAGGTCAAATAGAATGGATATTGGAGAATAAGAAAAAAAGACTATAAGCTACCAAAGGGAAGTGGGTTGAAGAGTTACCATCAGTTCTTTGGGCGTACAGCACAACAATGCGAGAACCGACTGGAGAAACGCCGTTTACTTTAACATTTAGGGCAGAAGCTATCATACTAGTAGAAATTGGATGCCCCACAGTGAGATCAGAAATGAATGAAGTGTCAAACGCCGAACGAATGATTAAAAATCTGAACTTTCTAGAGGAGAAAAGAGAGGCCGCTCTGCTAAGGATAGCCAATTACAATAAAAAAGAAGGAGGTATTTTCATAAAAGAGTCAGAGGACGATAGTTCCAAAAGGGAGATCTTGTACTGAAAATGATTTTTCAATCAAATGAAGAAAAATTGGGAAGAACCCTTCATAGTCAAAGCAACTAGAGGAAACAGATCTTATTACCTAATGACGAATGAGGGAAGTGTTGGGGGTTATCCCATCAAAGCATATGTATTGACATTTTGACATGAAATTTAAAGAGGATTAATTTTTCTTTTAAATTAATTTTGAATAATTTATATAAATATCTAAAAATTTCATATTCATTAATGAGACTATGATCTTGTATTAGTACGGGAGGATTAATATCATAAATAATGAATAAAATCGTCAGCAACATATTAAAGTATGGAATTTTTAATGAATGGTTGCTAGGACGGTTCACAAAGCATTATGAATGTGTGTGATCTAGATCCGGATAATTGATATGAATAGACGTCTTAGTAAATGTACTTTATATGATAAGATTATATATGACATGATCGATTTGAATCAATATCTTTATTAACGTGTCGTTTATCATAAATATTTAATACACATCAATTCGGTGATCATATTTAGACAATTTGAATCCTGAGTAATCATGAACTCTCATGCATGTCTACTGGATCTTTTGATTAACTCGTTAAGATCTATTTGTTAATCAGGCAGTGACTTTTGGAGATTCAGTGATGTGACTGGCTGGGGACACGATCTTACAAGATGTGGAGTCTAAGCTTTCCTAATGGATCGTATATTGGTTCCCTTAAGTGTTAATTCTAGAATTGAATGATTATTGAGCTCAAATTTATAATAAAATTATAAGGGTAAAACGGAAATTTTTCCTGTTCTAATTTACGAACGAATAATTGGAGGACAAAACTACATGAAATGATTATATCAGTCGACTACATGAGAATATTACATTCTATAATCTCTAATAGTGCATTCCATATTTATAGTGGAGTAATAATAGAATTAATAAATAATATTATTTAATTAAAGAGTTTAATTAATAATCTAGTTTATTGGAGCTTAGAATTATAGATCCATTATCCCCAAGTCACCTTTATACTACGCTGAGAGTTCAAACAAGAGGAGAGAATAAATTGTTCAGATCATTCGTTCGTCAATCAAGAGTTGAATTGAGAACATGATTGAGTCAGAGAAATTTTCTTTGTGATTAAACGTTAATCAAATCTCTAAAAGAATAATCATCACATTCTTTTAAATAATCGTCTCACTAAAGTCCTTCTCAGTAAATCTCTAGATCTCATGTGTTGAGAACATCTAGAGACATAAAAAGTGTCTTGTAATATTCTACGTGCCCACACACGTCCTAGTGTGTTGATGATTGACTTAAAATATCTTGGTGTGGCTCGAAGTCTACTGATCGTTGGAATGATATTGTGGGAACAGAGGATCGATCAGCTTTTGCAATGACACTTGATATAGACTATAAGAGGTATATTATTCTTAATCTTGTATGTTGTAGATTTAACTTATAAATATATAATGGATCCTGCTTGATTGAAAAAGAGTTCTTTTAAAAAAAATTTATTTGGCTATCGTGGTGTTGTGCAAGTTCTATTTTGTTAAAAAAATCAATTTTTATTAAAAGTTTAATTTTTTAAAAGGCCACCCATCTCCATGTTTCGGCCACGCACGCGCCGCGATGACCAGCAGGAAGTGACTTGCCCAAACCTTGGAATGATTTACATTTATGCAAATGTTATGTGTAATAATTTTTTAAATAATGAAAACATTTATACCCATGATTTTTTCCCTTAAGGATTTTTCACGTAAAAAGTTGGTGCTCATGATCTTTTTTTCAAAAATAAAAACGGGCCCCTGAGCTCATCAATAGCTTACGTCCACAAATGCTTTTTCTTTCGAAAGAACATGGAACCGGGCCCTTGAGCTCACCAATAGCTTATGTCTATGAAGACGTTTCTTTTTAAAAGAAATGAAAATGGGCCCCTAAGCTTATGTCCATGAAAGCTTTTGCTTTCTAAAGGAAACGGGCCCTTGAGCTCACTGAGAGCTTAAGTCCATGAGTAATGGTGTCTTTAACACTACCCTCTAAAAGAAACAAAAAAGAAAAGGTCTGAACAGGAATAGCAACAGAAGCCAAGAGGCTGTTTGGGAGGACGATTTGCCAATGCATCCCTATAGCCCACAATATAGACCATAAGCTCCCCTTGCTCAGATATAACCTTGTACTCCATATCAGAATCCGTTTCTCGCTCAATGGCCGTATCTGTAGCCTTTTCAACTTCAGCCCTAGCCACCTCAGGTTCAACTGAGGCCTTCTTTGCGGCTTCAAGGGCTTCCACCAACTTCCGTTTCTCGGCAGCAGCAACCTCAGTATCATGGGCCATCTTCTCCAAATCTTTTTGAAGCCTAATCTCACTGGCCACGAGTTGCTTCTTCTCAACTTGAAGGCGAACATTTACAGAATTAACCAACAAAAGCTTTCTCCAGAGTTGAATCAAGGCTTGATCACGCTGGGTGTGAAAGTCTTGGAGAGCATTGTGGTGAATGGCAGCCTGGAAAAGTTAGAAAAATTATATAACTTCTGGAAAGAATAAGGGAAAATGAAAAACATACTCGCATCAAGTCATGGCTTAGTCTGCTCATAAGATCGTCGATCGAAATTCTCCTCAAGATGTTGTTATCAGAACAAGACTGAATGTCGCTAAGATGATGTGAGAAGCTCCTGGATCTTTCAAAAAGCATACCGCCATCGGGTTGAGTGCATTAAAAAATGCCTTAACATCTATGGAGCAGGTGGGGGAATAACATTACCTCCTGGCCCTGAAGCGTTTCCCGTAATAGGAATGCTTGTAGTAGCAGCAGGCACAACAAGGGTTGAAGTGAGAGCCGGAGGAGGAGATAGGTCAGAGCTCAAAGGAGCCTCGATCCGCAAAACGGGCGTAGTGGGAACAGAATCAACAGCAACGGGAGCGGCATGCACAAGCTCTGAATGGGAAGGGCTTGAGGTGTCATTACGGGTGCTTTTCTCAACGGGGCTCACGAATTTGCTTCGCAATCTTTTGCTCATTCTTATATCAGTTGCAGCTCGATCAAATAATTCTTGATGATCCGAAAAATTGGAGCTAGAATGGTTAGAAACTTAACGGAAAGAGGGGGGGGTCAGAATTGATGAAGAACGTGCTGGAACCGGAATAGAAGTAGGAGTTGAAGATGAAGATGGACCTGAAGTAGAAGCGAGAGACAAAACGGATGAAGGCTTGATGTCAGGAGTACTTTCCAATCCATTTCTTGTGCTAGGAATTGAAAGGAAGTTGTAATCTTTTCCTTAGACTCTTTGGACAGATAGTGCTTCGGATTTTTCTTTGCTGTAGAAGAAGAAGGTAAAAAGAAATACGCATCAGTCAGAAAATAAAGGAAAATAATATGCGAATAAATGAAAATAAAGGCAAGAACCGAAGCTCCGACGACTTACTGAAAACTGCTCATTTCTTAGGGATTGTCCAACAGTCATCACCGTCTCAGTTTCCACAATCAAAAGCATATCCCTCTCCTAACCCTTGTCTCCTCTTGGGATCTTGGTTATTAAACTCCCTCTCTTCTTAGACGAAAGAGGGACAGATAATAAATATCAACTCAGAATTTAACTTTGTAGCAGTGGAAGAGTTCGTCTAGCCCTAAACCAAAATCGTACTTCCTATTCAAAGCATATACACCATGGAGGATCTTATAAGAGCTAGAAGTGAATTGAGAATGAGCTAAACCAATTGTGTGAAAGAACCGAGAAAGCAAATGAGAAAATAAAAGCTTAAGACCTAAAGATATAGCAATGGGGCTAAGAGTGATTTGGTAAGGAGGATTACATGGAATGCCTATAGACTCACTCTCTCCTAATGCGCATATAACATCTGGAGGGAAAGATTCTCGGTAACGAGCCATGAACATTCGAAACTCTTCTGGGTTCCTTACTAGGGGCACGAGAATATTCCACTTCTCCGTAATCAAAGAAAAGAAAAAAGAAGAAAGCAGAATAAAGAAGGAGGAAGAGAACTTAAGAGATAGAGAACTGAAAAGTGAAGAAAGGAAATGGGGAAGGAAGCCTTATATAGGCAGTGGATTTCAAAAGAAAATGTAAAGCAATTTGTTGGAACGGGGTAATCGCGGACTGACAACTTGGGTGATGCGAATGGCGAGACAAGAGATGAAAATACACTACTATTGGCTAGTAAAGAGATGACACCTAGCACGCTCGTAAAATGTTCTTTGAATGGGAAAATGAAAGGTTGCTCTGAAATATCTCATGTGATATATTCGCTGAACGGAAAGATGAAAGGTTGCTCTAAAATGGCACATGTGAGATATTCTCTGAACGTGAAGATGAAAAGTTGCTTTGAAATGGCGCATTCGAGATATTCTCTAAATGGAAAGATGAAAGGTTACTCTGAAATGGCGCATGTGAGATATTCACTGAACGAGAAGATGAAAGGTTGCTCTGGAATGGCGTAGGTGAGATATTCTCTGAATAGGAACTGAAAGGTCTGACAAAATCATAGATTGTACAATATGTGGCATTGTCCCGAGAATGGGGAGATGAAGCGACTAAAGAATACGAAAAAGATAACCATAAATGATGCAAAAAGGCGGAGAGTAATGATATGTAATGATGGCAGAAAATTTTAATATTGTAAATTAATTTCACAATGTGATATTAAATTCAATAGGAGAAAATGAGCAGGTAAAAATCGTCTGAGAATCCACGTAAGCAATCATGACCAATTAAATCGGGAGAACGGATTGCCGTTGTGGCCAAGCGGGAAAAACCAACCTGAACCTTTTTTCCCTCTGTGTTCGATCTGACGGTTCAAATTTGATTAGTTGTTAATAAAGATAAAATATGCTCGATTAGTTGTTAAATTAGATAAATTAAGCCTGATGTGATAAGCTTAATCTAATAGAAATATTCTATTTATTCCTCGATTTTAAGGAATTTAGCTGAATTTTGTAACTGATTGAGAGCCTATAAATAGTGGCCAATTATAAATCAAATCATCCGATACAAACTCAAGCAATTATATACTTGTTCTTGAGAATTCTCTCTATGTCTCTCTCTCTCTTTTATTCTTATTCATTTTTAATTAAATAATCTTATTTATTAATTTCATTATTACTTCACTATAAATATGGAATTGCACTCTTAGAGAGTTATAGAATGTGTTTACAGAGTATTCTCATGTAGTTCATTGACATAATAATTTCATGTAGTTCTGTACTCCAATTATTGGTTCGTAAATTAGAACTGGTCAAAATTACCATTTTACCCTTTTAATTACCTCTTGATCCTTAAATACCATTAATCCACTAGCCAATGGTTGTTTTATAATCTTATTAAAAATTTGAGCTCAATAATCATTCAGTTTCACAATTAACACCTAAAAGGAACCAATATACGATCCGTTAGGAAAGCTTAGATTCCAAATCTTGTAAGATCATTTCTCCAGCCATCCACATCACTGAATCTCAAAAATAAAAGTCACTAGCGTGATTAACAAACAGACCTTAATGAGTGAATCAAAAGATCCAGTAGACATGCATAGGAGTTCATGACTACTCAAGATTCATACTGACCTACATATGATCATCAAATCGATGTGTATTAAATCTTTATGATAAACGGCATGTTTATAAATATATTAATTCACGTCGGTTCTGTCGTATACAATCTTATTATATAAAGTACTTTCACTAAGATGTCTATCCACATCAATGATTTAGATCTAGATCACACGCATTCATGATACTTAGTGAACCGCACTAGCAACTATTCATTAAAGATTCTATACTTTAATATGTTGCTGACAACTTTATTCATTTTCTATGATCTTAATTCTCTTGTACTAATACAAGATCATAATCTCATTAATGAATATAGAATTTTCAGATATTTAAATAAATTATTCAACAATAATTTAATAGAACAATTATAAGAAAAATGTAATCATATTTAAATTTCATATCAAAATGTCAATACACATGCTTTTAGGGCATAACCCCCAACAATCTCTTGCTTGTCCTAAAGTAAATATGGCATCTCTCTTAAACTCATGTTACGCACGCGACACTCAAATAACTTCGTAGAAAAATTTAGCTTAGAGGATTAGTTCGATTTAGACTCCTAAACTAAGTCGAAATGAAACATCTACATCCTTAGATATGAGATTGTAATTATTTTAATGTTTACACCCCTAGATATGTTATAATTAATTTCTTTCTCATAGCTTACAATAATATGAGGTGGAGATAGAATACATGATCAGATATGAGAATAATGATGATGATGATGATGATGAGGAGGAGGAGGAGGAGGAGGGAAAACGGCGAAAATGGCCCTTCTCCCAGCTTAAACTGTAAAAATGTCAAGAAAATTTTTTAATTGCAAAAATGGCCAAAATATGGTAAATAATGTTATTAAAACTGTAAAATTTTGGTAAATAAATTATATACTTTGGTCACTCCGGTCATTTTTTTAAATAAAAAAATTTTCAACGTTGAAACTTGAAACTTAGCTTTTTGTGTCATTTTCTCTAATAATAATAAAAATATTAATAATAGTTTACATCATATCATTCTTACTCTTAATGATATTAATATATTTTAAAATCAATTCAACAGAAATAAATGTGGTATCTTTGCCATATAGGTAAAGGATTAAAACAAGATAAAAGTATACTGACACCCCTGAGGTTTACTTAAAAAACACGGTAACCCCCACTAGTTTCAAAAAAAAATACATAAGTCTAATCTGTTATAAATGAGTTAATTTTTAAGTGAAATGATCAAAATAACCTTAAGCTTTTCACCCTTACCCGACCCACCATTAAACCCTTACCCAACCCACCATCAGACCGTTACCCGAATTGATTCGATTTTATGCCCATAGTCCCATCAAACCCACAATTTAATCTCCCCTTTTCAAAATCAAATCCTCAATTTCCCTTGACAGCAACTACAATCATGGGAAGCTTCTCACATTCAATGTAAAGGTGTTTGACAGCAGCTACAATCGGGGGAAGCCACTCACATTTGCTTAATAATTTAGGAATCTAAAACATGAGATTAGGTGAAGAAGGAAGAACAAAAATACAGAACTGGAAATGGAAAACTAAAGGGATGTTCAGATCGATGAAAACGATGCTCAGAACATGAATTACATCTAAAACTTGGGATTATGCAAATATAATTAACAGGTGCTCAGATCGATGAAAAACACATATGCTCATATCGATGAAACGCAGAAAACTAAAATGATGAAAATCCTAACCTTACCCAAATCACGAATCGTAGAACTCAAAATCTCTCACGGTGGTGTTGCGGGGGTGCTTCGCCGATAGTCTCACTCTTCCTTCACCTTGCAGGTTTCCCTATTCCTTCGCGTTTCTCTCCTTTGGATTGTTTGGGTTACATCGAAGTGACCTGTAACCCATTAGTAATTTTTTTTATCAACGCCCGCTAATGATCAAGTGAAGGTATTTTTTATATTAAGAAATAATAACTTAATTAGCTAATCAACGATTTTGAAGTGTCTTTTTTGAAACTAGAAGGGGTCTCCGTGTCTTTTAGGTAAATCTCAAAGGATTTCCGTGTAGTTTTTCTTAAAATAAAATCCAATCTCGAATAAACTATGAGAAACAATTCATGTATATCACAATCCTATGATTATTAATTTTACTCAAAACATATTAAAATTCATCCGAAAACGATTAGAAAATGTGATTAAACCAAATTGAAACATAAAGAATAAAATACTAAACTATGGGCCGATTTAAATTTAACCCAACTGTTTTTATGCTTCCATTTATTTCCAAGCAATCTGTCGAGTCCTCAATCTTGTGGGAAACTTCAACTCTGTCGAGTTTTGAGTGGCGTATGGCTCGATGGAAGCATCTGGGTAAGAAAAATATAATTATATTATTTTTTAACATTTTTTTTCTCTGAGCAATAGATACACGGTCGTTTCTTCTAAATATATACATATAGTAAACGAACAACAGCAATCCAAATTATGACATGAAATATAAGAAATACATTAAGATAAATAATATGTTTCTAAGTCTATTATACAGAGAACATAGGAACATATATTAGTTAGAGTATGCCTGCAAAATTTTAATTACTTGAAAAACTGATTCTGATCGATTTGTTGAGCTGGTTACATACCAAATATGGGAAGGGATCCAAGTAAGAAAATCCAGTAAAGATTTGACCAACGAGAAGTAATTGAAAAAGTGGAGGAAAGTGTAACACTTTCGTCTTCCAAGTCAAAAATATGCAAGTTTCTGTCATCTGGTCGACTATAACAGATGCAATTTCTTCTAAAACCAAGTCCTGTAGCTTTGCATGCCAATCCTTGATTTTGATCGAGTAAAATTGCATATTCACCTATATTTTCCATCTTCATCCACGTTTTTTGTGAGAAATCAGCTCGGTAAATTAAGAAGGTAAAGTGCTCATAATTATTATATCCCGTATGGTGAAGTCGAACAAGTATTAGGTCGTCACCCAAAATAACTAAGTGGTCAGTTGAGCGGATTGCTCCGGAAAAATAAAAATTATGTCAGTAAGATATAAGAGTGAATAGACTAGGATTCATAAAAGATGAAATCACCAACTCTTAACCAAGAGTCAAACCATAAATGCTTCCATTAAAGACTATTGCCGTGATAATTGGAAGTAAACTACCTTCGATTTCGATACTCTTTTGCGTGAATTCGTTGGCGCCTGGCTGGCAATGGAAAAGATGATTATGACAGCCGTTGATAACAATGACTCTACACATAGAATCAGTTAGAGGTGCAGATAAAATACATGATCGATAAGAATCACAAATTTCCTTCAATGGTGGAAGCTCAAGTTTTTGCATGAAAGAAAGATTAAAGAGGTAATTGATATTATCTACCTTATAATCCTCCAACACCAACCATCCATCCAGGCATTGCCATACATACTTGTTATGGAACTCAACAATTGTTTTTGTTAAGTAAAAGCGATTCTCTTTCAAATTGAAGAATACCAATCTTCATTTCTTATTATCATCAGATATGAAAAGTCAAGGAAACGTAAGTCTATTTAAGGAATGAGGATCAACTTGCTCCTCATCAATATCGTCAACTGATCCAACATCTTTCATTATCTTCTTCTCCATCACCATCTTGGTAAAACAATACTACTGAAATCAATACTGCTGAAATCTTAATTTTCTTGCTACTTCAAATTAATGGCTCCATCATAAAGAAATTATCTATTTACAGATGGAAATTGTTCTTTTATTAAGAATTCAAAACAAAAACTAACCATATAGTCATAAGTACTCAACACGGCAAAGCACACAATTCTTAACAGTATGAAATACTTGTAAAAATTCAAATGACTGTACTGGATAAAATTCATCAAAATAAAATGATTATTTAATTGTTTAAAGAATGACAAATCACTCACTTTAAATCAAATAATTTTATAATTCTTTAAATCAAACAATGTTTGTAGAAAGTACATAAAACTAAAAAAGGTATAAATCCTAAGCCATCAAAAAGATAATGTTAAGAAAAGGTTTTGAACCATTCAGTAAAACGTTTTCGCAAAAACAATTTCAAAACACCCATTTTGTTCGGCTGGTTAAACTCGAAAGAACGAGGGGAGACATACGCAAAAGAGAGAGAATCAGACGAGAGAAATCGAGAGCGAGAGAAAGGGGAGCAGCAATCCGTGGAAGGAGAAGAGCGACAAAGCGCAAAGTGGGAAGCAAAGAGAAAAGAAAATAAGATATAGAAGCAGAGAGCTTACTAGCAATTTGGAGCAACCAACTGTTATAATAAGCCGGAGAAGATGAAGCGGAGAGGCAAACGGTCGGCGATGATGGCTGAGTGCGCAGAGAGAAAACAGATATAAAGAAGACGGAGAACGAGGGGGTACACGGGGGCAGGGGCTGATATTGACGATGAAGAGACAGAGATGAAACGGAGAAGAGAAGAAATGCTTCGCTTGGAGGATGCGTGAGAGAGATATGAACAGTGAGAGATATATAATTAAAGTAGAAAATAATTATTTTTAGTCACTTAAATAATTTATTATTTATTTAAAAAACCGCTAATTAAGGAGGCGGTTATTATAATTACACTAAACTTATATTTCTAACTTAAGATTTTACTTTTAATTGATATGGAATTATTTCTTCAACAATATGACCATTGGTTTAAGCAATATTATTTGAGATGATAAATCTAGTAAAGTTTCAATATCATTCAGCTAGTTCTTTCATAAATCTATTTTCCCCAATCTCGTTTATAGATCCTCACATATTTTACAATCTCCCGCACTTTATAAAATTGTATACAAGTTTCCTAGATATCAAATAAAGAGTTTTATTTTCTTCGCTAAACTTTTCAACTTTTTCATGTGTTGATAAACATGATAGTTCTATAATTCAATCATAGTATTCCAACATTCAAATTTCACTATAATGTTTTTCTCATAGGAATCTTTAAATCATGTATATGACTTGAGATTTAGTCATTTGTTTAACTTAGTTGATGCGAAACAATCTTACCTAGCATGTAGTATGACTATTGTTATCTTTTTCTCGGCTCCTTCACACTCTCTCTTCCCTCTCTCCTCCTCTGTCACCTTCCTCCTTCATTATCACTTTCAAGACTCTATTTTTCTTCTTTAAAATTGTGTTTGGATTTTTTCTTTAAAACTTAAAAAATCTCAAATGAGAAAACATATCATTTGGACAAAGAGTTTATCAAGTAGATGATACGTGCTTCCAAACAATAAAATATTTCTACAAGGTTTTAATAGATATTTACAACACTCTTATAGAGAGGGAAAACCCATTGACATCATCTAGAGTAACAATAGGACATATATGTTGGCAAGGCATTAGAAGCTTTTATTTGAAGACATGTTTTGGTTGATTCCATATAACATAACCCAATAAAGAATTAGCTCTCGAGAACTAACAATGGGCATGTAGAAGAAAGTGCAACACTTTTGTCTTCCAAGTCGAAGATATGCAAGTCTGTCAAATATTCGGCTATAATACATACAATATCTTCTAAATCTAAATCTCGTAGCTTTGCACGCCATGCCTTGACACAGATTGAGTAAAATTTCATACACCTAAATCTTCCATCATCATCCACGCCTTTTGTGAAAAATCAGCTCGATAAATTAAGAAAGTGAAAATCTCGTTGTTATTATATCTCGTACTATTTTTTGAACTAGTATTACTTCCTCACCCATAACAATCAATTTGCTACTTAAATTGGTCATTGATTTATCCAGGCTCAGCATTTTCCAATCCTCTATTACATATGTGAATCGACAAGAATTAATCATAAACGACGCGATCACCATGTCGTTAAGATAAGTCAAACCATAAATTTTACCTTTAGAACACGTTGCACTTAGCATTTTAGACATATTATCTAGGTCGTTGATTCTCTCTTGCACGAATTCCATATTACCCGGCCGACAGTGAAAATGAATTTCATAAGGACTGATGAAAATGATGTGGCACCTAGGATCACTTGGAGGTGTAGATACAATACATGAATGAGAGATTTTGAAACATTTCTTTACAGGTGAAAATAAATCATAGCAGCAACTTTTCCAATAGTAAACGGGGAGCAAAAGGAAAAAAAGGATGAACTTGCAAAAATCAATGAAGGTTGAAAGCTTTTGCAATGCAAATGAAACGCAACGACAACCAGATTACGGACCTTTTTTACGAACATCAATAATGTTAACGTGAGTAGTAATTGATTTTCGCTTTTGTTGTATCTTTCTACAATTCGTATGGAGGCTGGCCTTATTATCTATCTATATAGAGAGAGAGTTAGAGGCATTCAAAACTCTTAGGTTACCTCTAGCCATTATCTAAATTTTAAAATTATTAAGATGAGATTAAGAATAACTACCATTTGTTGACAAAAAGAACAAGAATAACTACCATTTGGTTATGCGATAAAGATAAACAACCAATTGAGATAAAGATCCAATAAATGAGATAATCACGGTTCTTAAAGAATAAGTGATAAAGTTAAACTTTCAAATAGTAATTCCTGCCCAAGCTAATAACTAGCGTATAAATACATGTGCTTTCTATCCAATGACTAGTTATTAAGTGAGGCTTAAAAAATCATCTTACAATTCTTTGTTGCTCTTCATTAATCATTGATTTGGACAAGAAGTATTTTTTTGTACCAAAAGAAAAGTACCAATAGATATTTGTGATCATATACTTCTAACCATGAGAGGAAAAAAGATCTAAATAAACTCCTACCTTATAAATTATTTTCGGGAAGAGAAAACTTCTTTTTAACGGATTAGAAGAGAGTTTCTCTTTTTTTTTTTAAATAAGGTTGTTAGTGATGGGAATCAGTATGTACACCGGGACATCCCAGTTAGGCTGACACCTCCGTCTCACCCTTATCCTTCAACTCATCCCAACATATTATTAAAATAAAATAAAAGAGTCAACAAAATAAAATACAAAAAAAAAAAATCAGAACCTAAAAGAATGTTTGTTACATATATCATTAGAAATAGACGAAAAACAAAAATATGAAGCATTCACCACCAAGTTGGAGTAACTATATTGAGGGTTGTGGATGCCAAACAATCTGCAACCCCGTTTCTCTTCTGATAAACGTGAGTGATAACAAAGTCAATCTGATCGATTAAATTTAAACATCTATCTCAAGCAATACGCCAACGTAATGAACTTTATTAGATCTAGTACGAAGAATGGCCACCACATAAATAGAATCATTTTCCAATTATAAACGTCTCCATCCAAAGTCGAAGCATAAGCAATGCATGAATAGCAGTAGCTAGCTCAACCTCAAAAGTAAAGCATACACTAAGGTGAATAGCAGCACATACAACTCTTAATGAATCATCTAGAAGTTCTGAAAACACCTCCACAACCTGCAAGGCTAGAACTACCAAAAGCTGCTCCATTTGTATTTACCTCAATCTAACGTGATGGGGGAGGATTCCAAAAAATTTGCAAGATATGCGGGGCTTTGAAATTACGACTCGAAACATAAAACTGCTGAAGTGTCAATTGCTCCTCCATTGAACTCTACATTGTGCCAATATTAAAAGAGTCTGCTTCATGAACTGAACGCGAAAGTAATGATAGTGCTTCAGCATAGATAGGAACCATACTCTCAAAGATAGCTTGATTGCGAAGGTACCACACCACCCAAAAGACAATAATATTGGAAGTCTGTCGTAAAGTCTTCAATTGTGTTCTAAAAGATACATTCATCATTGTCTGCCAAAGATCTGGGAATGTACCATTAAGCTTGATATTCTTCCTAAAAACACTTGACACTGCATCTCATAATCCACGAGAAAAAGGACAATATATAAAGAGACGATGTAAATCCTCCTCCGCGGCACAACAGAGATGACACTGTGAAGAAAAAACTATATCCACGAGGACGCAAGGCAGAATCAATAGGCAACTTTCCATGAAATAAGCGCTAAGTGAGAATAGACCGTGAGAGTGGGATAAATGACTTCGAAATCTGCTTTCCCCAACTAACATAATTACTAATCTCAGTAAGAGAAGCATATTAAGTAAAAAAAATGATGAAAAAATTAGCACTCCTTTAAAACCGTTTGGTACTCATGAGTGACATCCTATGAGAATCGAAGTTCTTTACTTTCTAAATATCTATTGGTAGAGGGTGATTAGGAAGATGTAGACCATCAAATCTGATTCTACCCATTCAAATCTACCGGTATTGATTGAAAATAAAATAGCAAAATTGTAGCATTTAATCCTTCTAATAGGTTGTTATAATTTTTTAGTCCTTTTTGAAAACAATTAAGTTAATAACCAAGTTAGTTTGACCATAACTTTATATTCACACTTCACTCTTCTGTAAGACAATAGTAATATATTTATTATACGTAAGTAATATTTAAATTTTTAAAACTCTCACCCAATTGTTTTTAAACAAATTTAAAAAAATATTTCAGAAATAAAATTTTGAGACTGACAATACCAAAAATTACTAAGACAAAAAATATATACATGAGATACATAAAAAAGTCTGATTATCAATAATAATATAAAAGATAATTTAACACTTTCACTTATGACACAAAATTCACAAAAATATTATATATGTAAGATAAATCATATTATAAAAAAGGAATAATATGAATTATGTAATTATGTTCATTTATTGGTCCATTTTATTTCTATAAGTACAGTATTATTGAAAATAATTATTTCTAACCACATTTTCCTATAACTATTTATATTATTTTTCATTAAATGCATATTTTTTAAAGATGAAGCAATCCCTTGTTTTTAGGAAACTTAGTTGTGATTTTTAGAAACATATACATTCTTTAATAAAGCCAATAAATATAAATTCAAAATAACAAGATATTTTTTACCATAATCAATTTTTTTTTTTGTTTTAAATTGCATAAATTTTACATAAAAGGAATCTTTTTAAGATATATCAATTACTTATTTTTAGGGGAATCACTAACGATTTTTAGGCAAATTTATGTATGCTAGTCAAATAAATACATATAAATTTAGAGTAAATATTTTTCAAGTTATTTTTGACAATATATTTACATTACTTTGTTTAGATAAGAATATATGTGTGTATATATATCTTATATGGATTTCAATAATTATTTACGTAATGTTCATTATAACTATTTATGAATATATTATAATTATTTTAGTAAATTCATCACAACATTGATCTTACTCTAATAAAAACTATTTTCATAAATTATGTTAAAATTGATAACAGGATTATTAACAATGATATCTAACTGTATTGATTAACACATATTCATTGTATAAGGAAAATATGGTCTAGATCTCCTTAATTGCTTTGTACATTACAAAGAGGAATCTTATTTCATATGAAGTCTGTCAGTGGTTAGATATATAATATATATGTACAATTTTATTCATCCCCATCTATAATATCACAAGTTTTCTAATATTAATTTTCTTTCTTATTATAACAAAGTAACAAAGAAACTTGTTCAAGCAAAGGAATTTATTTGTTCAAAAAATTAAATTGAATTTTATATTCTGACTTTGTTAAAAAAAATGAATTTATTTGAATTTTTAATTGTTCTGATTTTTTAGAGTGTCGGATCCAAATATAGTTTACATACATTTTATTTAGATAAAAAAACTAATCAACGGCGAATTCTATAAAGATAATCAGTTTAGCACATATAATTGGGAGAACTTAAAAGCTAGCGACGCTCATATATTATTTTGAAAAAGTTAGTAAAAAAATTGTAACTATGTCAACTATTAGATCTCTATTTATAGTTGGGATTGAATATTTATCCACAAAACTGATAGTTATCATTTATCTCATATTATTATAGTTTTCAAAATTAGGATAAACACGTGTGTGTAATTTTAAATCTCAAGGAAACTAGTAGATAAGCTATCTAATATTTTTTTAATACCTTTTAGCTCTCTCTCCATATAGATAACAAGGTTAGCTATAACCTTGTTATCTATAACCTTTTAGCTCTCTCTCTATATAGATAAAAAGGTTAGTAGATAAGCTATCTAATGTAATCATACTGGTTGGGAGAAATAATACAAGAGCAAATAACGGAAAGATGATCAACAATAATATTTGTAATAACTTACTTAATGCAATTGGGTGAAAGATCAATAATAATAGCAGCAGGGTCTTCGGAATGAGGACAATAAATTTGAATTCATATCTAAGGAAATAGACTGTGCAAAAAAACTCTTGCACGATCAAAATCAAATCTGACCCTATAATATCCCAACAATGATGATGAAATTTACTCGAGAAATCATCCGGACCTGGAGCACTAAAAGGATTGGTGCTGAACATAGTCTTCCTCACCTCATTCTTCATAGCATTGACCAAATAAGGAACATGCTTCAACATGATGGAAAAATTTAAAATTACAGTCACTGGGATCTATAAAGAGTTGCTGATAAATTGATATGGCATGCTCACGAATCGGATCATAATAAATATTCTCACCAATTTAAGGACGAAAAAGATGTGTTACACTTCTTACGCTTAAGCAAAGAGTGAAAAAATTTAAAATTTCGATCATTCTTCATAAGCCATTTTACCATACTCTTTTCTCTCAGAAAAATGCCTATTACCTTAGAACCGTATCTAAGTCAACAAGAGTATTGGATTCAAGCTGAAAAAGTCCTCAAATTTGATGTTATCCTAAATGATCGTCGCTTTCTCATTAGTTTGAGAGACATTCAGGATAATATTTCTGAAAACCTTCTAATTTCATCTCCTCAAAACTGTCTTTAGAAAAAATACTATCTTTAGAAGGTTTCAGAAAAAATACTGTCTTTAGAAGCTTTAGCTTTTTAATAAAAATGTTAGTCCAAACGGATTGGTTAGAAACAGCTACATGAAGATAATACTTTTTTTTAACTCATGAAAATAATACTTTTGAAGACTAAAGAGATTTCTACGGATTTTTTTAAACCCTTAAGATTTTTTTTCAATAACGGTTATTGGACAACTCTCTTTTTCAACGTACAAAGTTGCTTTCACTGCAAGTTGATTTCTCTCCCTTTAAAAAAAATTACTCACGTTAAGACTTTGGTTCTAAAACAGGTTCATCGATTTTTGTAAGTTAATCTATTTTGTCATTTTACTTCACTAATTATTCCTTACTTTTATTTTTACACAAGGATTTACTACGTTTCATTCTGAATAAAATAACTATGTTATTTTAATCTATTAGTTAAATAAATGTACGGATATGGAAAACACAATGTGTTACGAGATCAAAGAAATAAAAGAAGGAGAACAAAGAAACCATAAAGATTAGTTAAATATGCCAATTGAGCTATATTTGATTATTAGCTAACTAACAAAACTTAAAGAACTAAAGTATATACAAGCAACTAAACACCTAAGAACTAGAGAAAGGTTTAGTGAAATTGTGAAATAGAGAGAGATTTAGTGAAAAAGTCTGCAAGTTGTAAGGGATAAGGAATATACTTAACTACAAAGTCCTTCTTTATGACTTTTTCTTTAACAAAATGAAAATCTATTTCTACATGTTTGGTTCTAGCATGAAGAATGGGGTTCGAAGCCAATGAAATGGCCGAAGTATTATCGTAATGAATCGTTGGAGCTTGGGATTGATATAGGTGGAAATCTTTAAGAATCTGCCTGATCCAGCTAAGTCTTGCAGCAGTGTTGGCCAAAGATTTATACTCTGCCTTTGTAGATGACCGGGCCACCGTAGCCTGCTTCTTGCACTCGAAGAAATCGGGTTAGATCCAAGAAACATGATAAATCCAGAAGTAGAACGCCTATCACTTGGGTTGCCAACCCAATCATCATATCTAAAGACTTGTAGATGAAGATTTTCAAGTATAAATAGAAGACCATGATTCAAGGTGCCACTAATATATCACAAAATTCATTTAACAGCAGTAAAATGAGCAATGGTAGGAGAATGCATGGATTGACAAACATGGTTCATAGTAAAACATATATCAGGTCTAGTGAAAGTTAAATACTAAAGAGAACCAACTATGCTTCTATAGAGAGTGACATCAGTAAAGGGAGAACCAACATGACTGTATAAAGGGAATTTTGTCGAACAAGCAGAATGACATGGTTTAGCAGTACTCATACCTTCTTTATTAAGTAAATCTGTAGGATATTTATGTTGATTAATAAAAAATCCAGCAGAAGTTCTAGTTATTTCAAGGCCTAAGAAATAGTGCAGATCCCCTAAATCAGTCATATCAAAATCTTTTTTTAACGAACTAACAATGGTGTCAGTCATAACAGAATGAGTCCCACTAATGATAATATCATCAACATACAATAAAATATAAATGATAAAGGCAGAAGAAGCATAAATGAAGAGGGAAGTGTCAGCCCGAGAAGCAACAAAACCAAGGGAAAGTAAATGAGAAGCAAAACGCTCAAACCAGGCACTTGGCGCCTGTTTAAGACCATACATAATATATAAATTAGCAAATATAATCAGGATGTTTCTTATCTATAAAGCCTTGAGGTTGACACATATAAACTTCTTCAGACAAAGAACCATGCAAAAATGCATTTTCAACATCATTGTCGTAATGGTCAGTTATTAGTAGCAGCAAGAGAGAGTAAAATGAGAACAATTGGTTTCTTGATTACGGGCCTCAAAGTTTCCCCATAATTTAGACCAGCTTGTTGATGATAGCCTTTGGCTACCAATCTGGCTTTCTACCGAGCTATAGAGCCATCTAGGTTAGTTATACTTTAGTTTATAAACCCATTTGCACCCCCACAAGATTTTTGTGAGAAGGCAAAGGCACCAAGATCCAAGTATTTTGAGTAATCAAGGCTCTATATTCATCATTCATGGCATGAGTCCATTCTGAACTCTTGGCAGCAATAGTAAAAGAAGTGGGTTCAGTGTGTGAAGATGGAAGTAAAGGTCCAGACACAACAAGAGCTTTTTTTATGGATACCAGATTTGGATCTGGTTTGCATAGGGTGTGTAAACTTTGATATGTGTGAAGTGACAGCATCAGCTCTAGTATTCATGATTTATCTTCTGCTTCTAATATTGATAATATTACTTGTCATTTACTTCCTTCTTTATACATATCACCGTTTATACACCCTATGCAAACCAGATCCAAATCTGGTGTCCATAAAAAGAAAGCTCTTGTTATGTCTAGACCTTTACTTCCATCTGTTATCCATAAAAAGAAAGCTCTTGTTGATTGGCAGGAGAGGTAGTAACATGTGGAGAAATAGAGGGAGACATACTAGTAGATAAATCAATATGTGTGGGAGAAGTAGTATAAGTAGTATCAGTAGCTAAAAAACTTGGAGAACCTGAATTGAAGTCATTGGCAGAACTGTAAATAGGTAAAACAGTAGCAGAATGATGGTTGGTAGCAGAAGCAGTAGCAGATATAAGTGCAGAACTAACATATGGTAAAACAGAAACAGTTTTACCTTAAGCAGAAACAAAAATGAAAGAAGGTCTAGATGGAGTAGGAATATCAGATATAGAAGCAATGTTACTATTAGTAAAATTGAAAGAAGTTAAAGAGGCAGAAGGAATAGTCCCAATCCTATTTGTTATCAAATGATTGTGTAAGAAAGGAAGAGAAGAGAAGTACCTCGATAGAGACAAGGCAGAAGATTGAGGAGTCATAGGCTGCACAGAACAGTTAGAGGAGCAAAGAAAAAACATTGTTCATAAAAAATAACATGGCG
Source organism: Datisca glomerata (assembly GCA_003255025.1). Classification (NCBI taxonomy): domain Eukaryota; kingdom Viridiplantae; phylum Streptophyta; class Magnoliopsida; order Cucurbitales; family Datiscaceae; genus Datisca; species Datisca glomerata. The sequence continues at coordinate 382,724 of QANY01009648.1, forward strand.
AGAAACATAAAACTTTTGAGAGGTCAAATCATAGCAAATGTAGCCTTTTGATTCAAAGCATAGCCCAAAAACACACATTGAACAGATTTAGTGTTAAATTTATTTTTCATGTATAGTTTTATGTTAGGATAGCAAGCACACCCAAATATTCTAAAGGATTCATATTCAAGAAGCTTACCAAACAATTTCTAAAAAGGAGACATGTTATGAAGAGATGAACTAGGCATTCTATTAATTAGAAAAGCAGAGACAACAAAGGCATAAGTCCAAAAAGATTGAGGAACAGAGGCATAATCTAAAAGGGTTAAACCTGTCTTAACTAAGTGTCGATGCTTACGTTCTGCAACTCCATTTTGTTAAGGAGTATAAGTACATGTAGTTTGATATTGAATGCCATGTTCATTCATAAAGGTCTTAAAAGAAAGATTAATGTATTAGCCGCCACCATCAGATTGTAAGCACTTAATCTTTATATCAAACATATTTTCGGCAATAGGCTTAAAATGCCTAAATACATCAAAGACATCTGATTTTTGAACAATAGGAAAGAACCAAGTAAAGCAAGACATGTCATCAATAAAAATAACATAGTATCAATGACCAAGTAAAGAAATAGTTGGCGAAGGGCCCCAAACATTAGTATGAACAATTTCCAAAGTAAAAGAGAATAAAGAATCAGAAAGAGAAAATGTAATCTTATCATTTTATTCGAAACACAACTTACACAAAGAGAATGATCAGAAACTGAAGGATTACAAGCAAGATGACCTATGATTAATATTTGTTTAACAACATTAGGAGAGGGGTGACCTAACCTAGAATGCCAAATAGAATAAGAGGTCTTAGTACCAAGAAATGCAACATGTTTCTTAGGGAATTTAATAGGAATAACATATAGACCATTCACACAATGGCCTTTATGCAGGATTGTACCTGTTGCTTTGTCCTGAATAAAGAAAGAGTGAGCATCAAAGACAAACCTACAATTATTATCTAGGTAAATCATATACCAAGAAAGTAAGTTGGCAGATAAGTTAGGATCACAATACAAGTCTGGTAGAGGAAAAACATGAGAGGGAGTTTGAATCATAGCAGACCCAGTGTGAGGAATTGATAAAGATTGTCCATTACCAATTTATATCCCTTCTACACCACTATATTCAGTCGTGTTAAAAAGATTGGTAGGATCAGGAGTTAAGTGAGTATTATACTCGGTGTCTGAAATCCATATTTGTGTGTCATTGGGACTAGAAGGTTATGTCATAGCATTCATGGCAGTGAGAGTTTGTGGAGGATTGCACCCTTAGTAAGAAAAATTCAGGCGATGGTAACAATCGACAGCACTAAGACAGATTTGGCAATGAACGTTTGCATTCAGATTGCTGGTGTAAGTCTCAGAATTCTTGAAATTTTGAGGAAGTTGTGACGGGTTGCCAAGAATAGAGGGTTCGGAAGAAAAATTCCATGCTTAAAATCATCCTCCTCGTCCAGAATGAGACTGTCCAGAACCGCGATTCCCTCTGAATCAACGAGAGCCTCGTCCTCGATTGTACCTGTGGCTATTGAAGGCAACAACAAATGCAGTATTAGGGAATGAGCTATTTTGGGTCTTGTTTTGTGATTCTATGAATCTTTCTTCAGTCTTTAGGAGGACACAAAGCTCCTCTATAGATAACGGTTCAGACGTGGTAGGGATCGAGGTTTGAATAGTATTATATTCAGACGGGAGATCGTTGATCGTGTATATCAGAATATCTTCATCGTCGACGGTAACAGAGACGACCAAAAGTTTGTCTTTCACCTCTTTTATGCGCTGAAAGTAAGAATCAATAGACTTCGTTGGCTTCTTTGAAATTAATTGTAGGTGAGATTTTAATTAAACGATGTTGGTTCGTGAGAGAGAGGAGAAGCGATGCTCGATGGATTCCCATACCTCATTTGAGGTTCTACAACCAACGACATAAAACAAGGCAGTAAGAGAAAGAGTTACATTTATCAGGGTCATGAGGGCTTGATCTTGAGCAATCCACTAAGTGAATCTTGGATCCTGAATCTGAACACCATTTTCATTCATCGCGAACTGAGACTGACACGGCACAGAACCATCATTATACCCCAAAATCATATGGGCTTTAAGAATTGCAGAATTTGGAACTTCCAAAGTATGAAATTTGAAGAATCAAGTCATGTGGAAATAAAATTATAAATGTTGGAGAGAAAGAAGATTGGGGAATGACGACTCGGGTCTGAGAGGGACATGGTTGAAGTTGCAGTCAAGATTGGATCTTGAGAGGAGGAGGATAAAGAAAGGTAGGGTTGGGCTATAAGTTTCAATTTGGGAATTTTTTTTATTTTCGGCTGGAATCTGAGATTCAATTTCTTTGTGAATAACAATAGAAGATTTGTCTGGGTTTTCAGCCATGGATCACAACGTTGGTCTGAGATAGCTTTGATACCATGAAGAAATATATAATAGATTGAAGAATGTGAGAGAGACACAAGCAAGAAGAAAACTATATTCGATTTTTATCTAACTAACAAAACCTAAAGAACCAAAGTATATACAAGCAGCTAAACACCTAACAACTAGTTAGAAAGAAAAGACAGAAATACCCTTCAACAATTAAACTTATCTCTCTACAAATAGTAGATTTTTTTTTATTTTCTCAAAATCCGTATCCAAATCATTCCCACCTATTATTAGATCTCTATCACCTCCTCCCACTATCCTATTTTCACTTATGACTTCTCCATGTTTGCTGTTATTCTCCATGTTTGTTGTTAATGAAATTCTGGTTTAAAAAAAACAACAACCACAATATTCAAACTTTTGAACCCATTTACAACTATTTCTATGATTTCAACTTTCCAAACCCACAAGATTTATGGGTCGTCTCTCCAATTTTAATTGGTTCACGTTCTATGTTTTTCTTAAACCCATTCACTAGACATAGAATTGAAGTTCTCAATGTGCCTCATATTATGTCCAATGCCATCACTTTTAACTCCTTGTCATTTTCCTCCCCACCAAGTTACTTAGATTGTACAATTTATGGTATCGCAGATCGAACACTTGAGATACCAATTGAGAAACATGGAGATTTAGATCGGACATTCCACGAAATTGAAGCTAATAAACATTTTGTACCATCACAATGCAATCTTGTTTTATACAAAGGCTCATACCATTTTCTTGCCTTGGATCCTAAGACTAGTAAACATTATTGGAGTCCTCGTGATAAGCAACTTGGTAAAAAGCTACTTGATTTACAATATCAAAGTTTTATGGTCGAAGTTGATGGGAAGTTGTTGGTTCTGCATCTCACTCTTGATGGAACATGGTTATGCATCCTTAGATTAGTGAATCGCACAAAACTGGTGTGGGAAGCAGTGAAAGATTTGGGCGATAATATGTTATATCTAAGTTGAACTTCATCATTTTCAGTAAAGGCTAGAGAGATGAATTGATAATGAGATCTACTTTCTCAAGTTTATAGTAAAAGAGGAATCTATAAGACTAATTTGACGCAATATAAATATTAATTAATTAATATAGTTTAATAGAAATAATTAAATTAAATCATGTTGATTGATTATATTTATAGCACAATCTTAATGAAAGGTGCTATAAATATAATCCCTTAAAAATTGGTCCTCTCTCAATCCTAATTAATATTATTTTATAATGGCTAACGATATGTTCAATAACTATTATCGCGCTAAAGGAATTGTTATAGCACTAAAGGAAGAGATTATCGCACTAAAAACATTTTGGACCGAATTGTTACTGTTAAAAGTTTCCTAATGTTATGACCGAATTGTTACCGTCAAAGAAGCGTGTTTCTAATGATTGATTGAAAGGGCAGTTCTAAAGGATCCATCATGCAATGCTCTCATAACTGTGTTGGTCATTCTCCCACTTATCGTGCCCCACGATTTGTTTCCTACCCACTGAGAATTGATTGAGAAATTGTGTAAATTGGCTTGTGCATTGCCCAAATAAAATTGCTTATATCAATTTCTTTAATTTCTATAATTGCGGAATAGTGTGAAGTAGAATAATGTTTTCTTTTTTATGCCGATTACAGTAAATAGGCAATGGTAAATGGTGGTTACTTACTTCTCATTACTGTTCATTTTTAAAGAAATTGTAGCGAATAGATAAGTCCAGAAGTAAGAGTAACAAAATAGCTCGATTTTTTTATTACGTAAATGACAGTTTTCAGTGTGCCACATCACTAGTTTATTTATCCTAATTTTATGTTGACAGATTTACCCCCAATAAGTTGTTACGAATGGTTGATTGTGTGGGTCAACTATAATTAATTAAAACAATAAAAAAAATTAGTTTACATATTAACGTAAATTAAATACAAAATATATATTAATATTTACCCTATTATATTCAATAACTAATATGGATTTTCAGTTATGGAAATATATTTTTCCATAACCAATTGAAAATATTTAGGATAAAGATGATTTTTCATAATTTTAACTAATTCGGTTTTTAATTGATTATCTTTCATTGTTATAGAAAAAATATCATAATTCGGCATTAGATCTACCAATTCACACACGATTAACTTTCTTCGTCATTCATCTTATTTTTGAACATGCAATTCAAACATCAATTTTTCAAGATTTGTAGTAAAAAAACTATTTATTTCGTCGATTGTATGTTGTTGACAACTATTTACCTTTTGTTTCCATGAAATTAGGGTAAATAAACGGTGCTCATGAACGTGGTTGACTTCTATTTACCTATTGAACATGGTTGACGAATGTTTCCATGAAATTAGGGTTAATAAACTAGCAACCTATTTGTTTCCATGATTTCAAATTCTCGTTCATTTAATTATTGATTGTTGAAGACTATTTACCTTCTTTGTTTACCATTTTTGGTGGGATTGTAAGAATAATGAAATTTAAAATTAATGTATTTGTGGTTAATTATATTTTCGGCTGGATTTTTTGTTTTTGATTTAATTTTGGAAACCTCATTAATTAGTTAGTTGATAAGGATTATGTTGGGGCCGATTTGTAAGGATTTCCTAAATTTTAAATATTTTATAATAATATCTTAGATTATTTTTTAAACAATTAATATTTTATTATTTCATTGTTCAATTTTTATTTAGAATTTCGATAACATTTCATTGATTTCACGAATTATAATCCTTAGATTTTAATTTTTTTAATTTTTTTTAAATTGAATGACTTACATTTTTTTATTAAATTGACTTAAAAATATGGATATTGAAGTCGATTTATTCTTATATTGATAGTTGGGAATTTTTTTCAAACTTTAATTTCATTACGAAATAATATTTTACATTTATTGTTTATAATTTATTCCTAAATAAGTTTAAACTTATTTCTAAATTATTATTTATTATGGTAGTTGTTGATAATGTGGTAAATTTAAATTTTAAATTCCAAAAATATATAGTTTCATTAATTATAAGTATATAGACTGGTATATCAATAATTTTCATTCGATTGACTAATATTTACAATGTAGTTATTTTATATAGATTAAGGACATTATGGTCTAAATTTATTGACCATTTTGAAAGCCTGCTATTTACTTATATTTTTTGAACCCAACTATTTTTTAACATACTATTAGTAAAATTGTCTAAATTGAAAATTTTTCCTTCTTTTAATGATGATCATTCTAATTACCGTGTTGATTATTGGTCCACTATTGTGATTCACAATTTTATTCTTTATATTGTAATAAGCTGATTGCATCAACTAGTATATATATCTATCTAATGGATATCATTAATTAATTTATCATGAATATTTTGTAACGGATAATTTTTTTATGGTAATTAATTAAAACCATTAAGTAATGCGTATTTTATGTGTTTATGTGAGAATTTATATAATCTGAAGTTTTATATTATGTTTGATTTATTTGTCATCAGAGTGGCTAAATCGCAGTGGTTATAAAATTTGATATTGTATAATTAATTAATATTCGATTACCCATGAATGTTGAAACTTATAAATGACATGATGTAATATGATATATATTATATGGGTAGCTTAGAGTTCATTATTATAAGACATTTTAAGAGTCACGCCCAAATATTGATTAGTTGTTCTTAATGAACATAATTATTGGTAACTAATATGCTCTATTAGTTATATTGCTTATCCAAAGATAGTATATATATCTACGTGGTGTAAATATTGTTGCAAATTATTAAAAACTCTTATTAGTATCGTTATGTTTTATGCTTGTATGTCATTGTATTACCCAATGGAAAACATTGATATGCATATTGTCTATCGGAATTATAAGTTTGAATCTCTATTATTCAGTTAAGTTTACAACTCAAAGTACAACACATGTTCCCGTTTCTCTCCATTCACATGCTTCGTCTGTATCAATGTTTAATGGGTTTAATTTTTCTATTGGTGTGAAAAAGTGCAATTTCACTTAGGTGTTTTGGATTTAGATTTGTCATATCAATTTGACACAAACCTGCCGCCATTACTAAATATAGTAGCGATGAGGATAAGACTTTTCATGATTCTTGGGGAAGGTCTAACAGACTAAGCCTAATGTTTATGCAAATGAGTGTAGCAAACAACATCAAGTCTATGTTGGAAACCCGGTGCNCTAACAGACTAAGCCTAATGTTTATGCAAATGAGTGTAGCAAACAACATCAAGTCTATGTTGGAAACCCGGTGCTCGCGCAGCGGAAGCGTGGAGCTTTTAAAATTTATTAGAAATGAATCGTATGCTTTTCGATAAAATGAAAATAAGCGCGACGCAACTATTTTCAAAATAATTTTTTTTTTTCAAAATTCTTTTCAATCAGGATCCCTTATATATTTATATATTAAATATAATACAGATATAGATATGAATCATATATCTCTTGTAATCTATATCAAGCATCCTCACAAACGAAATATCATACGTTTCCACGAACAACAGACTTCGAGATCCACATCAAGATCTTTCAAGTCAATCCTCAAACGCACAAGGACGTGTGTGGGCACGTAGAATAACCAAAGACACTTTTTCTTTCTCTAGATATAATCAACACATGAGATCTAGAGATTCAGTGAGAATGATTAATTTAGTGAGGCAATCCTCTGAGAGAATACAATGACGATTCTTTCAGAGTTTTTTTATTAATTTTTTTAACCATAGAGAAAATTTACCCTGATAGCAATTGTGTTCTCAACTCTCAATCAACACTGAGTTCAATAGAATAATATCTATATATTTGCTAGATAATGACATATCAGATTTTTATGGATAAACTGAAAATAATATTTAATTTTAAAATTATCATTGTAGGGGGACCCACTGAAATTTGTGCACAAATGCAGTGCCACAATTAGATATGAGATTGTAATTATTTTGACGTTTACACCCCTAAATATGTTGTAGATGTTTCATTTCGACTCAGTTTAGGGGTCTAAATCGAACTGGTCCTCTAAGCTAAATTTTTTGTATGATGAATCGAACAAAACCACTATAGAGATAGTAATCAAGCCAGACTAAATCGTAAAGTAATGACTCGTTTAGGTCTTGCAATCTACTAATTAAACATAGACTTTAAATAAAATCCAGACAATTATATGAAGAGAAAAGTTTTAGAACTCAGAAAGAATTGCTTTCTACAGTATTAGCAACATTTTAGTATGATAATACCAAAATAAACATGTAGTTTCATATAATAAAAAATAGCTAGTGTAAATAGACCTACAATAAAAAAAGACTACATATTATACCCTTTATTAACTTATGATAAATGAAATAAAATAAAAACTCATGAAAATTCAAAGCTCCCTGGTTTAGCGTTTAATCTCTCTCTCAAAATTTGCGTATATATATATATATATATATATATATCATTTTTATCCATCTTTCCTTATCTCTCCCTCTCTCTCACATTCTCTCCCCGTCTCAGTACTTTTTTTTCCAAATCCGTCTCTTTCACTCAAATATATACTAACTTAATATATATATATATATACACGTCTATGAAAATGTGATATCATTTTTACGTAGAGTGAGAGATTGAGAGACAGAGAGAAAAAATGGTAACCGTCTAAATATTTTTTTCGTTTACATTTTGCATTAGTTTGGTATTTAAATGAAATATTATAGTATTTGAGGTATTTACATGAGATATTAAAGATGGAGAGAGAGACGAAATCTCAAAGAATGTTATATATATATATATATGTGTGTGTGTGTATTTGTGCATATATGTATATATGATATATATTATATATCATATATATCATATATGTACAAATACATACATATATATATGTAAATATATTACTATATATTATATAATATATATCATATATACACACGACATTTTAATACTCGATTCCATGATTAGATTGGAAAAGACTCACTACGTCCTCGACGTAGTAAATATTCGGCTCAGTGCAAAGCATTGCATACATGAGACTTCCTACGGCTGAGGTATATAGAATATTTCTCATGTCTTCCTCTTCTTGAGAAGTCTTGGGAAACTGCTCCTTAATGAGGCTGACTCCATACCTTAAAAGAAACTATCCCTTCTTGGATTCTTGCATACTGAAGCGATCCATCACCTTATCAATATAAGATGTTTGAAACAGTGTCAATTATTTATTCTTCCTATGTGAAAAAACCTGAAACCTAAGACAAATCTTGGCATTAGACAAATTTGCAAGACAAATCTTGACATTAGACAATTTTTCTACATCATTCTCATTGAGTGGAAAATCGTCCACTTACAAGAGTAGAAAAATCACTTTCCCTTCGTGTATCATCTTATACACACAAGGTTCGTCCTCCAACTATTTAAAACTAAAGGTTTCGTCGAATCTGATATTCCACGATCGTGACGCTTGCTTAAGTCCATATATTGACTTCAATAGTTTGCAAACTTTACCCTCTTATCCTTTCTTCGTGAACCAGTCTAATTGGGCCATATAAATGTGCTCTTCAAGAATGCCATTCAGAAAAGAAATCTTGACATCCATCTGCCAGATTTTATAATCGAGGGTAGCGATAATGGATAGTAGGATTTGGATGGACTTAAACATAACCACCGACGAGAAGGTTTCCTCATAATAAATACCTTCCTTTTAGGTATAGCCCTTGACTACTAGCCTATCTTTGAATGTCTCCACATTTCCCCGGATCTTTCTTTTTCTTATAAACCCATTTACACCTTACGAGTTTTACCTTTCAGGAGGATCTACAAGGTTCTTCCCAAAAATCAGGATATAATAAATATCACGTAAAATTATAAAATCGTTATCAACTGACAATTTAATAGTTCCAATAGATACGGCCAATAATAATCCTTCATTTCCCCAACGGAAGCTGAGTTCGCCCTCATCAAACCTTCTGATTTTCTTGAACCCCTGTAGGGAACAACAGATATGGTTCATGGCTGCAGACCCTTTCAATCCACAAAAAGTAGAGTCAACCACATAACAGCCCTTAGTAACAAGTACTATACTTTTAGATCTCAACTCCTTGAGATAATCTATGTAGTTGCCTTCCCAATGGCAAACACCTCGACTTGTCCACTTTTGTAGTGCCCTTGACTTTCACAGCTTTCGAGTTCTCCTTTTTAGCCTTCTTTCGACATCTCTTGTGCTTTTTTGTGCTAGAGGTGGAAGGCTACCTTAGCACCTATGATCTCCATCTCATTCAGATAATAATAATCAACATCATATATTCTCTAACAGAAGTTCCAGGTTTCATTCTGCAGTTCATGAAGTTTCACGTAGCTACCTATTAGGCTTGACGACCATGATCTCTGAAAATTTAAGTGATGTTCAACATCATATCAAGGGTAGTTTCCATGTTCTTATGCTATTTTTGTAATAGATTACTAACAGAAGATAAGATGTAACACCCGACGATCTAATCAATACGCAACCAAAAACATAAATATCATTTTTCTCTTGAATCGATTCAACAATAGACTCAATGGGATAAGAGGTGGTGAGCAGGAACTTGTGTTTTTCTACAATCAGCACGATATCAAGATTACATTCCCAAATTTTCACCAGTAAGTTCACCTTTAAGATAGTTGAAAGTAGGGATGGCGACATGATTGCTGAAAAGAATAAAAAATCGTAACTAACTAGATCAAGTTTTGTATTCACTTCTGAATTAAAGTAGTTATGAAAAAACCCTTAAGGTGTAACAATTAGATTTAGAGCTAGATAAATGATTTTTCTCTACACGAATTTGTTAGTTGTCTTTTTAACATGTTCCATAACATGTCTAGTAGTCAACTGTTCGAGTCTTCACTCCCATACCTCAAGAACGGCATCTTTTGGTTCAATCTAACATTCATAATTGGACTCAATTGACCAGTCGATCCTAAGACTACGAATAAAATTCTGAACTATTTTAGAAGTGTTTGCCTGGAAGACCCCTTCTGTCTTTACTCTTCTTACGTCGACAATAGTTTCAAGACTTGAGTAAATTATAAACACACTTTAATTAATAGAAAACATTCATTTATTCATTAAATTCAATAAGACAAAATGTATGAGAAATAACAAAATAATCATAAATAGTTATTACACCATACTTTATGGATATAATTCCAACATCTTACTCTTAGAAGGAACTAAGGGTGTAAGTCCATGGGAGGGGCAGTTCATAAGTCTTACTCTAAAAAAGAACTAAGGGCGCAAGTCCTTAAGAGGAGCAACAACTAAGTCATAATTTTAAAAGGAACTAAGGGCACAAGTCCTTGGAAGGGACAGTTCATAAGCCATACTCTCAGAACGAACAAAGGGCGCAAGTCCTTAGAAGAGACAGTTCGTAAGTCCTACTCTCAAAAGGAACTAAGGGCGTAAGTTTTTTAGAGGGGCAACTAATAAGTCCTACTCGAAAAATAAACTAAGGGTGTAAGTCCTTGTTGGTCATCGCGGCGCGTGCGCAGCGGAAGTGTAAAGGCGCATGACCTTTTAAAAAATTAAATTTTTAATAACAACCGGATCTTTTAATAAAACAAAACTTGCGTAATGCTATGATAACCAAATAAAAAATTTTATTGAAATTTTTTTTTCAATCAGTCACGTTCCATTATATATTTATAAGTTAAATATACAAAATACAAGGTTAGAAATCATATATCTCTTGTAGTCTATATCAAGTGTCCTTACAAAAATCGATCGATCATCTGTTCCCACGAAATCATTTCAACGATCAGTAGACCTCGAGATCCACACTAAAATCTTCCAAGTCAATCATCAATGCATACGATTCATTATTATCTAATAATAATTTAATTATCTAATTTTAAAAATTATATATTATGTCTTACTTATATTAAAATATATAAATAATTCAATTAATTAATCAAACATAATTATCTCATACTTATATACTTGCCCCAAAATAAAAATTCATTTTGCAAGTCAGTCGTTTTCTCATATCCTTAAATACTCACACCCTAGACAGTGTAGTTTATGGGTGACTTAGGGACTATGGACCTATAATCCTAAGTTTCAATAAATTAGATTATTAATTTAACTATTTAATTAAATAATCTTATTTATTAATTTCTTTATTACTTCACTATAAATATGGAATTGCACTCTTAGAGATTATAGAATGTATTTACAGAGTATTCTCATGTAATCCATTGACATAATAATTTCGTATAGTTCTGTACTCTAATTATTGATTCATAAATTATAACTTATCAAAATTATCATTTTACCCTTCTAATTACCTTTTGATCCTTAAGTACCATTAATCCACTAGTGAATGGTTGTTTTATAATCTTATTAAAAATTTGAGCTCAATAACCATTCAGTTTCAGAATTAACACTTAAGAAAACTAATATAGGATCTGTTAGGAAAGCTTAGATTCTAAATCTTGTAAGATCATTTCTCCAGCCATCCACGTCACTGAATCTCAAAAACAAAAGTCACTAGCGTGATTAACAAACAGACCTTAACGAGTGAATCAAATGATCCAGTAGACGTGCATAGGAGTTTATGACTACTCAGGATTGAGACTGACCTACATATGATCATCAAATTGATGTGTATTAAATCTTTATGATAAACGGCATGTTTATAAATATATTAATTCACATCGGTTCTGGCATATACAATCTTATTATATGAAGTACCTTTACTAAGATATCTATCCACATCAATGATTTAGATCTAGATCACGCGCATTCATAATGCTTAGTGAACCGCACTAGCAATCATTCATTAAAAATTTCATACTTAATATATTGCTGACAACTTTATTCATTTTCTATGATCTTAATACTCTTGTACTAGGATCACTTGACACGGCACCTAGGATCACTTGGAGGTGTAGATACAAAACATGAATGAGAGATTTTGAAACATTTCTTTATAGGTGGAAATTGAATCTTTTGCATGGAAGAAAGATTGAAGAGATAATTAAAGTCATCTGATTTATAAGCGCGCAACATCAACCAAACATCCATGCACAACCATATAAATTTATTATGGAACTCAACAATGGTATCACAGTAAAATTGACGATCATCTTTTGAAGTCGAAAGTTATCAATCTTCCCTTTTTGCTTTCCATCTGATATCAGAAGCCAACAATGGCAACTACTTCTATTTGAAGAGTAAGATTCTTGTTGGTGCTCCTCATCTGATTCAAAGTTCATTCATTTGTTTCCTTCTTTTCCTGGTAATAGTTATATATATAGACATAAAGAAAAAAACAGTCACCAATAATTAATTGCTACAGGAACTAGTGTTCATTTATAATTTTTAATTTTAAGTGTATGTCTTATAATTTTTGAAACCTTGTTATTCTTTCTCCTTGAAATATACATTAAATATATTATTTTAATCATATCATATAGTTATCTTTCTCTTTGAAATATACATTAAAATATTTTATTTTAATCATCTCACTAATCCCTGCCATTCCACCTTCCCGTACTCGGCTCTCGATGTAAATCGGGCATTTTTAGAACACGCTCATAGTTATTGTGTGCGTTGCTTCGTGCGAGTTTTCAAGACACGCCTTATTCAGTTTCTAGTTGTCACTTCATCATTGCCCGTTGTGAATGATGAATGACACAGTCATTTCAAACGTTTCGTCCCTATGTGCCTGCTACACTTCACACCTTTTTAGTATTGATTGCATTTTATTTCTTTTCAAATCCATTAAGGCCATTGAATTTCCTTTTAGCGTCTGTAATCTATATAGAGCCTTCGTCTTCCTCATTTCTTCCTTTACGCTTACTCTGCCCCCTATAAGTCCTTCCTTTTTCTCCTTCCATTTTTGTCATTCCTCTGTTACTTCCTTTCGCTATTATTTTCTTCGCTAGCCATGGGAGAAAGAGAGTTTAAGGTTACAATATCCTTAGTCAGGAATAAAAAAGAATTTGACTGATTTATGGAATACCATAGAGACGTCTTCCCTCCTGATGTCATTTGCGGCTTTGGGGATGGGATACTCAAATCATTCACATGTTGTCCCCCTTAATAGATCATGTTGGCCCCATGTATATAGATCTAGAAATAAAACTCCCTTTATCCTTTCTTACAAGAATGTTTTACTACCTTCTACCTAGCCCCTTTTTTAGTACGGATCCTGTTAGGTATAGAAGTGTAAAATAGGAGGCATAACCTCAACATAGGAGTAGATGAAATCTATGTCGCATACATTATTAAGTAACACCGCACATCCTATTATTTGGCTCCCCGCGCTAGTGAGAAACAGGGAGGTTTGGTGATAGATCTTCTCAGAGAATATAAAGACTAGGAGAACGGGACGCTTCTGATTAGCGAAACTGGGGCGATGATGGTCATTGGATCCTCCCTATGACCTGGGATCTTTCCGTTAGTAGATGGAGCTCTTATTTCTTTCCTTTCTTCTTATTTTCTCATTTTTTATGATGCTGGCATCTTCTTCCTTTCTTCCTTTGCGTAGATAAGCAATTGTACAAAAGGCGGTTCATTATCAAAGATGTAGCTGCAAGACTATCCACCGCCTATAACTGCCTAGAAAAGGTCTGGAAAGATCTGTTCGATCCAAGCAGGCACATCGACATCAACTACGATACCATTCCCGTAGCTGAAGCCATCATTCCTTTATCTTCAGCTTTGGAGATCCCTCGGGCCATCCTCATTCCTACTTTCTGCTGTGTTGTGGAGGCCAGTAGTTTAGAGACTCAAGGGTCTGAGCGGGAGGAAGAGGAAGAAGATGAAGAGGAGAGAGAGCGGGAGGGAGAGTAAAAAGAGGCTGAAGAGCAAGAGTAGTTGTTACAATTTGCCTACAAAGAATTGGAGATGACGAAGCAACTTATAGGGAATAGATGGTTGGGTAAAGAACGTCCACCCAAGAATGGAGGCCGCTAACACATCCGGCAACATCCCTAATGTCGATGTGCCCCCTATTCCCCTTTCTGCTCTACCCTCTCACGCTGCAGTTAACCCTTCTGCTCTTGTAGCCACAGACATTCTAGCTCAAGAAAGAGTTTCTCTGATGCCTCCCCCGCCCACCTAGAGCTTTTCCCTCTCTTCTGCCTATTCTAAGAGTTTGTCTGGGGAGATGGACGTCTAGACGTGGTGGCGATACGCAGCAGCTCCACCTGACCCTACCAATGTTAGTTTCTTAAAGGATCCCTCTGGCATATTGTCATGTAGAGGATTAAGTCTGATGTGGATACATGTGTACTCCGCCAGATGTCTATTTTTGACAAGGTCATTGGCCTTAGTCATAGCCTGATGCAGGTATTCCCATTTTTCCTACTTTGGTTTATTTATCGATTCCATGTCTTCACCTTTTCTTCTACATGTTCTCCCATTTACTAACACTTGTAAAAATTCTGAACAATTTGTGACTTACCGCAACGGACTTCAAGAGGACATCCACTCATTGGAGCTCGAGATGCCGGGCTGGCGAAGGAAGATAATGGAGACCAACAAAACTAACAGTGTCGTTCCCCATTTTACCCTTCTAGTTTACTTTATTTTTAATGTACCTTTGATTTCCTTGTACTCTAACTTAGCCTTTTTTTTATTTTTCAATTTAATCAATGAAAATTAAAGTAAAAAAATCTTGAATATTTCTCCTTGAATATTTCTCTGTTTATTCTTTCTTTTCTTTCATGTCCTTTTCTTAAACACAAAGCAAAAATTTAGCAAAACACGTTCTAAGGCTTTGGCAAATGTGTTCCTTCTTTCATTTTCAAATGGTCGTAGCGGCTTCCCCTACTTCAGTAATGATGTATGGCCCTTCCCATGTTGGGCCTGAGTTTCCCCTATCTGGAAGATCTTTCTTAGGACCAAGTCTCCATTCTAAAATTCAAGTTTCCGTACCTTCCTCTAGAAATAAGATTTCCTCTTCTGATTGTAATGGGCCATCCAAACCAAGCTACTTTTTGCTGTTCTTCCAGCTTATCAAGGTTATTCCTCAAGAGTTCTTCATTTTGTTGCTCGTCCAGTCTGGATCTCATAGTGGGGTTCCTAAATTCAATAGAGATTACTGCTTCTGCTCCATATGCTAGGGAAAACTTGTTGGGCATAGTGCTATCAAAGCATGTGTATTGACATTTTAATATAAAATTCAATGCAATTACATTTTTTCATATAATTGTTCTTTTAAATTATTGGTGAATAATTCATTTAATATCTAAGATTTTCATATTCATGAATGAGACTATGATCTAGTATTAGTACGAGAGAATTAAGATAATAGATATTGAATAAAATTATCAGCAACATATTAAAGTATGGAATCTTTGTGAATGCATTTATTCTAGATCCAGATCATTGTATGGATAGACATCTTAGTGAATGTACTTTATATAATAAGATGATATATGAGATGACCAATGTGAATTAATATCTTTATTAACTTATCATTTATCATAAGATTTATGACACATTAATGTGATGATCATATGCAGATTAATCTGAATCATGAGTAGTTATGAACATCTATGCATGCCTACTGGATCTTTTGATTCACTCGCTAAGGTTTGTTTATAAAACAGGCTAGTAACTTTTATTTTTGAGATTGAGTAATATGGATGGCTTGGAACATAATCTTACAAAATTTGAAATCCAAGCTTTCATAACGGATCGTCTATTGGTTCCCTTAAGTGTTAATTCTGGAACTAAATGGTTATTGAGCTCAAATTTATAATACGATTACAAATTAGTCAATCACTAGTGAGTTAATGGTACTTAAGGATCAATAGATAATTAGAATGGTAAAATGATAATTTGATCAGCACTAATTTACGAACCAATAATTGGAGGAAATAACTACATGAAATGATTCTATCAATGGACTATACGAGAATACTCTGTTAATAATTTTGTAATCACTAAGAGTGCAATTACATATTTATAGTGGAGTAATAACAGAACTAATAAATAAAGTTATTCAATTAAAGAGTTTAATTAATAATCTGATTTATTGGAGGTTAGGATTATGAGTCCATAGTCCCCAAGTCAACTCTGCACTATACAGTTTAGGGTATGAATATTTCAAGACATGAGAAAATGACTGATTTGCAAAAGGAATTATATTTCTGGGCCAATATATAATTATGTGGAATTATGTGTGATCAATTAATTAAAAATTATTTAACGTAATTTTTAGAAATTATCATTAAATAATAATTTCGATTTATTTTGTGTTAATCGATAAGTGAGACAGATTATCTAATTTATGAAATTGGATAATGATTAATTATTATACGATAATGATTCAAAATTTAAATAAACTAAATCTGTTATTTATGAACTAACAGATAAGCTAGTTGATATGGATGATCAGATAAGTTAATTTTAAATTAACTGATATCTAGCTATTTATCTGATAAAAATAAATAATAAATTTGAAGAAATTATCACGTGGTATATTGGACTGTCACATGTTAATCACTGAATAGGAATAAGAGATTGACATGGACTATCATAGTGCCAAGCGGCGTTACAATGACACATGGCACGCACTGTAGTGCCTCACACCACTCAAGCGGTGCCGTGCATTACAGTGCCCTGAGGCACTGTGACTCTGCACGACACACTAAGTGTCGTGTGACACTGCAGTGTTGCACAATTGCAGTAGGTCTCACTACAATGACCCATTTGTAATTAATTTATTATTTTATGTAAATCCCTAAAACTGTTGGGGTTATGTCCTCAAAGCATGTGTATTGACATTTTGATATAAAATTTAAAGAAGATTACATTTTCCTTATAATTGTTCTTTTAAAATTATTGTTGAATTAGTGCGAGAGGATTAAGATCATAGATAATGAATAAAGTTATCAGCAACATATTAAAATATGAAGTCCTTAATAAATGGTTGCTAGTGACTTTTATTATGAATGCGATTCACTAAGTATTATGAATGCGTGTGATCTAGATCCAGATCAATTATATGGATAGACATCTTAGTGAATATACTTTATATAATAAGATTATATACGACATGACCGATGTGAATTAATATCTTTATTAATGAGTCATTTATCATAAAAATTTAATACACAACAATGCGATGATCATTATATAGATCAATCTAAATCATGAGTAGTCATGAACTCATATGCATGTCTACTAGATCTTTTGATTCACTCGTTAAGGTCTGTTTATTAATCATGCTAGTGACTTTTATTTTGGAGAATTAGTGATATGGATGGTTGGGGACATGATCTTACTAGATTTGAAATCTAAGCTTTCCTAACGAATGAAGCTTGAATTCTGAGTAGTCACGAACTCCTAAGTGTTAATTGTAGAACTGAATGGTTATTGAGCTCAAATTTATAATAAGATTATAAATTAGCCATTCACTAGTGGATTAATGGTACTTAACGATCAAGAGGTAATTAGAAGGGTAAAATGATAATTTTGATAAGGTCTAATTTACGAACCGATGATTGGAGAACAGAACTATATGAAATAATTATGTCAGTGGACTACATGAAAATACTCTATAAATACATTTTATAATCTCTAAGACTGTAATTTCATATTTACAGTGATAATAATGAAATTAATAAATAAGATTATTTAATTAAGAGTTTAATTAATAACCTGGTTTATTGGAGTTTTGGATTATAGGTCAATGGTCCACAAGTCACCTCTACACTACGTTGTCTAGGGTGTGAGTATTTCAGGACATCAGAAAATGTTTGACTTGTAAAAAGAGTTTTTATTTCTAGGGTAAGTACAAAATTATGAGATAATTATGTATCATTAATTAATTAAAAATTAATTAATTAAATTATTTATATATTTAAATATAATTTTCAGCAATTATATGTATATATATAATTATCAATTTTTTTAATTATCGATAAGTGAGACAGAATATCTAATTTGTGAAATTATATAATTTCACAAGTAACAGATATTCTGTGTCACTTATCGAAATAACTTTATTATTAGATAATAATTTAAATCATTAAATCTGTTACTTGTAAAATAACATATAAATTAGTTGATAAGGATAATCATATATGTTAATTCTGAATTAACTGATATCTAGATAATTATTTGATTAACATAAATATTTAATTCATAGTAAGTGTCACTTGTCAATCACTGATAGGGTATCAGAAATTGACATGGAGTACTGTGACGTCACGTGGCACTACAGTAGTGAGTGTGCAACATTGTAGTGTCACATGGCACTATAAGGGTGTTATGAGGCACCGTGCTGGCCCACGACACTCGTGCACAATTGTAGTAAGTCTCATTGCAATTGGTAATTTTATAATTAAATATTATTTCAGTTTATCCCTAAAAATCTTATACGCAATATCTAGAATATGTACAGATATTCTTGCACGTGCCACGACGACCAGCAAGTGGTATCATAGCGGTTTTATATATTTATATGTTAAATACTGTGTGAGTTTGTATTATTCATATAATTTAAGAAATATATGATGATCGATGGTTATGTTTTTTGAATGTATAGAAAATAATTTATCGTTAATTGTATCGTGATTATTGGGTTAGACTTTTTTAAATTTTCCTAGATCTTGTGTAAGCCGAATTGAGACGTAGAAATTTTTATAATTTTATTTTGAATATTATTGTAATTACTCTGAACGCGAGAAGAGAAAGAAGGGACTAGAACTACTTTGAATAATTTATCGTTAAAAGACAATGTGAGTAGAAATCAAGTTTGTCACATGTCATGATAGAACTCTAATAATTTTACACATGCCTGGTGATATATATTAGTAGTTGATGACTAGAACTACTTTGACCTAGTTTACCCTACTACTTATCGATTATTAAGGGCAGTTTCAAACTGCACATCTTCTCTATTTTATACACGAAATGACTTTCACAAAGAAACTATCACCTTCGAGCATTGATGAAATAGATGGTTTTCAACAAAGAAAACCACCTCTCTTTTTGGCATGTGGTGGGATGATTACCCACTAGGTAATGTGGTGAAAAGATGGGGTAGTTTTTAATTAAAAATAATTTCCTCCTTTTTTTAAGGAGAATTCTGCGAAGGTGAAGGCATATATTTTGTTTTCTTTCGTCCATTTTCCTTAGTGTTTTTGGTAAGTCAACAAAAGGAGAGAGAAAAATTATTGTTTGCAACGTCTTAGATCACATGGTTGTATCCTGTAGAGACATTTATCGTAGTTTTCAATCAAACTGTAGAGAGTGAAAAATTCATTTTTAAGATATTATTACAATAAACCTCTACCAATTTAATTTTCTGTTTTTCTATATGTAATTTTCATTTAATTGTTCTATAACTTTAATTGTAATCATTCAGTTTCAATTGTTGTAATTTATATTAAGTATTTTATTTAAATTATTGCTCTACCGTTCTAACATTTCTCGCTTTCTGAATCGGGTTGCGTGCTCTGTTTTTTTAAATATATATTGATTTCTGAACTTCCATATGTACCAACATTATTAGAACCATTGAGAAATTAGGTTTGATTTCCCTATCTGAACTCTAAGCTCTGAAATTCTTTCTTATAGTCAGGATCTAAAAGTAGTAATCCTTGTGATCCATTGGACGAAGATGAAAACGAGAAGCTTTCGAACATAAACTACTCCATTTGCAGCCCACCAAGGTACAATAGATAGTTTCCTCCTTCTAAAAGTATACAAAATAGATTGGGTCTTGGAATATGTCTTTTTGCTAGAATATGTTTGATAGGAAGTACTTTCTGAACTGCTCTCCAGCTGAATTTTTTTTTTCTTTGAAGGAATGTTTGAATGCCACACTGTTTTTTCAGAATTTTGTATGTATAGGAGTAGTTAATGTAGAGCCAGCATTAGTTACCTGAAACTTAACATTGTGTAAGAATATTCCAAAGTTCATCATCCAATTATGCTTGTAAAAGGCTATGCTCTTTTAATTTTTTAAAGGAAATTATAATTTCGATACGGGTAGTATATTATTGCATCCAATTCTGCTCATAAAAGAGGTTTAAAATTATTATTTTGGCTGCAGATCTTAAACATGGCTTGTATTTATCTCGTTGGTTTCTGTGAGAGAGCATTAGTTTGGGTCATGTTTCTTTGATGTCTAATGAGCTTTAAGTCCCCATTATGCAACCACTTCATTCACTTGATCTTTCTTGAGGTATGTTTCAATTTTTAATCTTTTATTTATCACATAGTATGCATTATTAGCGATGGGCCAAATTTATTACATGTTAAATGTAAAAACTATTATCAACAGCTTGTGATATGCTGTATCAATGTTTTGTGGTACAAAACATACCTCTACCATTATCAACAAAAATACCTCTACAAAACATACCTCTACTGTTATGACAGACAGTCTACAATTTCTTGATTGCCTACAATTTCTTGACTGCCTACAATTTCTTCTCAGCCTCCCTTGCGCTTAGGCACTAAAAATGATTATATCTATATATAATAGGCGGAGTGACAAGTGCAAGGCACGTGCCAAGATTGTAATAATATTGCTTTAGAAGTGGAAGTGATTGCTATTGGGTTTTTTTTAGTCTTTTAAGGGTTGGTGATTATATTTGCAGTTCACCTTTCTAGGTTCCCCTGTTTTCTAACTTCTGGGATTGCTCGCTGATTTGGTAACTTTTGGCTGAAGCATGATATCTTATTTTCATCTTCTATTGAATGTGCATGTATTGCCTGTTTAATGTTGGTATATCTTCATTATCTTTTACACGCTCATACCATAAAAATGATGGAAGGAAAGCTCATTTTATGAGACACGACTTCTTTTGATTGGAACATGTCACTTTTTGAATTAGTAGTTTTTTCGTAGTTATAAATTATATTTTAAATGACTTTAAGTGAAACTTATAAAAGACTTGTTGATCTTTGTGGTTTTTATGAAGCAATTTATAAGAATATGTTATATTCTATACAAATTATTTGGAGTTTTTTTTATTTATGAATAAATTTTAATTTTAGAATGAAAATATCATTTCGTGATATTAAAATCGACATGAATATAATTTAATAGCGAACAAAGACATTTTTTATAAGGGGGAGAAAACCTTATAAAATATTATATTTTTATAAAGGGTAGAAATCCTATAAAATATAGGATTTTCTATAAGGGGCAAAGACCCTTATAAAAGACATGACTTTTTTTTACAGGGGGAGGGGTTCTTGAACCCTGTGAAAAATTGTAGAAAGTCTTTTACAGTGGTTTTACCCCTGTAAAAGACATTTTCTGTTGTAGTGTTGTAATTATTTCATCTCGATGAATGGCATACCAAAACCTAATTTGGCTTCTTAACCAAGATTGTCAAGCTCGTTTTCCTCCCACAAAGAATTGAAGTTAACTTTCATTTATTTCTGGTTGTTCTAGGCTTCATACAATAACCTCCTATGCAGACCTTGTCATGATAAAAAAAATAACATAACATTAGTCGTTAACATGGCAGTTTCAGATGTACATAACTAGCTGTTGTATTTGCTTACGAAGCAGTTCTATCCTTTGGAGGATTGAATCTTTGTTGTTGTATGGTGGCTGTACATCTTGTAATTTGAAAAAAAGAATCTAATCGATTTATTACACGAACTATGGCTGATATACTTCTTTGGCTTCTAGGTTTCTCATAGCTCTCTTTAATTAATGGTAAACCTTGCTAGGAATAAAATACATAAAATGATTTTATCATTCAGTTATCATTTTTATTTTATTTCTATAGCCTTCGTTCTTTGTTTTCTTTTAACCTCTCAATATAGATTTCATGTCCAATGCAACCTAAATGATGGTGGGATGCTACATTGATATAAAGAGCTCAAAGGTAAGTATTATGCTCTCTTGTTGTTCTATAAAGTTTAGAATGTCTCCTAATCTAAATTTTAGGTATGTACTGTTTGGAGATGACTATATTGCAGGCGCCGGGTGGGGGAGGGATTAGTCTAAGAACTACGCTCTAGAGATCCGAGTTTAACCATATATATATATATAGATACACACTTGTATATCATGATTTTACTGTATGATAAAAAATCGACGACTTTTGCAACCACAATTTTCCAGCTTCCTTATGTTTTCAAAGTGGCGTACATGCATGCCTAATTAACCTAATCTGATTACTCCTCAAATGTAGTGGGGATAAACACTATATATCACTTCAAACAACTTGAACACAATCAGAAGATGCTCCACATACTTCTCAGGACCTCAGCTAAGCAAAATGGACAGATTTGGGACTAAAATAACTTTTTTAACCATCAAATTTTGTGTTTTCTTTACTTCTTGTTTGTAGTTATTACAGTTATGTTAGTGCAGGAAATGTAAATATCCAATATATATGGATGTGCCATCTAACTTCAAAAAAGAAAGTAAACTTGCTTTATTCAGATTCATTCGATATAAAATTAATCTGAAACAAGTAAATTGATCAACTATTTACATATCTTCGGTACATGTGTTTTGGTACAATTGACTTAATTATTAGTACTCTTAAACACAGATCAAAATCTGCGAATTCGCCTATTTTCAATCTCCGTAAAATTTCTAACCATGTAAAAGTAAAAAAGTAATCTAAATCCCAACCTAAACATGATATTCCTCCTAAAGAAATTCCTCAACAAGTTCACCAAATTGGAACTTAGCATTGCAACATTCAACAGCATTGATAACCTCTTGAAAAGCAGAAACACTGCAGGGAACAACAAGGCCATCTTTTTGCTCGAACCCAAACTCTTGATATGCTTTATCTAATAACATCTTGAACAGTGGGTGAGAAAGAAAGCTTGTTGGTACAACAAACCTTTGCCTTTCATCTCCTACATAAATTGCAAAAAACCCAGTTGGAGTTTTTGTTGAAACACACTCTTCTTGATCTGCATACTCTCTTAGCAAACATTCATGGTGAGATTGTGATTGTTGTTGGTAATCAACTCCTCCTCCTTTAACCTTTACTTTTTTTGCAAGTTTTTTGAGAGATACCATCTTCTTCCCAAGCATATTGTGTTTCTTTCTTTTTTGTTTTGTGGGGTTTTGGGATTATGGAGAAAATGGCTAAAGGGGAAGTGATTTCATTGTTGGGGTCGATTGAAGGAAAGGGTGAAGTTGAGGAGTTGGTGATATGGGTTTTATTTGGAGTATTGGGGTAGGGAGTGGAATATGGGTTTGGAAGGATAACTCATTGACTTTGTCACTAATTGGGAATCCATGACTAAAAGTAATTTTGTTTTGATTCTTTTTTTTCGTACGTTGATTAATTTAGTCTGACTTGACAGCGATTTTGAAACTCTCCATTTGGACTATAAATAATTGAATAATAAATGATGAATTTTTTTTTGACAAAAGAGGAAAAAAAGATGGGATTTTCAGTTTGACAATGAAAATTATCATTTTAATTCTGATTATAGTTTTACTAAATTCATATTTGCGTAGGTGTATTTGGTATGAGACAAATTATTTAGATTTATTATTCGAATCAATGACACTATTACATAAACGACTTTCAAGAGTCAGAATTTAAAAATAAAATGATGCTAACTGTTATTGAATCAATATCATATTTAATTCAATGTCTAACCACCGATTATTCATTGCAATTGCTTGATTTAACTATATAGGTTAGTTAGGTTTGATTCCTATAAGCAACTCCTTTATTAAAACAATCTGCAAGAAGAACGTCATCCTTTGATTTGTAAATTATTATTAACGTTCTTTAACTTTACCTACCTTATACATTCAAGAAATTATGTACAGATTTAATAGTATCAGGATCATTGAATCACTATTTGTGTGATAATTAATGACTCAAATGAGTAACAAACACCTTAAAATAATCGATAACTTTTTTTATATCTTTCCTAAGTACTTTTCTTATAAATATTCCTTAGGAAAAAAAGAGAATATTTTCAATGCACCAACCCATCGCTGCCCATGATAATTCAAAGATTCATGAAGATTATGACATGCATGAAAGACATGTTGCTCATACTTGAATCATTTTAAATAAAATTGTAGATTGAAGTATTATGAGTGGGCAGCACGAAGTTTTTTTATCAGTAATTTCCCACTTTCTATAATTTGGGTGTTGAAGACCATTATTCACATAGAAATTGTGATAAAAATAATATTTTAACAAGGAATAAAGGATATTATTTTCTAATCAACAAATATGTAACAAAAAACATGGTCAATTCTCGTTTTATAATAATATGATTTTAACGTGGAAGAAATAAATTGTCCCTTTTAATTTCTCTCTATGCTTTTCTTTTTTGTTTCTTTCCATCTTTCGTTCTAGAAACTTAATAACACGAAGGTATAGAGCAAAGCCGGCATTATATACTTAATGTAGTTGATAACAAATATAAAAATATAGTAACATTAATCATAACCTTATTATATATGGGTAAGTTAGATTGTAGATTTGAATATCCTCCGAAAAAGTACTTTGTGTACATTTAACAGCGTATATTCATAAAAAATAATGTTTGAGTAATAGTTAGATGATGAGTTTCGATCACACACAATGGGTAATCTAATGGTCAATTAATGTTGTAACATGAATATTTTTCAGCATAATACATATTTTTGAACAATCTAAGTTAATCAAAATTAGAAAAGTAATTAGTTTGTCATTATGCTAGAGTACAACAAATGAGTAAGTTTGAGTAGGGTTGTTAGCCCAACTGATTATAGTGAAGCGTTGTCTCTATATGATATGTTTTAATATATTAATCTAGACTAGTGTTCCATCTATATTCATATTATACTATATTGTATTACATACTTTGCCACATTGTATTGCACACTTTCTGAGCCTATAAATAGGCATTATCATGCACATTTTTAGTATAATAAAATATACTCAGTATTTAACAGAGCTACGTTTCTGATTTTATTGTTATGTCTGGACCTATTGGTCAAATTTTTTTTGTTCTACCTTGATTTTTCTATTTGTTCTATCTTGTTTTTTAGTTCATCATGTCCACGTTTTGTCACTGCCACCTTTCATTACTGCCGTTGCATCTGTCGTTCATCAACACACAGCCACGTCCATCTTTCTCCTTGGCCACCGGCAAACAGTTCTAAGCAACCCGATCAACCTCTTGCCACAGTGATTTTGCCCCACTCTCCATTATCGGCTCTGCCCTCAACAAGGACTTAAATATTAAAAAAGTCACTTGGAGTTGGAGCTGTAAAATTGGCTATGACTTACTCAGAAGCTCTTTCTATCAGAAACTGTGAAATTCTTGGTAGCGTACTCCACCTTAGGCCACCATGTAGATGCAAGAGTGTCATGTGAGTGATGTGCATGAGTGGTCTAATCCTAGCTCTTGACCGGAACAATGCCTGAGAACGTCAGGGAGGACGCCGGGAGGTGAAGGGGGAGCACTCTAGACACTCAAGGGTGATGACAAATGCTTGCTCTCTCTCTCTCTAGAAGTGGGAGTTTCTCACTCTAGAAATGGGAGCTTCTCTCTAAAGTGGGAGCTTCTCTCTAAAGTGAGAGCTTCTCTCTCTAAATTTCCCCCTCCCTTCAAATGAAGGAGGAGTCCTCCTTTTACAGGTGAACAAAAAGAGGGGGGACCATTGCAACTAACTCCTGATTGGTTGCAAGCCCGCCAATCAAATCGTGTCACCTAAGTTGACTGATCATGCTTATGTGAGTAAGAGGAGGATTACACATGAGTCAATCGGGTGGCGCCATGTGGGTCTTTCTGTAATGACCATGATCTAGGGAGAACATGCCTAGCCGGTGAGGCGCGACGACGGTGTTCACCCAACACCTCCTCTACAAAGGTTCTCCCAAACAACCCCCCCAAGGTGGGAGGGTAGCACACCCTCAATATCTAGAGTGGTC
Source organism: Datisca glomerata (assembly GCA_003255025.1). Taxonomy (NCBI): domain Eukaryota; kingdom Viridiplantae; phylum Streptophyta; class Magnoliopsida; order Cucurbitales; family Datiscaceae; genus Datisca; species Datisca glomerata. Next base: position 409,026 of record QANY01009648.1, read on the forward strand.
ATATCGAGGAGGTATGTCCTCTGCCTAGTACAACGTAGCCTCGCCCCTAATCCTGCCATTCCATAGCCTCCTGAACATTCCCAGGAAACCATACGTCCAACCAAGTCTTTGCCGCTTGACTTGGTGGTTTGTGATGTGATGACTCGTTGTGATAGTGTAGTGGTGTGTCTACAAGTTGCATTATAGAGAGTGATCAATGCGCCTCCATGGTACACCCATAAAGGTGACATCAATGGTGCTATCATAGGGGTGACACCTCATAGTGCTTCCATAGGGACGACCCCCATGGGTACTTTAGTGGCGGCACCTCAAGGGGTGCATCTTAGTGGCGGCACCCCAAGGGGTGCACCTCAGCGGTGACATTCCATGGTACATCATTGGTGAAGACACTCCCGATACACCGTAAGAGTTACACTTTGTGGGTAGCCAACGTTGAGGTCGTCAACCCTCATGTACACACCACATGCTTTGCATGTGCCGCCCGAGTCGTGGATCTTTTTTTGCACCAGATTTGCACCTAACTCGTGGGTTTATTCATAGATCTCCAGACCCATAACTGACCGGCTATTACTGGCACAACCGTCCATGGATCATTTTTTTTTCAGCCATTTCGCTTGTTCACTGTTTCAGCTCATCCTGACTTGTTTTTTACTCAAGATATACATTGCGTTCTTTAGACCCAGACAACCTTTTAAACATGTTTTTAGCTTGATTTATATAATTCTTGGCATTCTACACTTTTTTCAATTATTTGAATTGTACGCCATTGACAAATATGATGTGTCTCTACCTATTCAAACTATTTTAGATGATCAAAATATTTTACTTGGGCTCAAGCAATGTCTAGTTTTCTTAAAGGACGTGAACTTTGTCGTTATATAACTGATGAATTGGACAGTAAAAATCATCATATCATTCTTTGGTTCAAAATACATCGACCCCTTCGATTCAGATTCAATTTGGCATGTTTGATACATCAAATCCTATATGAAATTTTTTGACAAATCGATATACCACCAATGATCTCACTCACTGGTCCAAACTTTTTCGAGATCTTAACAAACTGCAAGGAAAACCTCGAAAGTCTATCAACAACTTTCTCTTTGAAATACATTTTGTGTGGGATCAATTATCATATTTTGAACTTGTATGGAAAACTCATTGATGCGATGAATTTTCATGAATATAGACATGAGAATAAAAGACTTATTTGATCTCTCATGACTTTTAATGACACATTTGAGACTGTTGAGCATCACTTCTTTATTGCAATCCTCTTCATACATTGGGAAATCTTGTTCTTAAACTACTATCTAAAGAAATTAGGCTTGGGACTATTAAGTTTGTCCCCACGAAATTTGTTTTGGCTACTATGGCTTCCCAAACTAGTTATTTATCATAAGAAGCTTACAACTATTGTCATAATACATGTCATTTTCTAAATGACTATTTGTCTTTGCAAAATCTGTCAGAAACTCAATCATCTATTAGAGCAATGTTCGGTTAATCCTAATAAGTAGTCCTGAAGCAAACCTTGAGGTGGATCATCAAAGCCCAATTATCCATCAAGATATGTGCCTAATACTCGTTCCACAGTTGCTGCACATATAGCTTTCCTTATGAATCTCCTAGTAGATAAGTGTCTGTTAGTGATTTTGAATGAATTCTTAAGCAGTTTCTCTCTAACTTTAGTACTTCAAATTCCCTGTCTACATGGTTCTTTGACTTGCTTATTGTAATCATATAACCTCTGATTCAAACCTCTTTAGTTCAAAAGAAGTTATATCTCAAATCCCTCTTATATCTACCGCTAATAGTTCTCTAATGCTTACAAGTCATCTACATCAAATATCCTCTTCTATTTTGTCTATTTCTTATACATATTTAATTCCTAAATATGTTATCTGTTATCGTGTGTGGGATCCGAAAATGGAAGAGATAATTTGGAGGACTGTATAAACTCATTCATCTTCATCTAATACGATACATCACATCATCTAGTCATATTTCTGGATCCTCCTCATCTATCCCTCAATTTTTTGCACTCTTAGTTTGGTTACTTCTCGTTCAGTCGATTATGTTCTTTGATTTCTAGCGGAAGTTTATGTTCTATCAATTGACGATCATTTCGGATGTTTATCTTGTCAACTTGCAAAACATCTTGCTCCTCCTTTTGATAATTCTAATTTTTTTAACATAATTTGATTTTGTTAGTTCAAACAGATGTGACTGACACTATATGAGATTTGAAGCACCTTATCATTTTGGTAGATGATAATTCTCAATATACATGATATACCTCATGCGAAATAGATCTAAGTAGTGTAAAAGTTATTGTGAATTTGCTAGTATGGTAAAAACTCAATTATCTCATTCTATAAAAGTATTTCATATAGATAACGCCATGGAACATAAAGACCTGGATTTCTAAATTTTATGCGGTCACATGGTTCCCTAATTCACCGTTCCTGACCTTGGACGTCTTAATAAAATGAATGTTCTGGAAGAAAGCGTAGACATGCAATTGACACCATTTCGTCTTTATTTTTTTCAGCATCATGCCCTGGGTGTTTCTAGGGAGAAGTTGCATTAATAACAGTCTATACTATAAATTATGTTCCATATTCTATTATCAATAATTTGATTCCTTTGAGCGTCTTTACGGCATTCTACCATATTATAGCTCTCTAAAAGTCTTCCATGCTTTGTTCTCCTTCAATTATATGAATGTTCAAAACTTGAACCTCGTTCGTCTATGTTGTTTGGGATATGGGATTGAACATAAGGGATATCGATGTTGAGATCCTATTTTCTAATCATCTTCATGTTTGTAATCACGTCATCTTCTCGGAACATAACATGTTCTCTTATATGTCCAAGTTTACCTCATCAACCTCATTTGTTACTCCATATTTCGTAAACTCCTCTATTGACTTACTTCCTAAAGAATTACACGTCACTGTTTTTGAGTTTCATGCAGATAGTCCAACATCTTTTCTAGCCTCATCTAAAGTACCTGACTCGTTAGCATATCTTAGAGTCAGACCATCTAGCCTCCATCCTTAATCGCACCACGAATTCTCCATCTTCAGTTGCGTCAACATCTTCAATATTATTCCAACCTCTTCATTGGACCAATAAAGTAAGAGAATATCTATTAATCTCCATGATGCCCATTATTTTTCTACTATTATTTCTTTGTATGCTCATACCGAGAGGCTAACTCTGTTTAAAGTCAAGCAATGAAAGAGGAGTTGCAGGCACTAGAACGTACTCATCTTAGGACTTGGTAGATCTTCCTCTTGGAGATTAATTAGTTATAGGTTGTAAGTGAGTTTACAAGATTAAGACATGTTTTGATGGGTTTATTGATTGCTATAAAGCACGACTAGTAGCCAAAGGTACACATAGGAGTATGAAATTGATTATGAGGAAATTTTTGCTCCACTAGCTCATTTTACCTCTGTCAGAAGTTTACTTTTTGTGACTGCAATTCGCAAATGAAAACCCTTTTAAATGAATGTCAAAAATGCCTTCTTGAACGGGGGCTTATCCTAAAAAGTATACATGAAACACCCTCTCGGTTATGATCATCCACCACAAAATGTTTCCAAACTTTGACGTACACTTTATGGACATCAAGTTAGATTCACATCAAGTCCTCGTGATTTTGCATGATTTGTTCAAAGATATGATAACAAGAGTTTACAAATGAATAAAAAGGTCAATATGTTGATGATATAATAATCACTAGTGATGACGTGCATGAAATCTTTGATCTAAAGACTTTTCTAAGTCACCATTTTGAGATGAAAGATCTTGGACATCTCCGCTACTTTCTTGAGCATAAAGTCTCATCTGATTCTTATGGTTATTTTCTATCTCAAGCCAAATATAGTTCTGATCTTTTTACTCCCGTTGGTATAAGAGATAGTAAGACTACTCATACTCCTCATGAACAAAACGTACGTCTCACTCCCCTTGATGGCTCTCCACTCGATGATGTAACATTTTATCGCCAGTTAGTGGGAAGTCTTGTTTACCTTCTAGTTGCTGGACCTGACATTTCTCATGTCATCCATATTGTCAGTTAGTTATGTCTGCTCCCTGTTTTACTCACTTTTTTGTTGCTCTTCGCATCTTACGCTATATCAAAGGGATCCTATTTAATGGCCTACTATCTGAGCCAAAAGTGTTCATGAACTTCATACTTATTTGATGCTATTGGGCGGGTCATTCCACTGACAAACGCAAAACTACATATTTTTTATTCTTCGTAGAAACTCTCTCCCATCTTGGCATAGTAAGAAATAAACTGTGATAGCAATATCAAGTACAAAGACTGAATATTGAGCTATGGCTGATGCTTCTCAAGAACTTCTCTATCTCCGATGGTTAATTGAATATATATATATATATATATATATATATATATATATATATTATTGTGCACTTTTTTGCTACGATTCTCCATCGATAGTCAAAGGATAATTCAAATGACACATAATGATATTTTTCATGAAGGAACTAAACATATAAGTTGAACTCATTAAAATAAGTTTTATACATTATGTTAAGTAACATATATATAAATTATTGAAATTAATGTTTGATTAAAAACTTGGTCATGGTTAAACTAATTTCCACAAATAAGTACGCTTCAACCGTTAATGACAGCTTATCTAGTGGGTCGTTAATGATACTGTTGACATGGAGGTGGCTCCAAGGAGAAGAAGACACAAATATAGGCCATAGAGAGCAATGGTGGGGCGGACAAACGGAAGACATTCTTTATTCTAAGGAAGAAAAAACGAATGGTTGACCATATCATAGTCATGTGTCAACGCTTACGGTCCACCACCCAATTGGACATTATAAGTACTACCGAACAAAAAGTGAAAACTGTATGGAAAGTTAATTAATTAATTAATTGAAACCTAAATAGATGCTTCCACTACTAACTACTAAAATTAAATGTCTTTTTCAGTTTTTTTTAAACTTTAATTTGTGGTCAATACATGTATTTCTTTTACGTGCTGTCCGCTTTCATTTACCAACAAATTTATGTCGAATATTTTGAATAAATTGATGGAGACTGAATGAATTTGGTCAACCTTCAAACCAAAACCAAGACTTAATAAAAAAAATAAAGTTTCCCCATTTCATCGGGATAATAAAATAGTAATAAATTAATCAATATTTCCACATCAATTGAGGAATTTTCCTTCGTAAGTTAGCAAACAAACACAAATGACTTTTTTTTTCTCATCGTTGAAGGAGGAAGAATGTTTTACGGACGATTTCTTTTTTTGTTAGGACATGAGATGAGAATTCTTAGAAAGTATTAAAGGTGAAAAGTAAGAGGAAAGATGGTAACAAAAGAAAATGTATTTTGTTAATAAGTAAAATTTCATTCGGATCAATGTTACTTTCATATTCTAAGAAAGCTAAATTAAAAAATTATTTTCAATAATTAATTTTTTCATCTTTCAAAACACGAATATTGAACCGTATGTTAATTTTCATCATTTAGACTCCCTTGTTGCTAAACAAGAAGCTTAAACTCAGGTATCGGCTAGTTTGATTTTGAAGGAAAATGTTATTGCTAGAGAGAGGAGAAGACCCTCTTAATCTTATATCCTTTTTGCTCATCAATAAAATCTTGTTTGATGAAAAAAACTCGGGTATGGGCAATAACTTTGTTGTAATCTATATATATCTCCAATATGATTTTCTCCCCATAATTGTGTACAAAATATGGATTCATATCACCCTACCATGTTTTAAATACATGATTATCAATCATTCATGTCACTTTTATACTAATACTATGAGAGGAGAGAAAATAACAATTGAAACATTAACCTATATTTTAAATTATACAAATGGGTGTTTGGTCTAGTGGTATGATTCTCGCTTCGGGTGCGAGAGGTCGCGAGTTCGATTCTCGCAACACCCCAATTTTATCTTTATTTTGTTTTTTGGACCTATAATGGGCCAAGTTCGGGTCCCGGCCTAAATTATGGCTTATGCTAATTTTCTCGTCAAGGAGAGCCTCGCACATTTTTTAGGGTTTTCCCTCACTCTCACTCCGACTCCATAGTTTATCGCCATGAGTAGGTCAGGCCAGCCTCCGGATCTCAAAAAGTAAGGCATTCTTTGTATGAATTGTGATTTTTTTTAGGTTTTGTTAGAGGTATTGTTCTTGTATTTTCTCCATTTTCTTTACTTGTTGATGCATATTCGCAGATACATGGATAAGAAGCTGCAAAGTGAGTTCTTATCTCCTTAAATTGCGCCCTCGATCCGACTTTACTTGTTCTCTGATTATTTTCGCATTTTGTTGTTCATGCCCTCTTGGCTTCTTAGGAAGTATCTCATGAATTCGGATAAAAAAGAGACGTTTTTCAGGAATAGTCAATGAAATTTGGTTAGATTCATCATTTAGGGTGCGCTGAACCAGTTATTTTTTAGCACGATGTTTAAGTAACTGGTGAAAGAGTTATGAACCTTTGGCTTGTATCAAATTAGTTAAAATTTCTTAAAATGTATGGCAATATCGTTTTAGTTCTAACTTAAATTCGTATGCTGGGCGAGTTGTTGTCTCAACTGTCTCTCCTTTGTATGAATCGAGGGATTTATCCCCAGAAAATTTCAATTCTTTCCTTTTCTTTTTTAGCAGTTGTTTATGGAGGAAGATAAATAAGAGCAAAGCTTTGAAACTTAGATTATTTGATTTGTATGATAAAACTTGTTGCTGAAACTAAGATCACATATTGCAGTCAAGCTCAATGCTAATAGGATGGTTGTGGGAACGCTTCGTGGATTTGACCAATTTATGAATCTCGTGGTTGACAACACTATTGAAATAAACGGGAATGATAGAACTGATATCGGCATGGTGGTGGGTACCTGATCTCTCAGTATTGGTGTTTCTATTTTATTCGCTACAAGAGTCTAATAGATCTGTTTTTTTTTCTCTCATTGATGAAACAAAGGATCTAACTTTGTAACTATTGTCTCTTAATGCTATAGGTGATCAGAGGAAATAGTGTGGTTACTGTTGAAGCTCTTGAACCTGTTAACAGGAGTCAGTAGTTGTTATGTCTTGGTATTAGGTCCAATCTTTAGTTACTGATTTGTATTCTGGATGGTGATTGTTTACCTACTGCTATTATTGGAATGGGGAGGGAAATGTTTTGTAATCATCCTTTTTGGATTCCCAATACCAAGGAGGTTTTCTTGTGACTTGCGAATGGATGTGATTACTAGCTTTCGGTAATATGAAATTGGCCATTGTTTTTAGCCTATGAAGCAGTGTTTTCAAGGCGCACTAGGCGACGACATTCTCGATGACATTCTTGACAAAAGGTGCTAGAATGGCGTCGCGTGATTGAAGAGACAAGAAAGGCACAATTTGATGATATGTATGTATGTGAATTAATTCTATAGATTGATCATTAAAAATGTATTGATAACAAAGTAGATATAATCTCATTATAGATCTCACATCAAACTTGATAGATAACAAAATTAATATTGTTCAACTGTTGAAGGATGACATCGAATGACACCAAACAAAAGTAAATCTTTTTCGTCTCTTAATCCTCAAAAGTCAAGACCGTCATCTTCTTCATCCAAATTAATTGGATATATAAACTTCATCCATAAACTCATTGTCATTAACTTCAATATCTTCATGTGTAACTTCAACTTTTACCTTCTCTTCTAATGAATTGATGCATTTCTTTTTTACTACTAGAAGTTAAGGCTGGAGCTTTTCCTTGTGAGTTTGATATATTGTATGTCACATGGTCTCCTACTTACAATATTGTATGTCACATGGTCTCCTACTTACAAGCACGACCAACATCACCCTATGTAAGTCCGTCACCTCTATAAAAAAATGTCATTTTCTGCACAACCATTCTCATCTTCTTCCATAATCTCAATCAACCATTCATTGCTATCACCAATCTCACTATCACCAATCTCATGGAATGATATTGTATCAAGTCTATCACGTTCATTAAAAAGTATTCTTAATATATGAAGTCATTAAGGCGACTTTCCTCTAGTCTATTTCTCTTTTTAGAATGTGTCTGCAAAATTAAGTTGGAAATCATCAAATATTATGACTTTTGCATAACTGGTGCTACAATTAGACGACATAATTATGGATGTAAAAGAAATTACATGATAAAAAAACACCCAAGTTACATTCACATCCTGATGCACTTCAAGCCAGGTTGAGTACTCTAACTGCTAGCTTATGTAATGCCGGTGCACACCCATTAAGAGACCACCATGAAGCTACTCATTTGAAATGTCAATATTACCAAACATACTGTTTCAAAAACTAGTACCGTCAAAATTCAACATTGTACAAAGTACAACAACTACCTAGTGTCTTCACTCTATTTGTTCTGATGGCTAATGGATTTCTGAAAAGACCTTTAGTATCAATATATAACTCAATTTCAATTAAACACTAACATTCTTCCTTTGGATTTCTCAATAACAGTAACATCACTTGAAGTAAGCCATTGCTTACCTCCACATCTTGTAAAATGGCCTCTTTCTTATCATAAACGAGTGTTGGATTCAAGTACTATCCAGCTGCACGTAAAGGGTCTATGAAGCTGGCAATTTCATCTTGCATCAACAATGTTACAAAATGGCCTAAACTTAGTTTCATTATCTTGAAAAACATGTTTAATTGCTTCTTTTGCTTTATCCATTGCTTCATAAATGAAGCCCATGGCTGGTTCTTCTCCATCAACTAGATGGAGAACTCATACTACTTCAAAGTGTACACTACTCTATTCCAAAATGATGACATTAAAATCGTATTAGTTGTCATTTTCCCCCAAGTCTCCTTTGCCCATCCGCTGCTACTCCATTCTTCAAATGTAAACATTTTCCTTAGATTGTTCTTTTGATTTTGGATGCTCAATAAAGTTAAGAATGATGTAGCAAAATAGGTAGCCGTTGGCGTCATCGATTCTTTATGATTTGTAAATCTCCTAATCATGTTCGATACATATGATTGGTTATAGATGAAGCCATTAAGTGCATAGCTCATCGAAAACATCTTTTCGCTTGTGGTAACTTCCATATGTCTTCTAATATCAAGTCAATCCAATGAGCATCACATGGAGTCCAACAAATATGGCCTTTCGCTTATCAACCAAAATATAGCTTGAATGGTTATTTGTAACGACTTGGATAACGTTGTACACTTTAATCTTTTCTTTCTACTTAAGAGTTCATGTAGCTTATCTCACGTCTTAATGTATGATAATTCATCAATGAACTCGAAGTATATAGCTCCAGCAACAAAGTGAACTAAGAAACTTATCAATGTCTTATCTCTCTTATCAATCTACCCATCTAACATAAAAGAGCACCTTGTTCTTCACTACTCAGCTTCATAATTTTACATGAGATTTTTCATGTAGTCCAATTCTTTCTTTAAGAAAGGAACCCTTGCCTCATGGTGGCTTGGAAGGATAAGGAAGGGACAAATTGTCCAACTACTTCTAACAACACATGGAAACTTTTAAACTGAATACTGTTCAAAGACATTTCAAATTAGTACACCCAACGAAGAATGAATTGCTCCAGAACATCCTAGGCCTCTTTGTTGTAAGTGTCTGAAATTGTTGTTTGCTTCAATTTTTTCAATATTCTTCTTTTCAATAGCATTCAAAGGATTAGGTGTGATGAACTTATCCATTGGCCTTTTATTACGAGCTTGTGATTGTTTTCCACTACTTGAAGCATGATTTCCACCCTTACTATCTCTCACTTTTCCCATTAAATTAGGAATCTCAACATCCTGAACATCTTATTAATATGTACATTATAATCTAGAATCAAAATCCTCTCTTCTCTTTGAGACTTAGCTTTCAAATGATACTCCCTTAATATTTTCCCTAACATGTGGCACCTCAAACACATTTTGGCATCTCGATGCCCACCAACTAAATTTTGGGTTGCTCGAAAAATACCACCTTTAGTTGCTGTTCCACAAAATGTACATGTACAAGAATTTATGTCTTTTGTATTCTCTAAAACTATGTTGCCCAACAAGGGTGTTTTCTTTTTGTTTGATGGCTCCATTACCTTTAGATGCAACTCTCTCTACATCAAGTGAATGAGACAACTCTCTCTGCACCAAATGAGGGATGAGTATACGAAATGAAATCTGATTCTCTACTCTTTAAATAGATGAAATTTGATTTTCGTTTTCCTTATGTTGCACTGGAATAGGAAAGATGAGGGAAATCTGCTTTTGCCTTCCTAAAATTACTTAAAACCGATTTTTAGTGACATATTGGAGGGAATAATAGAGAGAATCAAAAGATACCTTTTTTATTTCCTATTTTGCTGCATGCAAAACCTGTCCATAACCTTCCGATTTTGTTGCAAGAAGATATTTGGTGGATCCTTCAACCAGGCGCTCTCATGAAATTATTGGCGCAATGGGCAAGACGCTCAAATGGTGAACAAGGCACTCACATGATTGAACCACCGCACCTCAGCAGGTATAGAGTCGTTGTCATGGCTGCTCGCCCCACCTCTCGCCATTGCATGCCCCTGGTTGTGCCTTGAAAACAATGTTGTGAAGAGAAGTGATTCACTTCAAGAAAATGATCTTTTACGGGCCAAACTTAACCACGAATTTAAATTCGTGACTAAAAGTTTTTTTAGTGACCAACATTTTAGTTGGTCGCTGAAGATTGGAAAAATTGTCTCAAAAAAAATATAAATTGATCGGTAAAGGTCTACTTTTGCCGACGAATTAAATAATTCGTCGTAAAAGGTTGCCACAAAAATGATGTTGTTTTGGTGGAGGAATAAAACCCTCTCATTCCCCTCTCACCCCCTCGATCGACAGAGCTCACCTTTGTCGTTTGTCGCTTGTCGCTGAGTAATCCTCCTCCTTCTTCATTGTTTGTCACCAAGGTTTAGGTAAGTAAACATCTTCCTTCTTCTTTTTCAACGATTCTTTCTTCATATTAAAAGCTAGGGCTTTGCTGTTATAGTCGATTTTTGAAAAATTGATACTTGGTGTCCCGAATTTTTGAAGATATATTCAATTTGGAGGTTCTGCGGGTATGTATAAACTCAATTGTCTTTTGTCGATTCTTTGAAATTGTGAAATCATGTGTTTTATGTTCCCAAAATTTTTAAATTGTGTGTTTTATGTTTTTGTTGATTCTCTGAAATTGTGAGTTTTTTAAAAAGTTCTTTCTTTGATTTTTGTAGTAACATATTCTGATTATGTTTTTGGTGATTAAGTTTGAAAGTTTTGTTTCTTATCTCCTTAGTTATAATTCTATTGGTGGTAGTGAGGACACTGTCATTCTTTTTGAAGTTATAGTTCTGTTGGTGGCAATGATGTTGAAGTTATTTCTTATCTCCTTAGCCTATAGCGACCAACTTTTAATTTTGATCATGATTATCTTTTGACGACCAACTTTTATTTTCATTGCGAAAGCATTTAGCAACCGGTTTCTTTTCGTCGTGAAAGGCTAACGCGACAAATTTCTTATTTCATCCCGAAAATTTAGGGTTTTAGCGACCAAAATATTGGTCCTATGTAGTGATTATTTGCACCTTATCAATATCATGTTTGGTTAAGATGACATATACTTTCATGTTAAAATGCTTGATCTGTGACTTTTACCTTTTGAGTTTGTAGTACTTTTAGAATTTCTTAAAACTGCACAAAATTACAATGAAAACTGCCTTATACTTCCCAGTTGCCATGTTCTAGTCAATTTAAAGAGTCAAGTCTTCTGAAAAAACAGTGTGGCATTCAAACATTCCTTCAAAGAAAAAAAAATTTCAGCTGGAGAGCAGTTCAGAAAGTACTTCCTATCAAACTTATTCAAGCTAAAAGACATATTCCAAGACCCAGTCTATTTTGTATACTTTTAGAAGGAGGAAACTATCT
>QANY01009658.1:0-203233 GCA_003255025.1 Datisca glomerata
AGGCCATGCCTAAAAGATCCAAGTTTAGTCACGTTCATCTAGTATGGGCCTAAACCATCCCATTGGGTCTTTTTAACTGTATATGGCACTAGAAGAACTTAAAAAAATCCCAAATTCTTAACCCAAACTTGTGGATAGGTGTCAAAAGTCAGTTTGAGTACATGACATGCCTAAATTAACCATGTTTAGGAAAGTTCGTCTAGTTTGAGCCTGAATCCATCCCATTGGATCTTTCTTTCTCCCGTATCGAAATAGAAGCACCTAAAACGACCACAACACTCTAAATCCTTATCCCTAATGTGTTTTGGTTGTCAAAAGTCTGATCGAGTAAATAACATGCTCAAAATATCCAATTTTAGCCAGGTTCGTCTAGGTTCGATCTAAACACGTTCCATTGGGTCTTTTTGAATCCGTATGGGACAAGAAGCACCTAAAATGACCACAACACTCCAAATTCTTTTACCAAACGAGTCTTAGGTGTCAAAAGTCAGCTCGAGTAGATGACATTACCACAAGATCCACATTTAGCACGTCTAGTTTATGCCTAAACACGTCCCATCGAGTCTTTTTCACTACGTATGGCACTAGAAGCACCTAAAATGACCAAAACATTTCAAATTATAATGCAAAACGTGTTTTGGTTGTCAAAAAGTCAGTTCAAGTACATAACATGCCTAAAAGATCCAAGTTTAGGCAAGTTTGTCTTTTATAGGCCTAAACACGTTCCATTGGTTCTTATTTACTCCCGTATGGCACTAGAAGCACCTAAAAGGACCATAACACTCCGAATTCTTATTCAAACGTATTTTGAGTGTCAAAAGTCAGTTCGAGTATATGACATGCTCAAAGGATCCAAGTTTAGCCATGTTCATCTAGTTTGGGCCTAAGCACGTCCCATTGCGTCTTTTTGACTCTGTATTGCACTAAAAGCACCTAAAACGACCAAAATAGTACAAATTCTTATCCCACATGTGTTTTGGGTGTCAAAACTCAGTTCGAGTACATGACATGCCTAAAAGATACAAGTTTAGCCAAGTTCGTATTTTTTGGGCTAAAACATGTCCCATTGGTTTTTTTTAACTCCGTATTGCACTAGAAGAGCCTAAAATGACCAAAACACTCCAAATTCTTAGCCCAAACGTGTTTTGGGTGTCAAAAGTGAGTTCGAATACAAGATATTCCTAAAAGATCCAAATTTATCCAAGTTCATCTAGTTTGGGTCTAAACACGTCCAATTGGATCCTTTTGATTCCATATGGCACTAGAAGCACCTAAAACAACTACAAAAGCTCCAAATTCTCATCCTAAATGTGTTTTGGGTGCCACTAGTCAGTACGAGTACATGACATGCTCAAAAGATCCAAGTTTAGGGAAGTTCATCATGTTTGGGTTTAAAAACATCTCATTCGGTCTTTTTGACTCTGTATTGCACTAGAAGCACCTAAAATGACCCCAACACTCCAAATTCTTATCCCAAACAAGTTTTGGCTGTCAAAAGCCAAGTTCCTCAAGGTTGGGCCTAAACACATCCTTTTTTTTGATAAATTAAAATTTTGTATAAACGGAAGAAGAAACATTCAAAAGAAACAAAAAAGAAACAAAAAAGGAACCAACAAACACACAAGATGTCGGCATCGAAACACTAACAGAAGATTACAACAGATAACAGCCTGAAGAAACAGAAGAACCAAGCCTAATTGTCAAAAATACAACCATTCAATCCCCAGGCAAGCTGAATGGTTTTGTTATCCTTAGTCACAGAGATTCCTTGAAGACTAAAAAATCTACCTCTAATGCCATTTGTAATGCAAGCCAAGACCACTTTCTTGTCCCTCATTTTTCCCTCAAAGACTCGATTATTTCTCTCTCTCTCCAGATATGGTAGACAAACGAGCTTAACATAAGCTTCAACATAGGGCGCAAGAAGTAGCCTTTCTTAACTTTGACAAAGAGCCAGGAGATAAGTTGATTCTAGTTCCTAGGAGAAGACGCCAAGCCACACAAACCAACCAATTTCTGCGAAATAACACTAGAATAAGGGCAAGAAACAAATAGGTGTTCAGAAGATTCCGAAGGATGCAAGGAAAGTACACAACTACTAACATTGGAAGACCCAGGAGAGGAGGTCCAAACAGTCAATCTATCCGCGGTTGCAAGCCTATTAAGAACAGCAAGCCAAGTAATAAAGCTTTATACCTGGGAATATGCTTCTTAAACCAAATAAGAGGAGCCCATCTCACTTTTTCACCAGCTGGAGCCAGTTTCCTATAAGTGTGCCCCACTTAACTTGCCTGGGGATTGAATGCCTCTATTTTTGACAATTAAGCTTGGTTCTTCTGTTTCTTTAAGCTGTTATCTCTAGTAATCTTCTGTTAGTGTTTGGGTACCTCCAACTTGTGTGTTGGCTGGTTCCTTTTTTTGTTTCTTTTTCCTGGGGTATGCCCCTTGTATATTTGTATGTTTCTTCTTCGGTTTATACAATTTTTTAATTTACCGGAAAAAAAAAATGTGCCCCACAGAGAAAAGACCAAAGGGAGAAAGAGTCCAAATCCAAGAGTCCAAAGAGGACTCTTTAGGAGGGGGAAGATGGACCTCTCTAATTGTGATATGCTCATGGGAGTTAGAAACAGGCCAGTTCCAAGCTGCATCATGGATCACTGAGCTCACCTTGGTAGTCAATCCCAACCAGTACCAAAAAGAATCCTAGGCCCAAACCTTTGAGAAAGAGCCCCCAAAGGGTGCCAAGGGTCCAAGAGAAGAGAAATCTTCTCACCATTTCCCACAAGAGCTTTGCAATACCCGCCAAACTTATCTCTGATTTTCAGAATTTTCCTCCAACTCCAAGAAGGATTAGTAGCAAGCTTAACCAAGAAGATAGAGCTCTTCTTGATCAAGAAAAACTTGCACCAATCCTTCCAAAGGGAAGCTTTATCCAAAGAGACCAGAAACCAGAAATGCTTAGCCACAACCACTTCATTAGCTAGAGACAGATCTCTTAGGTCCAAACCTCCTTGGGACTTATCAAGGCACAAGTCACTCCAAGCCACTTTAGCACCAGAATGCTTTACAGCTGATGCGTTCCACAAGTAATTCCTAATAACCACTTGAATCATATTCAAGATCTTCTTGGGAAGAATAAATAAGCCAACCCAGTATTGAAAAATAGCATAGAGCACAGATTTAACCAGCTGTAATCTTCCAGCATAAGAAAGGTAGTTAGACTCCCAAGACTTCACCCTAGCTGTGATATGGTCTACTAGAGTGATGCAACATGTTTTTCTAATCTTTGAGGTAATAAAGGAACCCCCAAGTATCTCATAGGAAGCTCCCCAATGCTGAAATTGCACATGTCCAGAATTGCTTGAGAAGTGGATGGATGGACCCCAGACATGAAAATCTGACTTTTTGTAGATTAGGTTGAACACCAGACATAGCCTCAAACAAGTTTAAGCTCTCCATAATAAGTTGAACAAAAGTAATATCACCCTTACAGAAGATAAAGAGATCATCAGCAAAGCACAAGTTAACAATACCAAGCTCCTTACACCTCCAGTGATAGCCAAAGTCAGCTTTATGAGAAGCATGCTTGAGAATACCAGATAGAACCTTCATAACCAACACAAACAAATAGGGAGAGATAGGATCACCCTGTCTAAGCCCTTTAGCACCTGAGAAGTAGCCAGTCCACTCACCATTGACCACAATAGAGAAAGAAGGAAAGGTGATACACTCCATCACATAGTTAGAGAAATGATCAGGAAACCCCAAGCAGTCAAAGATTCTGCAAATACTCTCCCAATTAAGGCTATCATAAGCTTTTTTTATATCAACCTTGAAAGCACATCTGGGACTATTAAAAGGCCTATGGTAACCTCTAACCAACTCTTGAGATAAGAGGATGTTGTCAGCAATTCTCCTCCCTGACACAAAAGCAGTCTGGTTGCTACTAATAAGATCAGGGGGCACTTTTAAGTCTATCAGCAAGCATTTTAGAAATGCATTTATAAACAACATTACAACAAGAGATATGCCTAAAGTCACCAACCTTAGACGGATTAGGGACCTTAGGGATAAGAGCAATGGGAGTAGAGTTAACCTGTTTCAATAATGATTGGGAGCTAAAAACTCCAAAACAGCCTTAGTAATAAGGTCAGAGAAGCCATCTGGACCAGGGGTTTTTGAAGAAACCAGCAGAGAAGCCATCTGGACCAGGGGCTTTGCTACTCCCCAATCCACCTCCTGATCAATGTGAGATGTCCCAAGAAAATTTCCATAATAAGAAAGAATTTGATCTTTGAAAGCCTGGTCATCAGTAATAAGGTCACCCTTCTCATTAACCAACTGATTAATTCTGGATCTAACCCTATTCTTCTTTAGTTTCTTAAAAAAGAAAGAGGAATTCTGATCACCCAAGGCAAGCCAATCAACTCTGCTTTTTTGCCTCAGAAAATCTTCTTCTGCATTCCTGAGCTTAGTGAAATCAACAAATCTAATTTTCTCCTCCTCTTGAAGAGAGACGACACTAGGAGAGGCAATAAGGTCAGCTTGCACTTTAGAGAGGACTTCTCTAGCCATAAGAGCCCTTTTAGAAATATCTGAGCAAAAAGAGGCATTAAATTTCTTAAGAGCAAATTTAACAGATTTAAGCTTCTTATAGAGACAAAACATGGTTGTCCCAAACACCTCAATCTCCCAAGCATCTTTAAGAGCAGCCCATAAGCCTTCAAAATTCTTCCAAAAATCAAAGAACTTAAAAGAAGGCTTAGGTCCAGCTGAGTTAGCCCTAAGCTGAATAATAATAGGAGAGTGATCAGAGATACCCGGGGTGTGAAAATGGAAAGAAGTAGCAGGAAACTCTGTAGCCCAATCACCATTAACCAGGGCTCTATCGAGCTTGTAAATCTTGCCTAAGCACATCCCGGTGGATCTTTTTTACTCCGTATGGAACTCGAAGCACCTATAATGACCACAACACTCCAATTTCTCATCCCAAACGTGTTTTTGGTGTCAAAAGTCAGTTCAAATGCCATGCCACAAAGATACAATTTTAACTAAGTTTGTCAAGTTTGGGCCCAAACACGTCCCATGTGGTCTTTTTGACTCCGTATGGCTTTAAAAGCACTTAAAATGATCACAACGCTCCAAATTCTTATCCCAAACACGTTTTAGGTGTCAAAAGTCAGTTCCAGTATCTCACAAGCCAAGAAAATGTGAGTTTAGCCAAAATCATCTAGTTTGAGCCTAAACACTTCCCCTTGGGAATTTTTGACTCCGTATGGCACGAAAACCACCTAAAACAAACAAAACACTCCAAATTCTTATCCCAAACGTGTTTTGGGTGTCAAAACTCAGTTCGAGTACATGACATATCCAAAAGATCTAAATTTACCCAAGTTCATCTAGTTTGGGCCTAAACACCTTTTATTAGGTCTTTTTGACTCTGTATGGCACTAAAAGTACTTAAAACGACCAAAACACTCCAAATTTTTACCCCAAACATGTTTTGGCTGTCAAATGTCAGCTCGAGCACAAGACATGCCTAAAAGATCCAGGTTTAGCCATGTTCATCTAGTTTGCGCCTGAATACATTCCATTGAGTCTTTTTGACTAAGTATGGCACTAGAAGCACCTAAAATGATCACAACACTCCAAATTCTTATCCCAAACATGTCTTGGGTGTCAAAAGTCAATTTGCGTACATAACATGCCCAAAAGATTTGTCCTCAAATCGTCATTTACGTCAAACGAGAACAAGTTAGTGACATTAAATATATTAGTTACATTGTTCTCACCAGGAAGATCGAGCTTGTAACATTGTTATTGATTCTTGCAAGGATTTCAAACGATTCATCCCCATTAGGAAGCAATTTTGATTTTCTTTGTGTAGGAATCCTTTTCTCATGCATGTGTTCCCAAAACCAAATTCTAGGTTGTAAAACAAACTTCAAACGCTCCTTATTAGCTTGCTTAGCATATTTTTTGTTCTTCTTTTCAATGTTAGCCCAGACCTTGCCATGGAAATCCTTCATAAAATCTGCATTTTTCTTACCGACAAGATTAACATGCTTATTTGTAGGTAAAGGTAATATATGCATAGGAGTTGAAGGATTGTAGCCATAAACAATCAAAAGGAGAAAAAGAAGAAGTAGAATGAAGAAACCTATTATATGCAAACTCAAAATGTGGTATCCACTTCTCCCATAACCTTAAATTCTTTTGAATGATAGCACCCAATAAAGTAGAGAGTGTCCTATTAACTACCATAAATTTTTCCAAGAACGTACACAAGACATGATTCATCAACCTCATGAATGTACTAGGTGCATTAGTTATACCATAAATCATTACTAACCACTCATGCAATCCACGTTTAGTTTTTAATGTTGTTTTCCCTTCATCTCCCTCTTTCATGCTAAGTTGATGATATCCACTTTTAAGATCAATTTTAGTAAACAAACAAGAATCATGCAATTCATCAAGCATACCAACTAATCTAGGATTGAGATGGTGATACTTTACAGTGATGTTATTTATGGCACGCCAATTAACACACATCATCCATGTCCATTCCTTCTTAATCACAAGCAAGACGAGAATCGCACTATGGCTCATGCTTCCATGGGAATTCCCCTTTTCCATGTGCTTTCTCACTTGTCTTTGCAGCACCTTTCTCTCATCCGGATATCTTCTATGAGCAGGTTTGTTTTGGATGGGAACTCCAGCTATGAAGTCAATTTGGTGCTCGATTCTCCTAATTAGTGGCAGCCCTTTTGGCCTCTCCTCGGGGAATACATCTTCAAAGTGTTGTAAAAGAAATATAAAAACACTAGGCGAAGAGTAATTAAGTTTCTTAGTGGATAAGCAAGCCTCTTTGTACAAAAGTACAAGCAAAGGCAGCTTGGAACTCAAAGCTCTTTTAATCTCACTTTCTCTTACCCATCACCGTAAAATCTCTCTTTTTTCTCTCTTGATTTTTCTCACTCCTCTCGCCCATTTGTTTTAAGCACTCATTCTTTTGAACTCTCACTCTCTTTATTTTGCTCACTCTCCCTATTTTTTTCATTCTCAATCGCACTTTGTTTTTCATTCTCTCTTTTCAACTTCAATTGATCTTCTTGCACTTGTTTTGGGGTGAGGGGTACAAGAGTAATGGTTTTCTTATCAATTACAAATGAGTATCGATTTTTGTAACCGTCATGAGTGGCTTTTCTATCAAATTTCCACAGCCTCCCCAAGAGAAGATGACTTGCTTGCAGTGGCACTACATCACACAAAACTTCGTCGGAGTACTTGCCAATAGAGAAAGAAACTAACACTTGCTTATGCACCTGGATTTCCCCACTATCATTCGGTCATTTCAACTTGTATGGATTAGGATATTTTGATATAGGCAAGTTTATTTTTTCCACCATGTATTTAGTACAACTTTCCCCATCAATAATCATACTAACACCTTATCATTAACAGGACATCTAATATGAAAACTATTTTCTTGTTGTACCTTCTCATATTTTCAGGCTATGGCACTAAAAGCTCTTCTTGTCACCAAGAGATCCCCTTCAACCGATTCTTTAATGTCTCTTGCATTCTCTAGTGGTGGCATGGACTCCTCTTCAGATTCACTTTTGATTTCTACATTCTTGCTTTGCAACGATGGTATTTTCATCTTATTGCTACTTAAATTGTTATCCACCCTCTCACCAAGCCTATATTCTCTTCTTTCATGTCAGAATCCCCTATCTCCAACCCCATGGCCTACTCTGCCCATATGAGAATATCACTCTTCTTCATCGAAGTAGTTCCCCAATCCTTCCTCATACTTAACCTTAGGTGATCGTCTCTCCCTTCGATCCCCAATCCTTCCTCACACTTTCCTTTTACCACTCTTAGTTTTCTCTTTCAGTTCTAGTTAAAAATAATAAACGAATCTGGAATTTTCAAGTAACAACCAAAAGATCTAAACAAATCAAACACTATGTGAAGATAAGGAAAGGAAACAACTAAGGGATGAAATTTAGAGATCAACTTATACTATCATTTTTTTTACAGAAGATAAGTTAGGACAAGATAAGGTAAGGATAAGATGAGATGAGATAAGATAAGATAATGATTAGATAAGATAAGATAAGAAAAAGATAAGATCAGTTATGACAAGATAAGATAAGATGAGATAAGATATGATATGACAAGATATGATGGGATAAGATGATAAAATCTAGCTCGGAATTTGAAATTCTGATTTTTTAGATGAAACTGCATAGATAATTTAAATGCCTCGAAAGTGATCAAAATGATAGAATCTAATGATAGAATCAATCTCCGCAACTCACGTACAGATTGTAGGTCTCAAAAATGCGTTCGATTCGATATGAAATAATGACTATTTCGACACTCGTATCAAAAGTTATGATCATTTTTCAAAACCACCGTCAAGATCAGGAAAAAAATCAGAATTGAATCTAACTCTAGAAAACCAAAAGCTCTGATACCAAATGATATGAACATCACCGTAGATTTACGATGAAACCCGATAACAATGATGGTTCAAGAACCGAAGTATCGATTTAAAGAAGAAGAAACCCTGACCCATTTTCTATGACACAAAGAGAACATTAAGTATAAGACCTAAGACCCAAATTGATGGTTCGAAAAGAACCAATTTATGTTTGGACGCCACACTCAAGAACAAGAAGAAAAAGTGAGTGATAAGTCTCTAGGTTTTAGACGCCACAAGAATATTCTTGATAAGTCTGAAAAGTTCTAAGAAGAACCAAAGAGAAAACTCTCACAAAGAAATTATATTGATCAAAGTTGTTTTAATACATTATGAAACCATGCTTAAATAGTAAAACTAGAAGCCTAAAAAGTCCGAAAGTGTATCAACAACCTAAGCTAAATTTAAAAGATAAAGAAATATTGGGTCCACTAGTAATCCACCTAAAAGATTCTTATTGGTTGTCCACTTATAGGTTAGGATTGCCAAAGTGTCATGCTCTAATAGACTCCTATTGGCTCTCCACTTTTAGGTTAGGATTGCCAATTTGTCTTGCTTCCTTGTCATCATTTAAAATGCCAAGTCATGCTCCATGTGGACTGTCATATTGAACGCCACATCATGCTCCATGTGGAATGCCATGGAGGATGCCAAGTAATCTCCATGTGGCTGCCATGTTGTATGCCACATAATGCTTCACAAAAGCTGCCATATTGGATGCCACATCATGCTCCATCAAGGATATCATGTTGGATGCCACGTCAACTCCATGTGGGCTGCCATGTTGGACGCCACAGAATACTCCATGCAGGCTCCCATGTTGAATGCCACGCCATGCTCCATATAGGCTGCCATATGCCACGTCATACTCCACATCATACTCATATTGAGTGCTTCAGCCATTCTCTTTTCTCTAGCTCTTTTGATTTGACTGCTTGTTACTTGAAGTGGATCCATCCTTTGAACTTATGCAACCAGATCCACATCACATTCTATCCTTAGTTAGCAACTTGCCTTTGATAGCCACCCAAGTGAGGAAGCTAAAACTAGGCACATGGCGATTGAACCAAATCAGCTTAGCCCACCTTACACACTCCCTATCCGAAGCAAGGGCTTTACATGTATCTTTAACTCAGGAAATCCCTTTCTTGCTAGGGGTCCAAGCCCAAGAATCCGTCACTAGACCCTTGGGAGGGGGCATGGGGTTATCTTTAACCTCCATAAGCTCAAAAGTGTTTGAAAAGGGCCAATCTTGAATCACCTTACTCACTCAAGAGTCAATACCCCATCCTGTACCCGGGAGAAGCCTTGGGCCAAATTTGATAATGAGAACCCTCAAAGGGTGCCATTGATCAGTAAGAAGCCTCACCGAATCCCCATTGGAAGGGTTGGTGCTTCACATTCTTTGTGAAAAAGAGCTCCATTTTTAGTACTCCTATTCCTTCTGATTGCTCTTGGGTTTGGAGAAAGATTCTGAAATTAAGGAATAGCAATCATTTGAGATTAAGAACCAAAGGTGCCTTGCCAATGAAACTTCATTGGACTGAATCAAGTCCTTTAAACTCAGACGCCCCCTGAGATTTAGGGAAGCAAAGATCCTTCCAAGCTACTTTGGCCCCAGATCCTCCCAAGAAGAGATCATCCACAAAGTAAAGATTAACTATATATTGAGCTCTTTGCACTCCAATGGAACTCAAAGTTAGGGTCTTGGGCAGCAAAATGAAGGATGCTAGAAAGAACCTCCATTACTAAAATAAATAAATAAGGAAGACTAGGGTCCCCTTGTCTGATCCCTTTGGCCCCTTTAAAGAACCCTTTCAGGTCACCATTGATATCGATAGAGAAAGAGGGGGTAGAAATACACTCCATAACATGCTTAGTGAAATTTTCCGGGAACCCCAAGCAATCAAGGATCCTGCCAATAGGATGCCAATTCACAAAATCATAGGCCTTCTTCAAATCAATTTTTAGGGCACAACTTGGGCTATTACCCTATCTATGGTAGCTTCTAACAAGATATTGGGATAAGAAAATGTTCTCAGTCATTCTTCTCCTTGGAACAAAGGCATTTTGGTGCAGGCTGGTTAGATCTCGGAGAACCAGCCTCAACTTATCTGCCAAAAGCTTAGTAATACATTTATAGATAACATTACAACATGAAATAGGCCTAAAATCACCAACCCTAAAGGGGTTAGGGACCTTAGGGAGAAGAGAAACAGTAGTAGTGTTCACCTGCTTTAATAAAGATTGGGAGCCAAAGAACTCCAAAACAGCCTCAGTAACCTCCTCTCCAATGATGCCATGCTCTTTTGAAGAAGCCAACTGAAAAACCATCTGGACCCGGAGCTTAAGAGCTATTAAAGCTAAAAATCACTTGTTTTATCTCCTTCCTGGTGATAGGCTGGTTAAGTAGCTCAATTTGATGTAAACCAAGCTTTTTAGGCAATATGGGGTCAAGAATACCCCAATCCAGCTCTCTTTCAATGTTTGGAGTATACAAGAGGTCAGTGAAAGCTTTGGCAATATGCTGGCTAATCTCAGAAGGATCAGTCAACATGATACCATTGTGATCTTTAAGCTTATTATTATCCCAAATGTGTTTAGGTGTCAAAAGTCAGATAGAGTACAAGACATGCCCAAAATATCCAAATTTAGCTAAGTTCATCTAGTTTGGGCCTATACATATCCCATTGGATCTTTTTCACTCTCTATGGCACTAGAAGCACCTGAAACGACAACAACAATCCATGTTCTAATCCTAAACGTGTTTTAGGTGTAAAAAGTCAGTTCAAGAACATGTTATGCCTAAAAGATCCAAGTTTAGTCAAGTTTGTCTAGTTTGGGCCTAAAGCATCCTCTTGGGTCTTTTTGTCTCTGTATGGCTTTAGAAGTTCCTAAAACGATCCAAACCCTCAAAATTCTTAACCCAAACGTTTGTTTGGGCGTCAAAAGTAAGTTCGAGTACATGACACGCCTAAACGATCCAAGTTTAGGGAAATTTGACTAGTTTGGACCTAAACACGTCCCATTGGGTATTTTTTACTCCCGTATGGTACTAGAAGCACCTAAAACATCCAAAATACCCCAAATTCTTATCCCAAATGTGTTTAGGGTGTAAAAAGTACGTCTCACTATGTCTTTTTGACTACATATGGCACTAGAAGCACCTAAAATGACCACAACACACCAAAATCTTATCCCAAACGTGTTTTGGTTGTCAAAAGTCAGTTCGAGTACATGACATACTCAAAAGATCCAATTTTAGCCATGTTCATCTTGTTTGGGCCTAAACACATCCCATTGGTTCTTTTTTACTTCGTATGGCACTAGAAGCACTTAAAATGACCACAACACTCCAAATTCTTATCCCAAACATTGTCTAGGTGTCAAAAGTCAGTTCGAGTAAACAAAGTTTGTCTTGGTCTCCTGGAGGAGGAGCAAAAGAAAAAACCCTCACCTGGTTTCTAGAGAGAAGGGGAGCTTCTCTCTCTAGAAAGCAGCTGGCCCAAACTAGATTTACTTGGTGACTCGAACTGACTTTTGACACCCAAAACATGTTTGGGATAAGTATTTAGAGTTTTTTCATTGTTTTAGGTGCTTCTTGTGCCATACGGAGTCAAAAGGACTTAATGGAACGTTTGTAGGCTCAAACTAGAAAAATTTGGCAAAACTTGGTCTTTTGGGCATGTCATATACTCGAACTGACTTTTTTTCGGTAGGCAAAATTGAACAATTATGTGTGTAATGAAGTTTGAACCATTGACCTCTCCCTTATAAATTACACTTTTTACGTCAACAATGGTGAGTTTTTTGGGTGAAAAAAAAGAAGATTCGGTTCTGGATTTTTAGAGAATGGTGGAAATAATGTTCTCATGATAGGTGAAAGCCTTTATGGTGAAGACAAGACCAAAGATTCGACTTTCAGCTCTCCCAAAGCTGAAAAGTTAGTGGATAATGTTACCTTGACAAAGGGTGGATCCATAGAAGCTCCTTTTGGTTCTGCCAAAAATGTTCCTCCTCAAGGTGTAAGCGGCAGCTTTAATGGTGGGTTAGGTAAGAGGGATAATGGCTCCTCTAAGATCGGCAGCATGCATAGCAAAGGTTCCCTCAAAGTTTTGAATAAGGTGTTTAAAGAAAAAACAAAGAATCTGCCTCCTGTTTTTCACGTGTCCAATCAAGGTGGCCTTGTGATCCCTAATCATTCAAAAAGCAAGGATTTGAAGCTTCAAGCTATTTATGGTGAGGAAATCTTCAATACACCAGAGTTAGGTGAGATTCAAGCCAATGTAGCCCCAAAACCAGCGGTCCAAAGGGTGCCAGACACAGATCTGGGTTTTAAGGAAAAGGAAGACAACTTTCCAGGTTTAAGGAAAAGGACTTGTCCTTCCCTCAGCTGGCAGCTCTTACACCTGAAAAGGGCTATCCTTCATCTGAAAAAAGGTGTCCTACTTTCACCAAAATAGGAAAAGCTATTTGTCCTTTAAAGACGCAAATTCAGCCTTTGCTTGACTAACGTCTTACCCCTGATAGAGCTAGCCTTTCCCTAACCTTGGTTGAGCCTTTGACTAGTGGGAAACAAGGAAAAGGACGTCCTTCACCTGCAAAGGGAATCCTAATGTCACCAAAATAGATAAAGAAGCTTGTCCTTGTGAGCACCAAATTAAGGCTTTGCTTGATCCACCAATAAACCCTAATCAAGCCAAACTTACCCTAACTGTGGGTGAGCCTTTTGACAAGTGGTCAACAAGGTGAATTCTGTGAGTATGATGTTGTGGTCCAAGATCTTGAACTTTATGCTTTTACCCAAGAAATTCGTAGAGAGATCCCTCCCCCTCTCCCTTTGGAAAATAATGGTGTCTATGAGAAACTTTGTAAAACTGCCCCAACTAGTAACCCTACTCCTAAGGGTTCTTGGGCTAAACAAGTTAAGCAAAATCAGGGGCAAAAGCTTCACTTGGCTTCTGAAGAAACTACAATATATGAAGAAGAAATAATTACAGTCATGCTACCGGGGTGCATATCCAAATAAAGTTTTGCAAAATGGGAAAACTGTCTTGTGGGTTTGTGGGTAAGTCCTCTCCTTTGCATTTGATTAAAACTATTTCCATGCAATTACGGGGAAAAAAGGTTTAGTTGAGGACTCTTTTTTTTGGTAAATTAAAATTTTGTATAAACCGAAGAAGAAATATACAAAAATACAAGGGGCATACTCCAGGCAAAAGTAACCAAAAAGGAACCAACCAACACACAAGATGGAGGCACCCAAACACTAACAGAAGATTACAAGAGATAACAGCCTAAAGAAACAGAAGAACCAAGCTTAATTGTCAAAAATAGAAGCATTCAATCCCCAGGCAAGCTGAATGGTTTTGTTATCCTCAGTCACAGAAAAGCCTTTAAGACTCGAAAATCTACCTCTAATGGCATTTGTAATGCAAGCCAAGACCACTTTCTTTTCCCTCATTTTCCCTCAAAGACTCGATTATGTCTCTCTCTCCACATATGATAGACAAACGAGCTGAACATAAGGCCCAAGAAGTAGCCTTTCTTAACTTTCACAAGGAGCCAGGAGATAAGTTGATTCAGTTCCTAGGAGAAGATACCAAGCCACATAACCAACCAAATTTTGCCAAATAAAGCTAGAATAAGGGAAAGAAACAAACAGGTGTTCAGAAGATTCTGAAGGATGCAAGTAAAGAACACAACTACTAAGATTGGAAGACCCAGGAGAGGAGGTCCAAGCAGTCAATCTATCAGCAGTTGCAAGCCTATTAAGAACAGCAAGCCAAGTAATAAAGCTATATCTGGGAATATGCTTCTTAAACCAAATAAGAGGAGCCCATCTCACTTTTTCACCAGCTGGAGCCAGTTTCCTATAAGTGTGCCCCACAGAGAAAAGACCAGAGGGAGAAAGAGTCCAAATCCAAGAGTCAAAAGATGACTCTTTAGGAGGGGGAAGATGGACCTCTCTAATTGTGATAAGCTCATGGGAGTTAGAAATAGGCCAGTTCCAAGATGCGTTGTGGATCACTGAGCTCACCTTTGTAGTCCAATCCCAACCAGTACCAAAAAGAATCCTAGGACAAAACCTTTGAGAAAGAGCCCCCAAAGGGTGCCAAGGGTCCAAGAGAAGAGAAATCTACTCACCATTTCCCATAAGAGCTTTGCAATACCCAGCAAACTTGTCTCTGATTTTCAGAATTTTCCTCCAACTCCAAGAAGGATTAGTGGCAAGCTTAACCAAGAAGATAGAGCTCTTCTTGATCAAGAAAAACTTGCACCAATCCTTCCAAAGGGAAGCTTTATCCAAAGAGACCAGAAACCAGAAATACTAAGCCACAACCACTTCATTAGCTAGAGAGAGATCTCTAAGGTCCAAACCTCCTTGGGACTTATCAAGGCATAACTCACTCCAAGCCATTTTAGCACCAGAATGCTTAACAGCTGACGCATTCCACAATTAATTCCTAATAACCACCTGAATCATATTCAAGATCTTCTTAGGAAGAATAAATAAGCCAGCCCAGTATTGAAAAATAGCATAGAGCACAGATTTAACCAGCTGTAATCTTCCAGCATAAGAAAGGTAGTTAGACTCCCAAGATTTCTAAGCTTTGAGGAAATCAAAGGAACCCCCAAGTATCTCATAGGAAGCTCCCCAATGCTGAAACTGCACAAGTCCAGAATTGCTTGAGAAGTGGATGGATGGACCCCAAACACGAAAATCTGACTTTTTTGTAGATTAGGTTGAAGATCCGAGATAGCCTCAAACAAGTTTAAGCTCTCCATAATAAGTTGAACAGAAGTAATATCACCCTTACAGAAGATAAAGAGATCATCAGCAAAGCACAAGTTAACAATACCAAGCTCCTTACACCTCTAATGATAGCCAAAGTCATCTTTATGAGAAGCATGCTTGAGAATACCAGATAGAAACTACATAACGAACACAAACAGATAGGGAGAGATAGGATCACCCTGTCTAAGCCCTTTAGCACCTGAGAAGTAGCCAGTCAACTCACCATTGACCAAAATAGAGAAAGAAGGAGGGGAGATACACTCCATCACACGGGTTAGAGAAATGATCAGGAAACCCCAAGCAGTCAAAGATTCTCCTGATACTCTCCCAATTTAAGCTATCATAAGCCTTTTTTATATCAACCTTGAAAGCACATCTAGGACTATTAGAAGGACTATGGTAACCTCTAACCAGCTCTTAAGATAAAAGGATGTTGTCAGCAATTCTCCTCCCTCGCACAAAAGCAGTCTGGTTGCTACTAAGAAGAACATGGAGCACTCTCTCAAGTCTATCAGCAAGCATTTTAGAAATGCATTTATAAACAACATTACAACAAGAGATAGGCCTAAAGTCACCAATCTTAGAAGGATTGGGGACCTTAGGAATGAGAGCAATGGCAGTAGAGTTAACCTATTTCAATAAAGATTGGGAGCTAAAAAACTCCAAAACAGCCTTAGTAACATCTTTGCCCACAATATGCCAACATCTTTTGAAGAAACCAGCAGAGAAGCCATCTGGACCAGGGGCTTTACTACTCCCCAAACTAAACATAGTTGTGTGAATGTCTTCCTCTGTATAGGGGTGGTTTAGGATAGCTAAGTGAGCTTGAGAGAGCTTATTAGGGAGAATCTGAGAGAGAACACTCCAATCCACCTCCTGATCAATGTGAGAAGTCCCAAGAAGATTCCCATAATAAGAAAGAATTTGATCTTTGATAGTCTGGTCATCAGTAATAAGGTCACCCTCCTCATTAACCAACTGATTAATTCTGGATCTGACTCTATTGTTCTTTAGTTTCTGAAAAAAGCAAGAGGAATTCTGATCACCCAAGGCAAGCCAATCAACTCTGCTTTTTTGCCTCAGAAAATCTTCTTATGCATTCCTGAGCTTAGTGAAATCAGAAAATATAATTTTCTCCTCCTCTTGAAGAGAGACGATACTAGGAGAGGCAATAAGGTCAGCTTGCACTTTAGAGAGGGCTTCTCTAGCCATAAGAGCCGTTTTAGAAATATCTGAGTAAAAAGGGGCATTAAAATTCTTAAGAGTAAATTTAACAGATTTAAGCTTCTTATAGAGACAAAACATGACTGTCCCAAACACATCAATCTCCCAAGCATCTTTAAGAGCAGCCCATAAGCCTTCAAAATCCATCCAAAAATCATAGAACTTAAAAGAAGGCTTAGGTCTAGCTGAGTTAGCCCTAAGCTGAATAATAATAGGAGAGTGATCAGAGATACCCGGGGCTCTTTCGAGCTTGTGCATCTTGCTACCCTCACCAACTTGACCATTCTACTAGGTGAATTGACAGCCACTATAAGGGAGGTCGAGAACCTCCAAATGATCAAGACAAGAAGCAAAATCAATTGAGCTATTATTCCACTTGAAATCACCACCGCAATGCTCAATAGGCTTCAAAATAGCATTAAAGTCACCAAGAATTAGCCAAGGCTTCCCCCGACTTACAGTCCTATGGGAGCCAAGCTTTTCCCACAAAGGCTTCCTGGAGATAGCATCATTGGCTGCACACACCACAGAGACAAAGGATGTCTTCTTTTTCAAATTTGACTCTATTAAAGCTAGAGATGATGTTCCTAACTAATTCATTGTGTTAGAATTTTTAAGTATCGTGGACTAAATTATTTAGTTCTGAATTGGGATAATTGGCTTAGAATGCTTTGTTTACAATCCAAAAAGGCGGATTTTAGAGTTAGAATTAGGGGTGTCATTGGTTTGATTGGGCTCAGTTTTGGGATATTTTTCAAACCAAACCAAAAATATGTTTTTTAACATCAAAACCAGACCGAACCGCCATAAACCGGTTTGGTTCTATTTGATTTTTACAGTCTTCCTCTGCCAGAAAAAGAATCATTCTTTTTTAAAATAGGCTTACCAACAGACTTGAAACCATTTCTGCCTAAAATAAACCACATAAAAATCATTCAAATCATAAAGCATATAAAGAAACATACTAGTTTACAAACATTGCCAAATTGTCAGTCAAAAATGACTTAAAGGAACCAAAACAGACTTAAAAATAGCAAATTGAAATCATCTCAAAATCACCTTAGCATGAATCAACCACATAAATAATAATTTATACAAAACATTGCATCAAACGGAACATAAATATGGTAAAATAAAAGTAACTAAATAGTAACTCCTCCGTCCTCACTACTCGGCATCGTCCTCCACTATTGCAGACTCCTTAATCACAAACTCTAAAGAACAAACAAAAAACAACATTAAGATATATAACGTAACAAAAACTTAACATAATAAAAGCTAAAATATAAAATGAGATACATTTATCAAATTTTTCACTATCCTCCTCAAGTGGTTCAACAATGTCAATTTGCAAAAATCGAAACCAATCTTATAAACAAACAAGGGCTTTGATAGTTTTAAGAGCCAATGGGCTACGATACTGACCAAGTATACGCCCATCGGTGCTAAAAGTAGACTCTAAAACTAACTCAACTTTCTTTGTTGACTTTTAGCAACATCAACATCAATTAAAATTGAAAAACTAATCAATAAACTTCATTTTCAATCATGGGTTAAGCACAACAGCCGCAAACAATAAAAAATTCACTTTCTCAAAACTTCCTCAATACGTATCGAACTTCATTCATACTAGATGTTATCTTACTCAAAAGACAATAATCATTTTTAGAATACTTTCGAATCAGACTTTCAATCCTATAAAGCTCTTGAAAGAATTCATTCGAATTTACATGCGAAGAACTAGAAATTTTTATAGTCATTTCGTAGAATATTTTCAAAAATTAATAAAGACACGAGTATCCTAATGAACATAATCGAAGTAATATGCATCTTGCTCCTCAAGTCTTTCAAAAGTATTTTGAATCTTTTTAGCAGCCGACATTAGAAAATTTGAGTTCTATCTAGTGGGGCAATCTAGGCACAAAAGGCTTTTGGAGAAAATATTTGTTGTCTCAACACAATCCTTATACATAAGTAATCTAGACGGTGAAGATCTCACATCTGTCATAGCATTACGGACCCTAATGCTAGATCCATGGAGATCCTTTAAACCGCTAGTTACGATTAAGTTTATAATGTGTGCACAACATTTCATATGTAAAAATTCACCATTCAACACCATCCCATTTAAATTTTTTATATTCCTTTTCAAAATAAGTCACTTGAATATCATTTGTGTCCGTATCATCCACAATTATAGTAAAAACTCTATCAATACCCCATTCAAGCAAACAATTTCTCAATTTACAAACCTAATGACTCTCTCTTATGGTTGAAAAATAGACAAAAGTTTAGAATTCTCTTTAGTGAACTCCAATCTTTGTCAATATAATGCGCCGGTAACACCATGTAGTTAAAATTTTGAATAGATGTCCATGTGTCTATAGTAAGACAAACTCTTTGTTTTGATTTCTTAAAGAAACTTTTTAGCTTTTTCTTCTCGTCTAAGCATAGTCGGAAGCAATCTTTAGTAACCTTAACCCTTGATGAAACATTAAAATTTAGGTTGTAAAATATAGGTATAGTTACGAAATGAATCGCTCTCAATAACTCTAAATGGTAGCTCATCTTGGATAATGAACTTTGCAAATGCCTGTCTACATCTATCATCCCTATAACTAGTGGTAACCAAATTACAAGTTTGTAAACTTTTTTAATTTCAAAACCCAAAATCTTTCAAGAAACCAATTAAGATTATTTTTGCACACACCCATATGTGTGTTAGCATACTTGAGGTCCCATGTGTCTAGAAGATAGGTGACAATTTCATTTCGTTTCGGTCAGAATGGCCGAAACATTTTGATGCCAGCGAAGAACCAAAACGATATGGGGGTGATAATTTATCATCCGAAAATCAGTATTTTTCGGCCGAAACGTTCCAGTGTGTTTCGCCCGGAACTGGCGAAATAGGGAAATGCCTGAAACTCATGGCCCAAAACTCTTCTCTAACCAGTAACCAGCGCCAGCCCAGTGAGCCCACTTCACCAAGTCCTAACTTAGAGGTTCTAAGTTAGAGCCCAACTCTATCTCTCAAGAAGACTCACTCAACTCATCTCTCTCTCTTCGAGTTCGAGTTCGACAGAGGAGAGGAAGGACCGAAGAACGAACCCTGGGAAGAACCGAAGAAGAAGAGGAACAACTCGTCTCTTTCCTTTCTCTCTCACTGAATCGCTGTCTCTCAAAGGTATGAAACTTTCTGCTCCTTTTTTATTTTTCGTGGGTTTTTGGTAGTGGGTTTCTGCTGCCATTAGAGACGAAGGGGTGCTTCCACTTCACTGAAATCGTTCTCTCTGGAATCAGAGATGAAGAAAAACTTTATACTTTATGCTAATGAACTAGAGACGACTTAGAGACTTGGGGNGTTAATCTGTTGCGGTTTCTGTTGTTGGTTTTGTTTAGAAATTCAAAGTCAAATATGTTGTGGTCTTTTTTATTGAATCTTTGATAGTCCTTTAGTTAGTACTTTGCTCATTAGTTTCTGGTTTCACTAAGACCAGGATTCTGTACAGTGTATCTTTATCTGAGGATTTTATTTTCTTCTCAAGATTCATATGCTTGTTAAGTTGTTGTATATGCATATAATGCTCACTTTTTTGGTTGGGATTCCGCATGAGTGTTTATGTACCCTCTTTGACGGTCAAACTTGTAAAATGGGCATTTTGTTCCTAAACTGAACTTTGCAATTTTTTAGATTGAGTTGACTGTTAGATTAATTCTAAAATATTAAATTAAATGTAGTGTTTTGTTTAGAAATGGGTGGAGGTGGAACTTTAGGAGGAAAAAGTAATTCATCCACTGAATTTTAATATCATTAATATAATATTTTGTTCAATTTTAATGTTAATTACGTATTATTTACATGATCTAATCATTTCATTCAATTCTTTTTCTTAGTTATATTATATATAATAAATTTTATGATATTATTTTAGATGACAATTTTTTTTTTCAAAATTGTACACTGAAATATCTGAAACGTCTTATTTTTCAGAAAACTGAAACGATCACCGAAACAGAATTGACTACTATGGTCTAGAATGGGATTTACAAAGTTGCTTGCAATAATTACAAGAGGTTGTTACCTTACCTTCTTCATCAGCTTCATTCCTATCCACTGTTGAGCATCTCAGTGTCAGCTTGGGAGATGTTGAACCAGACTTTGATTTTCCAATCCTCGATTTTCACAGCATTAGAAACTTAGAAACATATGAGCTAAACTTAATTGACATACACAAGATTGATAATCAATTGATTAAACCCAATTAAACTTAACTAACATACAATTGGCATTTCAGATTTACGAGTTATTTTTTGAAGAAAAATTAAATACTCTCATGTCAGTGTTTTAACAAGCATAAATTTCATAATGGGTAAAGGAGTTAGCACAAGCTTCTTCTATTATTGCAAACCAGAAGTTGTTAAGTGTTGAAGACCAAAGAGCACGTGCGTTAGATAATCAACAAATTGGAGCCAAATCTTTTAACTAGAGTGTTAGATAACCCACCATGTAACGGAACCATGGAAGTATATATATATAGCAATGCTGATAAACTTCAGAAATGTTATAGTATAATACTCTTATTACTCAGTTGATAGGTGTATGCTATCCTCAATGGACAAATAAAAAATAAGCTTATACCTCTTTCCAAACTACATTTCCTCGTAATTATTTTACTCTTGCACTTCAAATTTAGGGACTAAATTCATAAATGTGAAAATACCAAAGCAAGCTTATTTCTTTAAAAAAGTGCAAATACTATAGCAAACTCAGATCTTAGCAATCATTTCTCAATTATGTGATTCTAAAATGGTCAAACTACAATAGGTATAATAGAGCAAACTCAGATCTTAAAGCTCAAAACAAACTCAAACTCGCCCAAGAGAAATACCTTCAATTACTATCCTGTAAGAGAAGAACAAACGCTCGTTTCATTGTGTAAGATGAAAGTCCTAAGAGGGGAACAAGAATCATTAACAGAGAGAGAGAGAGAGAGAGAAGTCCTAAGAGGGGAACACGAAAATTTACAGAGAGAGAAGTCCTAAGAGGGGAACACGAAAATTTACAGAGAGAAGTCCTAAGAGGGGAACATGAAAATTTACAGAGAGAGAAGTCTTAAAAGGGGAATAATAATCATAGAGAGATAGAGAAGTCCTAAGAAGGGAACAATAATCATTAAGAGAGAGGGGGAGAGGGAGGGAGAGGGAGGGAGAGGGAGAGGGAGAGGGAGAGGGAGAGGGAGAGAGAGGGGAACAAGAATCATTAAGAGAGAGAGGAACAAGAATCATTAAGAGAGAGAAAGAGAGGGAGAGAGAGAGGGAGAGAGGGAGGGAGGGAGAGGAACAAGAATCATTAAGAGAGAGAGAGAAAGAGGAACAAGAATCATTAAGAGAGAGAGAGAAAGAGGAACAAGAATCATTAAGAGAGAGAGAGAAAGGGAGAGGAGTACACTAGTTCAGTTACGCTGAGCAATACAATATGTCTTTGTCGCGAGCAGTCGAGCAACATGTCTTCATCGTGAGCAGTCAACATCAGGTCACCTCTTCTTCTCACGTTGGCCTTAGATTAAGGAGGGTTAGGTTTGTAAGGATAAGGGGGAAATTATGGCAAATGTGAAATATATATGTATATATGGGCGGTTTAATTCAATTCAACATGATTTTTTTTACAAAACCTCACACCGAATTGAACTGCACTTATTTTCAACTAATACCACCAAACCCCACCATCAGAAGTGGAAATACCAGTTGAACTGCATCGATTCGATCACTTTGAGTAATATTTTTGGTTCTACTTACACCCTAATTAGAACTGTTTGTGAATAGTGCTAGTATACTAGGAAAGTTTCTAGATCAGATGTGAATGTTAGGATTCAAACTTGTTTGGGGTAATGCCAATATGATTTTTGATTAAGCTTTAGTCTCAGTTGGTAATTTTCATACATTTGTTAATTCTTGGATTATGCACTTTGTATTTTATATTTTTGGATTGAAATATATTTACCTTTATTTAACCAAAGAAAAATAATACGAAGTGTTCGTAAGTACAAACATTGTATTCTTGCAAGAAGATAATATTCCAATACGAACATTTAGAAACAACATAGTCTTAGAAGATTATCTGATAGTACTTATGCCACACAATCCAGTTGGTAATTTATATGTCCAAAAGTTAATAGAAATCAAGTTTGTCAAGAGAATAAGAGCGAAGTATTTCCTACTATCGTATAACTTTGTTGTAGTGGAAATGTTTCTCGTTCATATGACAAATACATGTTCCTAGGAGAATCTGGTATGGTAATCCTAGTGGAACATGGGCTAGGTCAAATCACTACATAGTATTAGGAGGGGATCATGACCGACTGGGAGATTTATATTCATTGGTGAGACTTTCGAGTCAATCCTAAAGGAACATTACTTAGATCCCAATAACTATATAGAGGTTGTAAATGATGCAAAATAAATCTTTAGCTTCAAGTAATGAAATTCGAAAAAGAGTTCTTTAACCCTAATAAGTATGGAGCTATGAATGAGCATGTTATAGCTTGAATGTGCATGCATGAAGAGATTTATGGCCTGATGAAGATGTTTTCGGCTTGAAAATATCATGGTTGGTGTTATCTCTTTAGGTGATTTTCAGTGAGCTTTTTCTTCTTCCTCCTTCCTTGGGAGGGAGCTTTAATAGCATATATGGTTGATGATCTGGGTGAAGAAAGTAGGGACAATATTGATGATGCTTTGACAGTGAGTTTGAAAGGTGTGAGGATGCTCTTGAGACCTTATCTCAACAGTATGGTGTGGATGATTTAGCTGGTAATTTTGATAATGAAGTTGACAAGGTTAGTTTAAGCATCAATGGGCTTCAAGAGGTGCTGGTCACCCCTCTAACGGAGAACTCTGATGTTCAAAGGATGATGGAGAATGCCAGGAAAGAGATAGTGGATTCTCTGGTGAAGCTATTCTAGGACCAAGCTCCAAATACCATTCCTAATGTCTTAGGTTCTAAGGAGCATGTGATTCAAGAAGCTGCCAGATTTTGGAGTTCTAGATTTACCCCAAGCATGGCTGTAGCAGCTTCACAAGAAGCCTCTCCAATGGTGGTTTTTGATGAAGATAGAAAAAAGGACAGTGATGTCACTTCTAGCACATCACTTCCTCTCGAAAAGCAGTCGCCTATTCTGCCTAGGGAAGGTTGTTAAGGGGACCATCTCTTAGTCCCAATCAAGGATAAAGGTAAAGGTAATGTACTTGACAACTCCATTTGTTTACCAACCCTACCAATATCCAATCTCAACTCTAATAAGGTTTACTCGAGCCTGGTTAGAACAGTGAGCAATGATGGGAATAGTATTATGAATTGTAATGGAAATACTACTCTTCAATTGGACCAAGTTTATCCTAACAGAAATGGAGTTTTTGAAGCTAGCACTTCCCATGTTGGCAAAGGCAATAAAAGTTGTGATAATGCTACCCCCATCATGTCTTCGTCGACTGAAATGGTTAATGGAAGAAAAGTTTCCAAGATTTCCTTTGCCTTTGTGGAGCCTATTAAGGTAGGGAAGAATGCTCAGGTTGAAATACCTGAGGAGGTTATGAACAAAGGCAAAAAGAGTTGGGAAGCATTCATTGTAGCCACTTCGTTGATAGGAAGCCTCATTCCTATATGGTTCACCAGGCAACCCATAACTTACGGGGGGATAGAGGACTTTTGTAGCTCTTTTCCTCTGATAGAGGTTTCTTATTCTTTTCTTTGCTTCTGTTGAACAAAGGAATGCATATTAGATGAAGGTCTTTGGCACCTTGTTGGTAGACCTGTTTTGCTCAAATCTTGGCATGAGAACATGATGCTCTCCAAACTATTCCCATTTGGATTAAGTTGTGGGATGTCCCTTTAGAGCTCCGGAATGGGGAAGCTTGAGTAGGATTGCCAGTTCTGTGGGGGTCGCTCTTTTTGCTGACTCAATGACTGATAACTGCACCATGATTTCTTTTGCTAGAATATGTGTTGAAGTGGATGTGAACTCTGAAATTTATAGAACATTGATGTAAGGCTAGCTAGGCAACAACAAAATTCAGATTAGAGTGGAGTACTAGGGTTTTCCTAGGAAGTGGAAGAAGTGTAAGGTCTTGGATTGTGACACAGTTAAGAACCATGTTAGACCTGTTAAGTAGACCAAACCCACTATTTAAGCTAGACACAATGGGTCCATGTTGGAAGAAGAGAGCCTGC
Source organism: Datisca glomerata (assembly GCA_003255025.1). Taxonomy (NCBI): domain Eukaryota; kingdom Viridiplantae; phylum Streptophyta; class Magnoliopsida; order Cucurbitales; family Datiscaceae; genus Datisca; species Datisca glomerata. The sequence continues at coordinate 24,745 of QANY01009658.1, forward strand.
TGTGGAACCAAGGCATGCTGCCCAGATTGATACTGAGTATGTCATTGAGAAGGACAAAGGTCCTATTCCTCATCCGGAGCCACATAAGTATCAAGATTTTGTTAAGCTTGTCACCATCTCTATTCAAAATGCTTTTGATGCTTTAAGGGATGATCCTGAGGATAATGATGAAATGTGTTGGTGGATGCTAATGATAATGTTAATGATGAGGTCAACTTAGAAATCTCAGTCCAGGTCTGGGAGGAGATTGCTCCTATTCCTGCACAGAATCAAACTCCATCTAAACTTAGCTAAGAAGAAGGGTAGGAAAGATAAGTTGAAGAGCAGCTCTAAACCTGAATGTAGGAAGAGCTCCACGTTCAGATCCATACCTACAAAATCCCAATGATCAGTTTGGCAGCTTGGAATATTAGAGGACTTAACAATCCTCTTAAGAAGTATGAGGTTAGAAAGTTTCACTTTGATAATCATCTTAGTTTCTATGCTATTTTGGAAACTAGAGTTAAGGAAAGGAAATTTACTTCCATTAGTAGAAGGATTTTTGGTAGTTTGGCTTATGCTGCTAACTATGTTAATGCCAACAATGGTAGAATCTGGATTGCTTGGGATCCTTGTGTTGTATGTTAATTTAGTCAGTCAAACATACTAGGTCATCCACTGTTTTATTACTATTCTGAATAGCTAGGAGAGCTTTTGGGCTTCCATTATTTATGCTACTAATACTATCACTTCTAGAAAGAAATTTAGAATCAAATTATTAGTCAAGCTTGTAGAGTTCTGCAATAACCTTGGGTGCTCCTTGGTGACTTTAATGTTGTTAAACACCATTCTGAGCTGATTGGTGGGTCTAAGGTTTGGGATGAGGGTTCCAATGACTTTAACGTCTGTCTGAATTATTTTGAGGTGGAAGACCTATGTTTTGGTGGGCACAAATTTACATGAGCTAATAACATGGATGGTAACAACATTATTATAAACAAGATAAATAGGGTGCTTGTGAATGAACACTAGCAGAACCTACTTCTCAGACATTTCAACTAGAGCCTTGGATGCTAGAGTGAAGTTAGATACTGCCCAAAATAAGCTGTTCAATAGGCCTCATGATTCTGTCTCACAGTCCAATGAGCATAAAACTTTCCAAAACTTCATTTCTCTTAAACAGGTAGAGGAAAGCTTCTTGAGGAAGAAAGCTAGGGCTTAGTGGATCAGCCTTGGTGACAATAACACTACCTTATTTCACAAATGATCATGAGGAACAATATCAGATCTAGATGATGATCAAGGCAACACTTTGAACTGTAGATAGGACATCAAAAACCATATTGTGCAGCATTATACCTCCCTTTTTGGCACTAAGAACAAAGAGCAATCCATTGATTGGAACATCTTACAGGTGATCACCCTAAGATAGTGACTTCTGTGCAAGCCTCTAGCTTCACCAAAGCAGTCACAACTGGTTAGATCATAGATGTGATTTTCTCTTGTATGACTAACTCTAAGGCCCCAAGCCTTGATGGCTTTACTGCATGTTTCTTTAAGAAGGCTTGGGATGTGGTTGGTAGGAATGTTTCTACAGCTTTGATGTACTTCTTCCAGTATGGTGAGTTCTTGCCTCAGATGACTCATATTTCAGTCTCCCTGATTCCAAAAAGTGCTCAACCCTAGAATGTGAATGACTTCAGGCCTATTTCGTGCTGCAACTTTGCCTACAAATGCGTCTCCAAGCTATTTGCTAATAGGTTGAAAGGTGTCCTCCCTTCCCTGGTTAGTGACAACCAGAATGCTTTTATGTCTGGAAGAAGGATTGCAGACAACATTTTCCTTTCTCAAGAACTTGTTAGGAGTTATCACAAAGCATCTTACTTAGCTTAGTGTGCCATTAAGGTTGACCTCATGAAAGCCTATGATTGTGTCAGATGGAACTTTATTAAAAAAATGTTAAAATATCACTGGTTTCCCTTCTGTCATCACTAAATGGATTATGGCTTGTATCACTTCTACCTCTTTCTCTATCAACATAAATGGGGAGATTTGTGCCTATTTTAGAGGAACTTGGGGGTCTGAGGTAGGGGGATCCCATCTCCCTATATTTGTTTGTCTTAGTTATGAAGGTCATCTCTGGTCTTTTGCAGCATGCCTCCATTTTTCCTTGCTTCAACTTTCACTAGAGATGCAAGGAGTTATGGATAGTTAACCGATGCTTTGCTAATGTCCTTCTCATCTTCTTTAGAGGGGATCAAATATCTGTGAGTCGTATTAGAGATAGTTTAGATGTGGCTTTCAGGCTCACATGCCTCAAGCCCAATCAACTTAAAAGTCAAATCTTCTTCTCTGGTGTCCTTGAGAAAGTCAGGTTGATTTGTACTGAGTTATTGAGCTTTTAGAGTGGCACCCTCCCTATTAGATACCTTGGCTTACCTTTAATCTCTTCTAGGTTGGGGAGAGCTGACCGTGCAACCTTATTCAACCTTAGTTGAAGGTCCTGGCTATTCAAAAAATTTTGGCAGGATTGTTTATCCTTCCTAAAGTGATCATGTAAGATATTGAGAGCATCATGAGAAACTATCTATGGTGAGGTTATTTTGATAAACATACTTGATTTAAAGTCAAATGGACTGAGGTTTGTACTCCCAAGGAAAATGGTGGATTAGGTCTGAGAGACATTGTTACTTGAAATTGTGCTGCTAGTGCTAAACATATTTGGTTTCTTATCTCTAATCCTTTTGGTTCTGCCTGGAGTAAATGGTGCTATAAACACCTGATTAAGGATGAAACTGTGTTTACTATTAAAATCTCTAATGACTGCTCTTGGATTTAGAGGAAGCTTCTTAAAGCCAAAAATGGTTTATTGCTTTGTGTCAGGAAAAAAATGGGGATGGCTCTGCTATTTCACTTTAGGGTAACCCTTAGCATCAATTGAGATGTTGTATAATAGGTTTGGTAGAGCTGTTATCACTGATACTAGATGGGGTTTTGGTACCAAAGTCAGTAGGGTGATTAGTAATGGGATGTGGTCCTGGCCTGTGACCAATACCTCCTGCCTCAAAGAGATCAAGAATGCTTCATTGAGTATGGATCCTCTTGGTTTGGGTCTTAATGATTGGTTGTGGAAGCCTACCTCAGATGGAGTTTTTTGTGTTGATTCAGCCTATTGGACTTTAAGCAGCCTAGTAACAAGCTTATTTAGGGAGACATCACCTGGTTTAGCTATAATATCCACAAGCACAACTTCATCTATGGCCTGCTTGTAGGAATAAACTAACGACTAAGGATAAGCTTATTTAATGGAGCATTTTTCTTGACTTTGATTGTGTGTAATGAATTAACAAGTTGGAGTTTAGAGACCACTTGTTTTTTTATTGTCCTTTTGACCATGCCATCTAGATTGCTATCACTCAATTGCGTGATCTCCAATGCTATAGTCTTAGCAGGGATCAGAGAATTAAGTGGCTAGCCCAAATAACTAGGAGGAAAGACATTAGGTCATTAATCCTTAAGTTTACTTTTAATTCTTTTGTGTATAACTTGTGGATGGAAAGAAACTTTATGATTTTGTAGGGTAAAACTAGAGATACAACTACCATAACTAGGATTATTGTTAATACTGTTAGGGATAGGACCTGGTCCCTTGGACATGTCAAGATTGAACACCTGATGTTTAATTACACCCACGTGATGCCTATATGGCGTAACGATGAACTTCACAGCATCTATGACTAAACATACTTGAAGTTGATAGTCCTAAAAGTGTAGTATATGTCTTTAGACTTAGTGACAAACGTTTAAAGACCCTTTCTTGCTTGGGAACAATCTACACTTATTATTGACGGAGATTTCTAGATTTATTAATTAATTCATCACAAAGATTTATGGACTTATTATCGAGCTCATCATGGAGATATCCAAATTATCCACTTACCTATTATAGATATTTGAGATTTATCAATCAACTTATTATGCAGGTTTCTTAACTGATTATATATTATCTGACTCATATTGAGGAGATTGCTGGATCTATCATCTGACCTGTCATGTGTATTCATGGATTTATCAACCCAATTATTGTAAGTATTTATGGAATTATTTATTATTTACACTGCCTCATGATCAATGCCACATGAATCTGAATCACACCTAAAGGGGGCTCTAGTATGCATATGGGGGATTCTAGATATAAATTTGCTATTCTATATTGACCTATAGTCTCTACGTCATATTGAATTTAGTCATGGAAGAAAAAAATGTCATATTTTTTTAAGCTTCGAGAAGAGGGGAATGCATCAATATATACATATTCCCTGTGACGTATTCTACACTATCGTTTTTGTTTGGAAAATCTACTCTCACAACAAGTTTTCTATTTTACTGGGAGATTCTCCTTCTAATCAATAATCGAGACAACAAGAATAATGACTTGTTTTCTATGAGAATTTTATCGTCCATAGCTACATTATCATTGTGAAAAGGGCTTCCGGCCTTCTCTAAGTGTGTCAGTAATACCACATAGTGGAAATACTTTTCATGTTAGTTTTGCACACCCATGGTAACAGGAAATAACCATGTCCAGTGCCTCAAGCAGAGTATTCCAAGTTTGATTGCTGTCTCGGTGATAATAAAATCACCTTAATAGGCTGGTCGATGAGTAATCCCTAGGTGCACCCGAGGTAACGATATAATTACCACGAGAGGTGACTTAGAATTGTTGAGCAAAAATCAGCGCTAAGTGCACCCGAGGTAACGACAAAATTACCATAATGGGTGACTTAGGATCGTTGAGTACGAATTACCGCTAAGTGCATCCGAGGTAACAACAAAATTATCATGAGGGGTTGACTTAGGACTGTTGAGTAAAAATCACCGCTAAGTGTACCTATTATAGGTAGCTTAGGACTATTGACAAGAAAAAAAATTGCCATTAAGCGCACTCGAGATGATGAAAAACTTGTTACGATGGATGACTTAGAACTGAAAGATGTTTAGCATCATAATTTTTACTACCAATTTTTTGTAGTTATCAAAATGAACCAAAAAATAATGATGGGTCCATCCAGAAAAAATTTAGACATTTCAGTAAAGATTGCTCCTGAAATGCGTTTAAGACGTTTCGGTGGAAATTATTCCTGAAACGCGTTTAAGACGTTTCAGCGAAGATTGTTCCTGAAACGCATTTAAGATGTTTCAGCAAAGATTGTTCCTGACATGCGTTTAAGATGTTTCAGTAAAGATTGCTCTTGATATGCGTTTAAGATGTTTCAGTGGAAATTGTTCTTGTAATGCGTTTAAGACGTCTCAGCAAAGTTTGTTCCTGAAACGCACTTAAGACGTTTCAGCAAAGTTTGTTCCTGGAACAAATTTGAGATGTTTCGGCAGAGTACCTCCCTGGGATGCGCTTAAGACGCCCCAGTAAAGTTTGTCCCTGAAATGCAATGAAGACATTTTAGCAAAGGTAATTGGGCAGAACTTAGCCGCCGTTGCGAAACCCTTCAAAGCGAAACTTGGCCGCCAAACATGTTTGAAATATACAAATTGTCTTGACTATTTTGATTTGCTCGTTGCCGCGAAATGTGGCTTTAGTTGTATGGATTGAATCTAAATTGGGTATTTATTATGGATGTGCTTACGGTAAAAGTCGCGTGTAAGAGCGATGTATGTGTGAAGTGGAGATGCATGATAACGAAGCATGATAAAAATATAAAGTATGAACGAGTATATAGCCCTTTAAGTATGACCATTACGGACAATTCAATATGCACGCGTCTTCTTAGGCAACTTGATTACATTTTCATATATATATATATGTGTATGTATGTATGTGCCTTCTTGAGCAATGTCGTGCAGGTTCCTAAGTATATGCGTTATCACAAGTCGAATCGTCTAAAGTTGACACTTCAGCGTGTTTACCTACCGCAGAAAAATTTCTTGACGAACTCTGCCGTGGTTATATTTTCTCTTGGGTAATATGTCACTTTGATGTTATGCTGTGTTGGTTAAACTTCTCTCTATTAGTAATTCTTCAGTGAATATCACTATGATCATACTTTTTATTGAGTGAAGCCCGCCGTAGCCAACTATTCCTTGCATATTTTACTAGAGGCTAAATGAAAGCAATTGTACATCATCACATCAGCTGGGTGTTACAACAACAAAGATGACCTTACATGACTGATATCACAGTTGAACATCTCACAATTCAGTGGCTCATCAAATAAGACCACATGGCACTACAGTGTACTGTGAGATAGCACAGTGCCCCATGACACCATTGTAGTGCCATGTGACACTATAGTGTTGTCACTCACTACTGTAATGCAGCGTGGCATCATACTACTGCATGTCAATTTCTGATACTCTATTAGTGATTCACACGTGGCAATTAGTATGAATTAAATATTTATTTTAATCAGATAATAATCTAGATATCAGTTAATTTAAAATTAATATATCTGATTATCCCTATCAACTAACTATATGTTATTTCACAAATAATAAATTTAGTTGATTTAAATTATTATCTAATAATAATTTAATTATCTAATTTCATAAATTAGATATTCTGTCTTACTTATCGATAATTATTTTTTTGATAATTATATATATATACACATATATACATATATTTACATTATGTATATATATATATGTAATATTTGAAAATTATATTTAAAAATATAATGATTCAATTAATTAATTTATAATTAATTAATTACACATAATTATATCATAATTACGTACCTGCCCCAGAATATTTTTTTTTGCAAGTTAGGTCTTTTCTCATGTCTTGCAATATTTACACCATAAATAGCGTAGTATAGAGGTGATTTGGAGACCATAGACCTATAATCCTAAGCTCCAATAAATCAGATTATTAATTAAAATTTTTAATTAAATAATCTTATTTATTAATTTCATTATTTCTCGACTATAAATATTGAATTGCACTCTTAGAGATTATATAATGTATTTACAAAGTATTCTCATGTACTCCACTGACATAATCATTTCATGTAATTTTTTCCTCCAATCATTGGTTCATAAATTAGAACTAGTCAAAATCATAATTTTACCCTTCTAATGGTAACTCTTGAACTTTAAGTAACATTAATCCACTAGTGATTGGCTAATTCATAATCTTATTATAAATTTGAGCTCAATAACCATTCAGTTTCAGAATTTACACTTAAGGGAACCAATATACGATCCGTTAGGAAAGCTTAGATTCTAAATCTTTTATGATTATGTTCCTAGCCATGCACATCACAAAATCTCACAAACAAAAGTCACTAGCCTGATTAACAAATATACATTAACGAGTGAATCAAAAGATCTAGTAAACATGCATAGGAGTTAATGAGTACTCAGGATTCAAACTGATCTACATACGATCATCGAATTGATGTATCTTAAATCTTTATGAAAATGACACGTTAATAAAGATATTAATTCACATCAATTCTGTCATATATAATCTTATTATATAAAATACATTCTCTAATATATCTATCTACATCAATGTTCAGATCTAAATCACACGTATTCATAATGCTTAGTGAACCGTACTTGCAACCATTCATTAAAGATTCCATACTTTAATATGTTGCTGACAATTTTATTCCTTATCTATGATCTTAATCCTCTCGTACTAATACAAAATCATAGTCTCGTTAATGAATATGGAATGTTTAGATTTTTATATAAATTATTCAACAATAATTTAAAAGAACAATTATAAAAAAAATGTAATCCTATCAAAATGTCAATACACATGTTTTGAGGGCATAACCCCCAACAATCTCCCACTTTCCCTAAAGCAAATGTAGCATCTCTCTTAATCCCATGTTACACACGTGACCATCAAATGACTTCACAGGAAGTGCCTTTTTATCTTCATAACAGTTATATCACCTCGATGTATGACCCAGATGTCGACTCTCGACTATCTTCATTTGATTCCTAACCAGTATATCTATTGTGATTCAGGTCTCCACCTGAATAAACAAGCTTATAATTTCTCGGTCTCCTAAGAAACTTGAGAATGTGCTTTACTGTAATCTAATATTCCAAACCCTGATTCGATTGATAACGAGTGACAATTCTAACTGCATAACAGATGTTTGGTCTTGTATACAACATGTCATACATGAGACTTCCAACTGCTGAAGCATAGGGAACCTTTCTCGTATTCTCTTCCTCCTAAGGTGTCTTAGGACATTATTCCTTAGAGAGGAGGATTTCATGTCTGGTCGGTAGTTAACCTTTCTTGGAATTCAACATGGAGAATTTCTCCAGCACCTTATCAATATAAGATGCTTAAGAAAGTGCCAAGAGCTTGTTCTTTCTATCCCTTAGGATTTGGAAGCCTAGAACATAACTCGCTTCTCCTAAATCTTTCATTTGAAATTTCTCAGCTAACCACTTCTTTATTTTTGACAGAATTTCTACATCATTCCCAATGAGTAGAATATCATCAACATAAATAACTAAGAAACTCACTATCTTATTTTTGATGTATTTATAAACACAGACTTGATCAACATTTTTCTCAATTCCATAAGACTTTATAATCTCATAAAAAATCAGATTCTAAGATCTAGATGCTTGCTTTAATCCATAAATGGATTTAAGCAACTTGCATACTTTCTGATCTTGCCCCTTTTGTACGAACCCTTATAGTTGCATTATATAGATGCTTTCTTCAAGAGAGCCATTCAGAAAAATGTCTTAATGTCCATTTGTCATATCTCATAGTCAAAACTAGCGGCTGTGGACAAAATTATGCGAATGGATTTTAGCATGGCCACAGGGGAGAATGTCTCTTCATAATCGACTCCCTCTCTTTGTGTATAGCCCTTGGCTACTAACCATGCCTTGAAAGTTTCTACTTTCCCATTTGCACCTCTTTTCTTCTTGAAGATTCATTTACGTCCAATGGGCCTGATATCTTTAAGTGGATCTACAAGTTCCCAGACGGAATTGGAATACATAGATTCCATTGCTTCTTCATAAGATAATGGATCGTCATTATCAGTGTCTAATACTAGGACTTGTGCCTCTAGTTCGTAGCGAACTAGTTGTCTCACAACCTTCCCACTACGATGTTGCATCGGGGTTTCCTTTGCAGGAACTGTGGTGTCTCTGGTTTGTCGTTTATCAGTAGAAATTGAAGGTGGTCTGATCTTATCAGTCGCTAATTCCTCGAGAACTACTTTTCTATGAGGTTTGAAGTTTTGCATATAGTCATGCTAAAAAAAGGTTGCATTCGTCGACCCAAACACCTTTTGATCATTGTTACTATAAAAGTACCCACCTCTAGCCTCTTGAGAATAGCCAATGAATATGCATACCACAGACCTTGAGTCTAACTTTTCGGTCTTAGGTCTAAGAACGTCAGCTGGACACCCCTATATATGAAAACGACGCAAACTAGGTTTATAGCCATTCCATAACTCTAAAGGTGTCTTGCTTACAGACTTATATGGTACTACATTCAAAATTTAAGTTGTTGTGTATAGTGTATATCCCCAAAATGTAAGTGACAATGATGAGTAGCGTAACATCGACTTAACCAAATCCAATAAGGTCTGGTTTCTCCTCTCTGCAACACCATTTGGCTGTGGTATTCCAGGTGCTGTGAGTTGGGATATGATTCCACACTCCAGCAAATAATCCTTGAATTCTAAATTCAAGTATTCACCACCTTGATCGGATCAAAGGGTTTTTAATGATTTACCTAATTGCTTTTCAGCTTCATCCTTGAAGTCTTTAAACTTTCCAAAAATTTTAGACCTTTGATTCATTAGGTAACTATAACCATATCTTGAGTAGTTGTCAATGAAAGTGACAAAATACTCATACTCATCTCTAACTTGTACATTGATTGGTCCACAGACATCACTATGTACTAACTCAAGTGGTTCCTTGGTTCTTTGGCCCTTTCATGTGAAATGTCTCTTGGTCATTTTACCCTCTAGACAAGATTCACAAACATGAAGAGTTCTAAATTTTAGCTCTCTCAAAGCACCATACTTTGTTAACCTATTTAACCTACCTAGATTAATATGTCCCAACCTAACATGCCATAAATATGCGTTATCATCATGAGAAGCTCTTTGTTGTTTGTTATTTTTAAGTTTGCTACTTTAAATAATTTAGAATTATTTAACGCGTGTTCAGTCGGTTTAACCATATACAGTTATTGTAAAATTATAGCATGACATATATCGAATCCATTCTTAGAAATAATAAACACTTTATTAATGAAAGAAACTTCGAATAACTGTTCTTGCAAAAAGGAAAGAGAAATCAAATTTCTCAAAAAATAAGAAATATAATAAACATCGTTCAAAACTAAGCCATTATATCTAAAAAGTAAACAGATTGTCCCTAATGCTTTAGCTAACATGAGTGCACTACTACCAACTCTCAAAATGACCTCGCCATCAGCCAGCTCCCTTGACGAATCAAGCATCTGCAAAGAAGAACATACATGGTTAGTGGCTCCATAATCAAGTATCCAGGATGAAAAATCATATTCCTCTATACAAGCTTCGAGAACAAGTAAATCATATTTACCTTTTTTTTTCAGCTCGGACAGATATTTGTTACAGTTTCTCTTCTAATGACCTTCAACCCCACAGTGAAAACACTTTCCTTTGGGCTTTCTGTCTTTCTTGTTCTTCTTGACTTTCTGCATTGTCTTGGCTTTCTTTACTCTTGTCCTTACCATTGTTCTTCTCCCTTTTCTTATTTTTAACAATATTGGAAGAAGGCTTTTGCTTGACAACATTTTCCTCACCCTCTTTGGTCATTCTAAGGTTGAGTTATTCAAAAGTCCGCAGTTCATTCAACAATTGGGTGATGTTGAATTGCAACTTGTTTATAAAATAGTTGGTCCTGAAAGCAGAAAAAGCTGGTGTGAGAGACTCTAGTATGATGCTAACCTGAGTTCGTTCATCAATGGCCGCCCCATGCACTTCTGCCACATGTATTATGTTGATCACGTTCAAAACATGTTCTCAAACAAAAGTACCCTTCCTCATCTTAGTTTTTATATAGCTCCTAGTGGTCTTATGACGACTTTGATCGGACTGCTGCCCTAACATTGCCTATAAAGTTTCCTTAATCTCATAGGCAGTCTCCATACGTTCATGCTTGATTCTCAGAACATCATTTATGCTCACAAGCATGTAGCACTTCATCTTATTGTTTGATATGATCCAAGCATCATATTTGTCCCTAACATTCTTAGGGTTGTTAAAAGCGGGCTACTTAGGACATTCCTCAATAAGAACGAACTTATGGTTCTCGCAAGTCAGCATTAAGTTCATATTTTATTTCCAACGTACGGAATTATAACCATTCAATTTCTCAAGAGCGAGTAAAGTAGTAACATGGTTGCCCATGGTAGACATAATATTGATAACTGAAATTTAAAATATACATTATTCAATATAAAGGATAAATATCTTGTATTCAAAAAGTAAAAGTGATGCGTGAATGTTATCATAATAAATACATAAATTTAGCATTTACTAATCACAATAAAACAACCCAACGGCCGGTCAGATTAACCTCAGACTGTCTATGAGACATTCTCATCCTTATTAATCAAAACTTAAAATATCTCATATTTTCTCTTTTAACAATAAGGTATCGCTTGTTTGGTCACGTTACAACTATCCACAAAAAAGCTTAATTGTGACTTTGTGAGTGTAACCCATCATTTCAGATTTCTTGACTTCATTTAGAATATGCCGCCTTAGGGTCGTTCAAAATAAAACTACATCACTTCCTCCTATCTTCTTAAGAAGTCCAACCTTGGTGTTGGTACAGCTTGAAACCTTCCTTAGGGCGATGAAAACAAATCCATCTCGAGGCCTTCACTGCACCGTGAGTTGTTGTACTAATGATGGAGACCATATGTTACATTGACATGTCAACCTTCTCCCACTCACTATCTTAGGATAATTTTTTTTATATTTTAACTAATCAACTAATTCCAAATTAATTCTAGTAAAAATAATAACCCTATGAATATTTAACTATCAGTTAATCCAATCTTATTGGTCTAAGTTCATTTAATTTTTTGAAGCGCCTAAGTCATAATTAGGTGAACTTAGATTAATTAATTAATTATATTCATCAAACTTTAAAAAAACTCTTTTACTAAAGTCGGTTAACCTAAATGTTACTATATCCTTTAGTGTGGTGTGATTATCAAGTTTTAACTAGTTAAAATCTAACAGTTTACATGCAATTGATTTTATAAAGTAATACATATTAACATATTATGACAATTCTAATAAATCATGTTTCTATAGATAAGATGCATGATCAAATAAAATTATATGAGATTTTCATGTATGACGTATGATCAACTAATATATGGACATGTTATCAAACATAACAATTAGACAATTATATAATAATTAAATAAAATAATAATAGACCAAGTGATTATTGAATATTTTTAAATTACAACCCTTAAAATAAAGAAATAAAATTATAAAGCGGACTTCAAGAATACATATTTCTTAAATATTGACTTCTCCTTCTGATGTCCATCTTCATAATTTTCAAGCTTTGAACAAAATCCTTTTTAATTAGAAAAACTATTTTTCTTAATTAAAATAATTTTTATAATTATCATTTTTTTGAATATAGTTAATTTTGACTTAGTCAAATAAACACTTTATTTGATTTGGTCAAACTTGGGTCAAACCCAATCAACCTATTAATTTTTAATTTTCATAAAATAAAAAATTAATAATTAGTTTTAAAATTAAATTAATTTCAAATTTTAAATGGATAATTAAAAGAGTTTTAGTTTTAATGAAACAGTTAGGTGATAGAGTTGCTTGCATGGTTTGTTGGAAACTTTCCTAAAAAGTGACAACAATTGTCATTGATGATAAAACTCTCCGATCGCCGTCCATCACCACCGCTGTTCATCTCACCGTTGGCAGCCGCCTGCCATGCCGGACAACCAATATTCACCACCGCTAGTATAGTATCACTGGCACTGTTCACCTCCGTCGGAACACTAAATTTCTGGTGTGAATAATATTTTCACTGTTGAACAACATTTTCACGGATGGATAACATTTTCACGGATGGACATTGTTTTTGTGTGAATAGTAAATTTCAACAGTTTGTCTCGTGCGTTCTTCAACTTATCGTGATCAGAATAATTACAATAATACTAAAAAAAGTTACAAAAATTCTGACGCTTCAATTCAGCTTACACAAGATCTAGGAAAAATTAAAATAAAGTCTAACTGAATAATCACCATACAATTAATGATCCATTATTTTTCACACATTCAAAAAATATAACCATCCATCATCATACATATCTCATATTATATGAATAATGAAAGAAAACCCACATAAGATTTTACATATAAATATATAAATACCGCTCTGATACCACTTACTGGTCGTCGTGGTGTGTGCGCAGTGGAAGCGTAGATGCGTGGCCTTTTAAACATTAAAATTTAAATAAAAATTGAATCTTTTAATAATACAAAACTTGCGCATCGCCACGATAACCAAATAAATTTTTTATTGAAAACTATTTTTTAATCAGCCAAGATCCATTATGTATTTATAGTTAAATCTACAACATACAAGTTTAGGAATCATATACCTCTTGCAGTTTATATCAAGTGTCATTGTAAAAACCGATCGATCATCCGTTCTCATGAAATCATTCCAACGATCATTAGACTCCGAGATGCACTAGGACGTGTGTGAGCACGTAGAATATTACAAGACATTTTTTCTGTCTCTAAATGTTCTGAACACATGAGATCTAGAGATTTACTGAAAAGGACTTTTGTGAGATGATTCTCAAATAACGTGATGATTATTATTTTAGAGATTTAATTAACGTTTAATCACAGAAAAAAATCTCTCCGACACCAATCGTGTTCTCAATTCAACTCTTGATTGACGAACTGATGATCTGATCAACTAATTCTCTCCTCTTCGTTCAACCAATCAGGCCATTGGAATAATATCTATATATATTCTAGATAATGGCGTATTAAATTTTTAGGGATAAACTAAAATAATATTTAATTATAAAATTACCAATTTTAGTGGGATCCACTACAATTGTGCACAACTGTAGTGCCACATGGCACTGCAATGTGCCATGAGCCAGCACAGTGCCTTATGGCACAATTGTAGTGCCATGTGGCACTATAGTGTTACCCACTCACTACTACAGTGCCACCTGACACCTCAATAGTCCATGCCAATTTATGATACCCTATCAGTGATTGATACGCGGCAATTATTGTGAATTAAATATTTATTTTTATCTCATAATTATCTAGATATTAGTCAATTCAAAATTAACATATCTAATTATCCATATTGACTAATATATCTGTTATTTCACAAATAACAGATTTAGTTGATTTAAATTATTATCAAATAATAATTTAATTATCTAATTTTAAAAATTAGATATTCTGTCTCACTTATGAATAATTAAAAAATCAATAATTATATATATATATATAATTCTGAAAATTATATTTAAATATATGAATAATTTTTACTTAAATCTTAATTAATTATTCATACAAAATTATCTCATAATTATGTAGTTGCCCCAGAATAATTTTTTTTTTTGCAAGTCAGTCTTTTTCCCATGTGGTGAAATATTCACACCCTAGATAATGTAGTATAGAGGTGACTAGGGCACCATTGACCTATAATCCTAAGCTCCAATAAACTAGATTATTAATTAAACTCTTTAACTAAATAATCTTATGTATTAATTCCATTATTACTCTATTATAAAGATGGAATTACATTCTTAGAGATTATAAAATGTATTTACAGAGTATTCTCATGTAGTCCACTAACATAATAATTTCATGTAGTTCTGTCCTCTAGTTATTGATTTGTAAATTAAAACTGGTCAAAATTATCATTTTACCCTTCGAATTACCTTTTGATCCTTAAGTATCATTAATCTACTAGTGAATAATTAATTTATAATCTTATTATCAAATTGAGCTCAATAACCATTCAGTTCCATAATTAACATTTAAGGGAACTAATATATGATCCGTTAGGAAAGCTTAGATTCTAAATCTTGTAAGATCATGTCCCCAACCATCCATATCACTAAATCTATATAACAAAAGTCATTAGCCTGATTAACAAATATACCTTAACGAGTGAATCAAAAGATACAGTATACATGCATAAGAGTTCATGAATACTCAAGATTCAGACTGGTCTACATATGATTATCGAATTGATGTGTATTAAATTTTTATGATAAATGACATGTTAATAAAGATATTAATTCACATCGGTCCTATCATATATAATTTTATTATATAAAGTACCTTCACTAAAATGCCTATCCACATCAATGAATATTAAATTTTTAGATATTTATATAAATTATTCAACAACAGTTTAAAAGAACCGTTATACGAAACATGTGACCTCTTTAAAATTTATATCAAAATGTCAATATACATGCTTTGAGGGCATAACCCCCAACACCATGTTCAATAGTTGAGCCTCTATTTAGAGATAGCTCCATATTAATCTCAAAACATTAAGAGAATTCAAATTAATTAAAATAGATGAATAGCCTTCGTATATTACTTAGTAATATGAAACTGCATATATTAAGGCTATGAAATAGTTTCAAATGAATGAGGATATGTTATTCATACCTTTAAGTCTCCCTATCATAATTTTTTGGACATTGGTGTGTTTCATTCGACATATTATTATGCAGCCATAATTGATGCACCCATATGTTACTCGACCTTGGATGCAACCATATAGGAATTGGTCATATGGAGCATGGATATATCCGAGTTGCTAGATGGGATTCGACCATATAGGAGTGATACATATTAGAGTCGTCCATACTAGATTGAGCCATATTGGAGTCGGTCGTATAAAAGTGCGCCATATGGGAATCGACCATATGAACTCGACCGTATGAGACTCTAACCATATGAAAGTCATCCATATTTCACCCATCCATATGGGACTCAGTCATAATGAATTCGGCCATATGGGACACTTCCATATAAGAGTAGGCCATACATGAGTCCATATGGGAATGACATTCGGCCATATGGACTTGGCCATGTATGACTCTCCGACATGGAATCAACCATATGGGCTCGGTAACATGGATTCAATCATATGACACTTAGCCATATGGAAGTTGGCCATATGGGTGTTACCATATGGGAGTTTGCCATAGGGAGTCAACCAGATAGGATGCGAGCATATGAGAGTCTGTTGTATGAGAGTCAACTGTATGGGACTTAGTCATATGAGAGTTGGCCATATGAGAGTCAATCATATGGGAGTCGCACATACGGGAGCCGACTCTATGGTAGTCGATTGCCATATGGGAATTGAATGTATGGGGGTTAGCCATATGGGACATTACCATGTGAGAGTAAGCCATATGAAACTCGACCATTTGAGAGTTGACCATATAGGACTCGACTATATAGGACTCCACCATTTAGGACTCAACCATATAATCATTATGTCAATCATAAGCTAGTCACATCTGGGCCTATAGAAAAGCCTTGTGTCAGCATTTTGGAAAAGATTTGGGCCGTGTGTGCCCTAATAAATGAAAGATCCATTGTAATTTTTATCCCTCTACTGTTTGACCCCACTTTCTAAGTCAGAGTGAAGACTTCGAGCTTTGGAAGTATGTCGATATGATTTTAGTGATCCTTATTAAATTTTGTGTACCATACGCGATTATTCCTCAAACTATTTGGCAAATACTCATTTTACATTTCCTTCTAGGTCAGACCGTGTTTACATATATGATCAGACCATGGCATGCTCACACGGGCAAACCCTGATGTGCTCGCATGGTCAAACTATGGATTGCTCAGACAGTATTACAATGGTTACTCCATGCTGTTCGTTTTGTGGCTTAGAATAATCCTCATTTATATTTCTCTTCTATGCTCAATCCATGATAAATTTATACGGTAACATTATCTCCGTGTCTATTTCTCACTTTATGCCTTGATCCATTAGATTTGAAGAGGAAAATGTTGTTGAACATTGGAACCTCACACCTGACTTATAAGTCAGGTTTATGATTATGTTGTCGTTAATATGACAAGTCCTACATACTTGACTCCACGTAGCTGAACTTTTAGTGGGCTAAAGGTTTTGAATAGCTAGTGCCTAATGCTGAACTTCATGAAGTTGGGACTTTATGGCTTGACCTTATCAGGTGAGGACTTCATGCTGGACCTTGGGCTAAGGGCCACAACTGGCTTGCCCCTATTTTCCTAACTACGAGATGGGGGACTAGGACTCTTAGATCGTGCGAGCAAGGAAGGTAGGTGCCTATCTTTTTTAATTTTCCAAGTTTGGAACTTTTTTTTCCTGAGTAGATGTTAGACTTTAAATAAAATGGATTGACTTGGGGGAAAAAGGCATCATTTTTTTCTGAGTAGGTGTTAGAAAGTTATGGGTACTATAACAATAGTAATGATTATAATATAGCCAAAGCAAATAAATTAAAATGTCTTAGGAAAAGTAAAGTATAAGATGTAGAACGATGCCTTCCAGAATGAATCGCTCTCATCTCATTGTGTTCTCAAGTTGTCCACTCGATCTCGGGACCTCATCTTGTCTTGTCTCTCCATAGTGTTGTCCTTATCTCGATTATATTTGTATATTCTTTCCTTGTTGGTTATCCTATCTAGTTTGGGGAGTTTTATCTCAACCTATCATTTTTTGTTCCAACCTTTGAGCCATGTGTGCGTGAAGACCTTGTTCGTCAGATTTCTCCCTATAACACAAAATTTTGTGCTCATAGGATGACTGGATCGTCTAATAGCATTTATTCACAAATGTAAGAATTTGAAAGGAGTCCACTTAAAAAGGTGTTTGCGACTGTGGAGTCTTGTACAGATCATAATTCTCATTTTCTCTCTAGTGTATCATACCATGTATAATTCCACACAAATGGTAGGATCGATGTGGATTTTTCTTTTTGATGATGAGTTGAGTCATGAATGATTGTGCAGTTAGTGGAAGGTTAAGATTGGCCATGGCTCTGGTGTGTTGAACTAGGTGAGGGCCTAAACAGTGAGGCTTAAAGCAAAAGGTTGGCACAACAACATGTCTAAACTAACATGAGAAATTCATTGGCACTGAGACTTGAAGGGGGAAGTCATGCATTCCAAAGTGTGAAGTTGATAGTATCTTGAACTTTTACCATAGCTTAGCTTGTGGTGATCATTTTTCCATAAAAGGTACCTGCATTCCAAAGTATGAAGTTGATAGTGTCTTAAGGTTCTGTCATAGTTTAGCTTGTGAAGTTGAATTGTCATTTTTATATAAAAAGAAGCCTAAAAAATCATGAAGCGTAGTCTTTATTGGCCCACCTTATTTAAAGATACTAATAATTTTTGCCTCTCCCATAGGAGATCTCAAAAGTGAGGTGCACTATCTCACAGTCATATGAAGCATCTTAATTAGTCTTGGTGATAATAATGTTTGATTGTTAGGGATAGATTTTATGGAACCTTGATAACTCTAGAAATTAGAGTTATCTTGTAGCTTTCAAGCATAATATAATATGAATTAAAGAGCCAATTACCCAGTTAGTGGCTATATTGTATCATATGCTGCTTGTCACCAATCTCTAATGAGATTTTAATTTATCTAGCTAAATTAGCATAAACAGAGTAGTAAATGCACTGATTTGATTGCTTTCTTTTATAAGACTTCAATATGGGAATTGAGTGACCTAGGGCTATTGCATATGGTTATATCAGTGTTACAACATCATACATGCATGCATGCAACATGTTTTGTTACATTTTAATCTAGCTGGCACTTAAATTTACACGTAGAAATGCAAGCAAGCTAAAAAGTAATTGGATAGTTGATTGGCACTGATTTTCATGTGGTCCTCAACATTTGCTGGAGTGACGTACATCCTTTACCTAATTTTACCATAGCTTGAAGGATATATCAAGGAAGTACATATTTTGCATTAAGGAGCAGACAAGCTTTATTGAATAGAGGAGACAAAAAATTTCATAGAAAAGGAGAGTACAGAAAAGGATAGAAGAGGACAAAGGAGGAAGACGATAGGATTAGAAGCATCTTCTCTCTCTCCTTCTTTATCCCTTCATTACCCTTTGTATTTTCTATCTTTAAAGCTCATTAGCTTGTAATTAATGGCTGAATTATGCTTTAGGATTTTCAATAAGCTCAGCCTGATTTATACTTTCTTAGCTCGAGTGATTAATGAACCCTTAAGTTGTTTAACTTGATTACTGAGCTTGATTGTTAAGCTAATCTTGCACCATTTTGTTCAAGCGTATTTTAGTGCTAATTCTTGTTATTGGATAGCCATCAATGTACATAATACCCATTGATTTATACAAAGAAAAGGTTTAAATTAGTAGATCTTACTTGAGTAATGCAAGTTTACTTAATTTCTTGATGAGTTAAGCAATATATGGATAATATAAAAATGCATTGTTCGCCTTGCAAACCTATAATAAATGGGACTATTAATCATGATTCTTGATTTATATCTAGCACTGTAATGCACTAGGGTTAATTAGGAAACTTAAGTCATGAGGATGGAAATCAGTTATGCAATTGTGATATGAGGTTGCTGTCGCTAGTGATACTGTTGCAATTCAAATAGCTCTCAGTTATAAATTAGCAACTAAAAAGGGGGATTTAATGACTCTAGCTTCACTTGCCATTAATTATAACTCATTGAATCCATCTATTAACTAGCATTTAATATTTTTCCTTTACATTTTATTTAAGATCAATTTTATAAACATGTATTCTCATATTATCACACTTAATTGGGACATCAGTTGATTTTATCAATTAATTAGTCTTTCAAGCAATCCCCATGGAGATGACACTCAATTACTACTATATTGCTTGTTGGTGGCACAATCACACGATAAGTTTTTGGTGCCGTTATCAGGGATTGATTTGAAAGAATTAGTTGTTTAATTCCGTTTTTCTCAAAACTAGTTTTCTGTACTAAAACCTGCTATTCTATCTGTGACATGTTCTGGATTTCTTTTTTGCATAGACAACAATCACAAAATTTGACATTGATCCTAAAATTGACATAAATTCAAGACAATTAAAGAGTGAGTATTGTGGTAAGCCACAATTGAGGAAATGGTAGGAAATGAAGAAAGAAATTTCTCAATGACAACAATAATGATAACAATGTCAATTTTCAAGCCGATGATAGAGAAATATCTATGTAATACTCACTCCTTAAGATATGAATCCTGAGATAGTTAGAATGAGATTCAAGCACCTCGATTTGAGCTTAAACTAATGATGTTTTGTTGCTTCAAACTGTAAGACAGTCCAATGAACTACCTATAGAGGACCCTCATCTTCATGTCAGACTATTCACAGATGTGAGTTTTGCTTTCAAGATTCCTAGTTTAATTGAGGATGCTCTAAGAATAAGATTATTTCCTTATTCTTTGAGAGACAAAGTCAAAGTATGATACAATTCTTTCACACCTAATTTATTCAACACATGGAATGATTTAGTTGAGAAACTTTGAATGAAGTACCTCCCTCAACTAAGAATGCAAAGCTCAGAAATGAAATAATTTCTCTTCACCAGTTGGAGGAGGAATCATTATATAAATCTTGAGAGAGGTTTAAAGAGTTATTGAGGAAATGCCCACACCATGACATTCCTTTCTCCATTCAAACGGAGACATTTTATAATGGTTTGAAACCCTCAACTAAGCTTATGGTGAATGCTTCAACTAATGGGGCAACATTGTCTAAATAACACATGAAGCTAATGACATCCTTAATAGGATAGCTAGTAATAATTACCAATGACCAACTTCAACAGCTACATCAGGAAAAAGAGTTAGTGGTTTACATGATGTAGAAATCATCACTGCTTTGACAGCTCAAGTGTCATCACTAACCAATATGATAAAATCATTGAGCTAGTATCATCAGAATCTCAAATCAAAATATGGTACGTATCATGTGTCTATTGTAAGGAAGGCCATCTATTTGACAGTTGTCCATGTAACAAATCTTCAGTTAATTATGTGGGGAACTTTAACTGGAACAATAATCCATACTAAAAAACATATAACCCAGGTTGGAGGCAACACCCTATATTAATCAAAGAGCATGACCATATAAGATACAAAACATGTAGACTTTTCCACTAGGATTCACACAACAAGCCGAGATGCAAAAGCCAAACTTAAATAAGAAATCCAAATCACTAGAGAGTTTGTTGAAGGAGTACATAGAAAAAAATGAGTATGTCACTCAAAATCAGTTAACTATGATTCAAAGTTAAGCTATGTCATTCTGGAATCTTCATAATCAAGTAGGGAAATTAGCCAATGCCCTAAACACATACCTCAAGGGGCTTTGCCAAGAAAAATCAAAATCAAGGAAGAGAAGGTAAGGAACATTGCAAGGATATTAAACAGAGAAGTGGAAAAATAACCGATAGTCTTCGGGATAAACTAGAAAAAAGAAGAAGAATAAGGAGTAAAGGAATCAACTCTACAAAAGAAATCTACAAAAAGAATGTTGATGAATTTTAGTAGCCTGTACATCATACTTCAAAAGAAAAGATAGATAGATCACCATCCTTTCCATTAGAGGCTTCAAAAGAAGAACCAAGTCAGGCAGTTTAGTAGGTTTTTAGACATGCTGAAGCAGTTGCGCACCAATATCCCATTGGTGGAAGCTCTGTGGTAAATGCCTAACTATATCAAATTCATGAATGATATCCTGACTAAGAAGAGGAGGATGGAAGAGTTTGAAACTATGGCTTTGACCAATTAGTACAACTTATTACTACAGAATAAATTGCTACCAAAGTTGAAGGATCATGGAAGCTTCCCTATACCTTGTTCAATTTAAAAAACATATTGTGGTAGCGCATTCTGTGATCTTGGGGAAAGTATAATCTCTTCCTAATGTCAGTCTACATGTAATTAGGCATTGGTGAGGCTAGACCAACTATTGTCGCATTGCAGCTACCTTGAAAGAAAAATTGAAGATATGTTAGTCCATGTTGACAAGTTCATTTTTTCCTGTGGAATTCATCGACTTGGATTATGAAGCTGAGAAAGAGGTGTCGATTATTTGTGGGAGACCTTTACTAGCCACAGGGAGGACTCTCATTGATGTTCACAAAGGAGAATTGACCATGAGAGTTAATGAACAATAAATGACCTTTAATGTGTTCAATGTCATGAAATTTTTTGATGATGACGTGGAAGAGTGCTCAACTATATGAGTCATTGATATGATCATGGTTGCAAAATTAATCATAAATTGTAGCAAAAATGAATTTCCAGCCTTATCTTTTAATGACCTTGGGGAGGAGAATACTGATCTAGATGATGCTAAAATGACTTGGCTTGAAGCTAAATATCCATTCTCTAGAGTTGGAAGACAACTTGAATCACTAGAAGTATTTGAAAGGAAGTTCAAGCCTTCCCCACCATCTGTTGAATCATTACCCATTTTGGAGCTGAAGCCTTTGCCAGCATATATGAAATATGTATATTTAGGTGGGCAGAACACATTGCCTGTGATTATTTATTCATCTCTAATATCGGGAATGAATATATGTTACTGGAGGTGCTTCGAAAGTATAAAAAGGCAATAGGCTGGCAAATGGAAGATATCAAAGAAATCAGTCCTTCAATTTGCATGCATAAAATTCTGTTTGAAGAGAATAACAATAGTTTCATTGATCAGCAAATGAAGATTGAATCTTATCTAAAAAGAGGTACTAAAGAAAGAGATAATTCAGTGGATGGATGTTGGAATTACCTATCCCATCTCAGATAGTGTAACAATGATTGTCAATGAGAATAATGAGCTGATTCCAACCAAAACTGTCACAAATTAGAGAGTATGTATGGATTATAGGAAGCTGAATAAAGTCACAAGAAAGGATCACTTCCCATTTCCATTTATTGATCAGATGTTGGATAGATTAGTAGGGAAGGAATATTACTGCTTTGTGGATGAATATTAAGGGTATGACTAGATTGTTATAGCACCAAAAGACCAGAAAAATACAAATTTCACCTATCCATATGGCATATTTTTTTTCAAAAGAATTCCTTTTGTGGTATGCAATACCCCAACAACTTTTCAAAGGTGTATGTGTCAATTTTCACAGACATGGTGGAGAAAATCCTGGGAGGTGTTTATGGATGATTTCTCAATCTTTGGAGAATTTTACACTACATGCCTGGCAAATCTAGAAAGAGTTCTTGAAAGGTGTGAAGAGACTTGGATACTAAACTAGGAAAATATCACTTTATGGTTCAAGAAGGGATTGTTTTAGGTCACAGAGATTCAATGAAGGGCATTGAGGTAAACAGAGCCAAGATAGAGGTTATTGGAAAACTGCCTGCACCCACTTCAGTCAAGGGAATAAAAAGTTTTTTAAGACATGCTGGATTCTACAGAAGGTTCATTAGAGAGTTTTGAAAGATCTCTAAACCCTTGTGCATTATCCTTGAAAAATAATAGGCCCTTTGAATTCAATGATGAATGAAAACAAGCTTTTTTAGAGCTTAAGAGAGCACTAATACCAACATCAGTCACTCCAAACTGGGTGCTACCCTTTAAACTAACGTGTGATGCAAGTGATCATGTTGTTGGAGTTGTACTTGGTCAAAGCAAGTGTAAAATATTTCATTCTATATATTATGCCAATAAAACACTCACAGAAGCATAACTCAACTACACTACAACAGAGGAGTGTTGGATGTGGTATTTGCATTTGACAAGTTCATGGCACATTTGGTTGGGACAAAGGTGATAGTTTACAAAGATCACTCAGGCATCAAGTACTGGATTACAAGAAGGATGCCAAGCCAACGCTAATAAGATGGATTTTCCTACTACAAAAGTTTGACTTTGAGATAAAAAACATAAAAAGCATTTAGAATCAAGTAGATGATCATTTATCAGGATTAGAATCAGGGAATAAAGTTGCAGTTGAGAAAGCCATAATATAAACCTTCCTAGATGAGTAGTTTTTTACAGTGAGCCAAGTTGATGTACCATGGTATACTAAAATGGTTAATTACCTAGTTAATGGAGTGTTACCTTTAGATTTGAATTCACAACAATTGAGGAAAATTTTCCAACAAGTTAAGCATTATTATTGGGATGACCCTTACTTATACAAATAATGTTCGGACTAAATTTTTAGAAGGTGTATGCCAGAAGAGGAAAGGAGTATTTTGCAACAATGCTGCTCATCACCATATTGAGACCATTTTAGAGGATTGAGAATAAATGCAAAAGTCTTGTAATCAGGATACTATTGGTCCTCCATTTTTAAGGATTCACACAAATTAGCCAAATGCTCTGATAAGTGCCAAAGGGTGGGAAGTATTTCATAGAAGCAAGAAATGCCGCTAAATAATATTTTAGAAGTTGAATTGTTTGATGTGTGGCGGATAGACTTTATGTGTCAAAATGGGTGGAAAATTCAGCTCTACCAACTAATGAATCTAAGGTAGTGGTCAAGTTCCTACAAAAAAATATTTTCACAAGATTTGTCACACCAAGGGCAATTATAAGCGATAAGGGGGCCAATTTCTACAATAAACTCTTTGAGGGACTGTTGGCAAAGTATGGGTGAGGCATAAGGTTGCACATCATGCCATCCCCAAACCAGTGGACAAGTTGAGTTGTCAAATAGGAAAATCAAAAGGAGCCTAGAGAAAGTGGTTATTCTTAACAGAAATGATTGGTCAATCAGATTGGATGATGCATTTTGGGCATCTAGAATAGCTTTTAAAACTCCACTTGGTTGTCCCCTTAGATGAGTCTTTAGAAAAGCTTGTCACTTACCTCTTGAACTGCAACATAGATAGGCACTGAAGAAATTAAATTTGGATTTCCAAGCAGTTGGAGATAATAGAGCACCATAGCTGAATGAATTAGATTAATTGAAGTTGTTTTCTTTTAAATATGCCAGATTGTTCAAGGAGAAGACAGAGAAGTGGCATGACAAGAGGATTAAAACAAGATAACAGATTCCAGGGCATCAAATGATGCTATATAACTTAAGGTTAAAGCTACTCCCAGGAAAATTAAAGTCTCATTGGTCAGGGCCATTTAAACTACTGAAGATCTATCATTTGGAGCTTTGAAGCTGAAGGATGAGAAAATAGGAAGGGAACTCATAGTTAATGGATAAAGATTAAAGCGGTACTAGAGACTGATGTGGACATGATGAAAGCATCAACCTCACTTAAAGATCCATGAAGCAATTTAAAGTCAGGCTGGAAACTTTAAAACAAACATTTTTAGAAGGAAACCCAGTCTATTTCTATCTTGTTTTTGCAAATTTTCTTTTCTTTTCATTATTCAACATGTTTTCTGATTAAGATTAGGATTATTTTGTCTTGTTTATCTTGATTAATTGTCCATAAATTCATTATGCAAAATTTTTGTTCTGAATTCTAATTTACTCTTGGGTGGGTATTTTCAGGTCTTATAGGAAGTAGGGATAAATAGGAAGCAAAGCTGATTAGGAGAATTATTCTGTGAAAATTGCTACAACACTGAGTAAATTTAGTGCGATAGCACCAAAGATTTGAAATAACTGAGTGGGATAAAACACACGTGGGAGAATTTTGAATTCAATGTCATATTTTTGCGTTAAGCGCGTAATTCAGTTACACGCAGCTTATTGGGCAGCTTGTTTTTACTTTAACTGAAGCGTTGCAGACCAAAAATCCAACATGCAATGAAAAAAATTTCCTAACCCCAAGAAAACCTTTGTCTTTTTCCTCTCCAACTTCCTTTCCTTTTCGAATATCTCCAAGCTCCATTTCAGAAAAATAATGCCCGAAAGCTTTCCACCGTTGAATTTCATTAATTAAGATGTTGAAAAGAAATTTGAAGAAGAAATAAGGCTGAAAAATTTCCATGAAGAAGAGAAATGATTTTTTATTAAGGAAACCCAAATAATGTGGCTCCCTAAAGATATATTAACAATCACACTTAGAGAAAGTGGATGAAATTTTGTTCCAACCCTAATGACTCCACAGTTCTTCTGGTAAGAAATTTTTTTGCAAACTTTTTGGAGCATGAATAAAATACATGGTCGTGAGAAATATCTTTGTTTCTTTTTCCCTGGAGCTGTGAATGCCCATTTGAGTTAAAAAACATAGATGATGAATATTCTACTTTAACTGCTGGAGTCTTTGAGGCGCAGTTGAATGATATTTTGCATGGAGTTACAATTCGAGGAACCACCTAGCCTACAATCTCTAAAGAAAGTGTTACCTGTCTAAGATGTGCTTTAAAACCTAGGGCAAGAGTTTGGTATCATTTTATTCGTATAAAATCATGTGCACCGCCCATATTAAAACTGTCACCCAAGAGAGTTTAATCTTACTCCATGTATTTCTCAATTAATGTGGGCAAGATTGTCTCTAATGAGATTAGTATTTTTGTAGAAAGGAAAATAGGATGTTTGTTCTTTCCATCCTTCGGGTTGGATCAAGGTGAATACTGATGGTGCAACTCTTGGATGTCCGGGTCATGCTGAATGTGGTGGAATCTTCTGTAATCATTGTGGGGGGGGGGGGGTTTTAAGGTGATTTTTTCTTACCTTTAGTATCGGCATTTGCTTTTGAAGTGGAGCTATGTGCTATTATTCAGGCAAGAAATTATACTTATAAGAAAAACTGGACTTCTTTTTGGTTGGAAAGTAACTTGAAGTTTCTCTTCTTATCTCTCGCTCACTTGAAGTTCCTTGGTCTTTAAAAAGTTCTTGGTCTCGATGTTTACATCTTGTATCCTATATGATTTTTCATCTTTTTCATATCTTTAGAGAAGGTAACCACATTGCAAATCTTCTTTACAAGCTTGTTGTCATTGTTAATGGTCTCATCTAGTACTCTGAGCTTCCTGCTTCTTGTTAATAGTCATACCAAGACTATTTGGGTACTTATGGATTTAAATAGTATTGTGGATAGCATTCTTGTTCATTTTTTGGGTTTTCTCGAATATGTTTTTTTACCAGATAAGGTTTTTTAACAAGGCTAGCCAATGGGGATTTTACATTTTGTATCTTTTCTTTTTATGGCGTTATATTGCTATTTCTTTAGCTTTCTACTGATTGAGACACCGCCTATGGTGTTCCTTCCCGTGATAAACTCTTTTTTGTTTCATTTCCTTATTTCTTATTTAACAATATTTGTCTAGCTGCTAATCTCTCTAGTAGCTAGTCGCCTTTTTTCCTCTTTCCATCCTTGATAACTTGGTTGTGTATCAATGTTGCGGTACCTTTTATCAGTGAAAAAATTAAGGAGCCTTCAGCTAACAAACCTCCTTCTGACAAACCATCCTCATCTGGGCATGATCCTAAAGTTAGGTTAGCTGAAATAGAGGAGCTAGAATATGCTATTAGTATGCCTTTGAAAATCTTGGCTAGGAGGAAATTCAAAACATCAGCGATTTTCTGCTGCAGTATCTGGAGAAGCAACAACAGTCATATTAGGAGTATGCTAAGTCCAGGGAATAGGCTCGAGAAAATGCATTTCAGAAAAAATTCACCAAACTTACGTGGCCATTGCCTGTGTTCGATAAAGCTTTTACCTTGGAAGCCTACTGAAACAAGAAAAATGATGTGCAGGAAGAGGAAGATCAACCTATAGAAGAGGAAGGATTCCAAAGGAAGGTGGAAGTCGGGCTAAAGAAGAAGAGGATCAAACAGAGGAGAAGGATGAGAAATAAAATGAAGAAGATTTAGTGCTAAAGAAGAGGAAGGTGAAAAGGAGAAATTATAGGAAGTTGAAGAAGAGGAAGTTGAAAAGGAGAAGTCAGAAGAAGAGGATGGTCAAGAAGATAAATTAGAGCAAGATAAGGAACAATTAGAGGAAGATGAAGAGGGAATTCCTGAAGAGGAGGAAGCAACACCCAAAAAATAAAAACCCAAAAAGCAACAAGATAAAGTAAAAATGAAGAAGTTAACCCCCAACCAAGAAAAACATCAAGAAATTGACAGTGAAGAGAAGACTCCTAAGGCAGAAGAAACTTAACCATAAGAGAAGTCCACCAAAAAGAAAAAGAAGGACAAGAAAGCTGAGCCTTAACAAAGCAAAAAGAAGAAGCAGAAGACTAAATAAGTGACAAAGTCCTTTGAAGAGAGGATTCAAGATGATATTCAAATTATCTAGAGAAGGCTCTTAGACATCCAAGTAGCTTATAAGAAAAGAGGAGGGCTGAGAAGTGCCTCTAAGCCTTAATAGATGATGGATTGTTGCAGTGTCACTACAAAAACTCAGGGAAACTACTTCTCTGAATCTTTTCTTTGCAGTTTCATTAAATTTTCTACTATAACTTTTATTTAGATGTTTGTTCTCATTGGCTTGAGTTTTCTATCTATTTACAAATATTCGTTAGTTTGATTTTCATCTGTTTGCAGTGAGGGGACAACATAGTTTTAAGTTGGGGGGAGGGGGGCGTTGTCTTGTTGGTTTATCTTTATGTTTTTCTAAGTATTTGGATTTCGTTATCTCAGAGTCTTAGTTGTTTTTATCAATGAGAGTTATCTCTTGAATATTCTTGCTTTTTAGTGGTGAATCTTTTGATTTGAGGAGACACTAGGATGATTTAGTTTAAGTTGTGTAAACGATAATGAAAATGAATGTGTCTACCTTTAACAACTCTGCTCCCTAATGAGAATTTTGTCCCGAAAATTCTTGCACCAAGAGCTTTAGTCTATTGGCTCTTGAAGGCTTGAGAAGCTTTTACAGAGATAATCTTTAGAATTGCCTTCAAAATCTTTGAGAAAAAATGTTAGAAAATCAACTGATGAAGGGAGTAAAACCTAAGGTAGGGGGTTAGTACAGTGTAGTGCTTCTGAGATTGTAAATGTTTTTATTCATTGATCTTAAAAAAGAAGAAAAAGAAAAACAAAGTTGAAAATAAGGTTAAAATTGCTCCTCTGTTTCAATTTGCTGAATGTCCGAGTGTTTTCATCACCAACGTTGGCATTCGCATAAAAGGCAACCAGAAGCATGAGTCTTCTATAATAAAGAAAAATGCCATTGCTAGAGCAACATTGCTTGTGACATTACTGAGTAGCCAGGTGTCTTCATCGCTAATGTGGCCGTTCGGGTAAAAAGATAGTGTGCATGAAGAGGTATTTTAAAATAAAAAGAAGAGAAAATATTAAATGAAGAATTTAATAGATCATTGATAGCAACATATTGTCGTAATTTTGTATTGGAATGTCCCTTTCCCCCTTAAGTGTTTGATTTATATATCTATATTAGTGATGAAAGATTTGATAGGTGAGTTCTGAATGCTAAATTATGTCAATGAACTTGTTTTAAAGTGATCTTGAGTAATTCAATGGTACTAGGCTTAGACTCTTTCACATTACTCATGTGAGGAAGATTCATAGTTGGAAATAGTCTCATTTCAGGATGAATTTATAAGAACTAAATTAAAAAAACATTAAATATGAGCTAAGTGCTAAAAAGGAATCCAAGGGCTTGAGAGTCAATGTTTGCTCTAGAAGCCAGAATTTGAGTTTGTGTTGGTATGATTACATTGAATCCTTTTCATGTTTGCTTAGTCTGTTTCTTGTGTCATCACTCGAGGATGAACAATGGTTTAAGTTTTGGGGTGTGATAACTCTAACAAATTAGTTTTATCTCATAGCTTTCAATCTTAATTTAATTGAAATTAAAGAGTGATTTACCTAGTTAGTGGCTATATTTTATCATATGTTGCTTGTCACCAATCTTAAATGATATTTTAATTTATCTTGCTAAATTAGCATAAAAGGAATAGCAAACACACTCATTTATTTCTTTCTTTGTAGGACTTCAAGCCGGGAATTTAGTGACCCAGTGCTATAGCTTATGGTTATACCAGTGATACAACATCATACAAGCATGCATGAAACATATTCTGTTACATTTTAATCTAGTTGGCACCTCAGTGTGCGCAGAGAAATTCGATGGAGCTAAAAATATTTGGATAGCTGGCAGGTGCAAATTTTTATGTGGTCCATAACATTTGCTGGAGTGATGCGTGTCATTTACCTAATTGTACCTTATCTTGAAGGATATATAAAGGAAGTACATCTTTTGCATTAAAGAGAGGACAATCTATATTGAATAGAGGAGACAAAATTTTTAGAGAAAAGAAGGATGTTATAAAAATGGAAAGAAAAGCACGAAGGATGAGAAGACAAAATTGGAAACGACTTTTCTCTCTCATTCTGTATCCCTTCACCAAGCTCAGTATGAGCTAAGATTTCTTAGTTGGAGTGATTAATTAAACTTTAAGTTTATTAACTTGACTGTTGAGCTTGAATTGTTAAGCTAATCTAGTAGCATTTTGTTTAAGCGTATTTTATTGCTAATTCTTATTATTGGTTCTCCATCAATGTACAAGATATCCACCGATTTAAATACAAGACAATTTTAAATTAGTAGATCTCGCTTGAGTAATGAAAGTTTACATAACTTCTTGATTAGTTAAGCAATTTGTGGATAATATAGAAATGTATTATTCAACTTGCAAACCTATAACAACTTGATCTAAATCGTGATTCTTGACTTAAATTTAGGGCAGGAATGTATTAGGGTTAGTTAGAGAACTTAAGTCATGAGGATGAAAATCACTTGTGCATTTGAGAAGTTGACGTTATCGTTGCTAGTGATGTTTGGCTATTCAAATAGCTTTCACTTATAAACTCAAAACTAAAAAGAAGATTGAATGACGATAGCTTCACTTGCCATTAATTATAACTCATTGAAATTCAGCTCTTGACTAGCATTTAGTATTTGTCCTTTACATTTTACTTGAGATCAATTAGCTAAACATTTGTTCTCATATTATCACACTTAATCGGGACATTTGCTGATTTTATCAATTAATTAGTCTTTCAAGCAATCCCTGTGGAGATGACAATCACTTACTATTATATTACTTGTTGGACATGTACACGTGCATATTGATTTTGCACAACAAACCTTGTCCATCTTTTAGTTATCTACACATTCTTCTTGTTTTTGACTACGTGTCCAAATGGGTTGAGGACATGGCTTACCTGACTAATGTTAATAACACTGTTGGTAATTTCTTAAAACAAAATGTGTAATCTAGGCATGGTACCCCATGTTTGGTAATCAAGAACCAAGAGAAACATTTCTGTAACTATTCTTTTAAATCTTTGATTCTCAGGTACGTGTCATTCATAAAGTTTCTACTGCCTATCATCCATAAACCAACAGACAAAAACACCATTGAGATGGGAGTAGACCAATTCTACTCATAAAAGTTTTGTAATTTTATAAATTTATGTGGATAGGTTAAATATTCACTTTAGTGATATGGGAGTAGACCAATTCTCTTTCGCGACTTGGTTTCAACCTAAGAAACTTATTTAGACCTAAATATTTTATAGTATATTTTC
The DNA here is from genome assembly GCA_003255025.1 of Datisca glomerata. Lineage (NCBI taxonomy): Eukaryota > Viridiplantae > Streptophyta > Magnoliopsida > Cucurbitales > Datiscaceae > Datisca > Datisca glomerata. Next base: position 56,261 of record QANY01009658.1, read on the forward strand.
ATAATATGTCACTACTAAAAAATGGGGCTTAGATGACGATGAAATTCTGTCATCAAAACTCTTTAATGACGGGGATGCGACTGTTATGTATCGGGCTGTCATCTAAACTCATTTTATCAAAAACGATCATCAAAAGATGTCACCAAAAGACTTTTGATGACGGGGAATCCCCGTCATTAAATGTGCTATAAAAAACCTTTAATGAAGGGGATTTTTTCATCATTATAGGTGCCGCAAAAATACTTTTAATGACGGTTATTGCCTGTCATCATAGTGCCACCTATAATGACGGGCAATCCCCCTCAATAAAGGTTCATTTTTTTTAAAAATCTGTCATGGAAAGGCAAATACCTACCTTTCCATGACAACCCTTTATCCCCTCAATTTACCAGAGAACAATATCCCCGCTCCCTAATATCACGAGAAAGAGAAAGAAAGTCATTTAAACATTTTGATTAACAACAATTACAACAAGATGAGTCAACAAGAGATGCCAATCATATGTGATGGATGAGAAAGAGTATGTTTGTGTCCATTAGACAATGCATGTCACCAAAGGTTAATGAAAACTTTATTCTTACTTACAACGACGAGTATCTACCATTGGAGGATAATTAACTAGTAATGATAACGAGTTATTTTATAATTAGTCCATATCTTATATCTTTAATATACACTATAAGAAGCTAAAAGAATGCCTAGCATTATAATTCTTAGGAAAGACGAGCGGGACAACCGTACTATTAGCAATAGCTCATTGGCATACCTCAATATATTGCAGGCCACAATCTTTGGTGGCCAAAGTCTATAGCTTCTTCATTGCTCCAGATCCTTTTAAACAGTTCATGGAAAAAGAGTTTAGCGAGGTTAAAATGTCAATATATACAATCATCTCTAAAGATTTGCTGCTATAAAGCTGAACGTGAGATATAAATAAATTTTCTATTAAAGTTTTTACTTTGTAAAATATGTTTAGCTATATGAATCTAAAGGTTTTTATTTGGTTAAACAAAAAAGTTTTATATTTTGGAATCCATAAGAAGAAAATACAAAAGTGGTGGATAAGGAATCCACCATTAAAAGAACAAAAAGAAAGATTCTGGAATCCATCTTTAGTTAATTATCCTCTAATGGTGCAGTTTAATCTAGGATCTTAAACTACCTCTAACATTAACTTCAGATGATTGAATTTTAGTGCCATCTGGTTCTGACTCTATCAATTCATTGACAGCACTAGAATACTCTTCTGACTCCATAGTCTATGATATGTTATTAGGTTCAACTTTGTTAGAGGAATTAATGTCCTCATTTGCATTGTTTACGAAAGGATAAAAGTTGATCTCAAATAGTAGCATTTCAGCACTTCAACTTTAGATACAACAATACAATTATGGAATAGACTCTATAAAACTATAAAACTTATTCAACATAAAAATGTTTGGGATGGAGAGAGAGAAAGGGGGGAGGGATAATTTTTCCTTCATAAAAGTGACTTAGAAATGTATAATGCACCATTATAAGATTGTAGCATGATACCCTTATTGTAAGATGCGATCAAATATCAATAACGTTAGTAAGACAAAGTTGCTCAGTAATCACTATTGTAGAATATCAATTGATCTTAGACAATAGTCTATATTTCACTAAGAACTTCTAAATGTTTGAACTGATTTTTACAGACACAAACTATTTCAAAGCAGCATCTAAAGAACATAAAGCAACAGTCAATTCTTCTAGCAGTAAGTTCTAAATCAGAAACTGCAGAAGATAGTAGCACAAAGTGAACAAAAAATAAAAGTTTACGGCAAACCTTCAGTGATGTCAGACTCTGCCGTATTTCTGGCAATTAAAAGTGTATCCATGCTACCAAGCTTCTCCTGATGAACTTTGGCTTTTCTGGGAATTATTTCCAGTTGCTTCCTTTCCAAGTGCAACTTGTTCAGCTTATCCTCAAACTCCTCAATGCAAAGTTTAAGTTCCAATTTTGCAAACTTCATTCCCTTTTTAAAGAAGAGTAAAAAAAAATAAGCATTCCAATCTTTTAAACTAATGATAGAAAAGAAAATGTGCATTTTTTTTGTACATTCTCTCTTTTTGAATCTATTTTGTACATTCTCTCTTTTTTTATAAATATAATATTTATGTTTCTCATAAAAAGATATAAAAGTAGATGAAGTAATACCTTGTTTATTATGCTCTTGAAATGGTCCATCATACAATCCTCTGATAGCACATGTTCATATGTCTTGAATGAATCCATTAGCTTTTTCATTCCTTATTCAGTATATTAAAGCTAAATTTAATTTTGATTTATGCACTTCTTTGTTTTCCACCTTTCTTAGACAGTTCATGGAAAAAAGAGTCTAGATTTATGATACTCTCATCTTCATCTTCTAATCATTACTTGACATTTTAACAGGAAAATCCTTACAGAGTAAAAACTTTAATAAACAATATTCCCAATACTTGTTAACTCTTTACTCAGGAATATCAATTTTCCAATCTTTAGATCACTTATTCCTCTCGTTTATTTTTTGGGTAAAAAGTATTATTTATCCACTCATATATCTTCAAAGGGCATAATCCCTTTGTATCTCTACCCTTTGCACGCCAGTTGTAAAAGACCAAGATAGCAGATGAAACAAAATACATACCTACAACAAAATACCTAAAAAATCCCAAATCTAAAATTAGATCTGAAATAAAATACAGATCTACAACCAAAATCGTGAACTTGGGGATGAGCTCACCTGTTTTCGCGGGGGGTTGCGCAAGCTTCAGGGAAGCTTCAATGTGATATTGAGGTTGCTATCGAAGAGAGAGATGACCCTCTCTGGCAGAGGAGCTCGCTGTCAGCAAGACCAGATCTAAGAAGACAAAGAGAGTAAGAGATGGATAGCAACACAGAGAGACCAAGTGAGAAACGACACTGAGCTAGAAAAAGAGACGGTGATGGCGGAGAGAGAGAGAGGGAGAGAGAGAGAGAGATGCAGTCGAGGGAGATAAAGTTGAGAGGAGGCTCGATGGAGTTGAGGGAGAGATTAGGATTATAATATGGCGTTTTTGTAAATAAAAGTAATATGAGAGTGTAAAAATAATGTAAAAAAAAATATTTTGACAGATTTTAGAATTACCTGTTATAGTAGGTGAGCATATTATGACAGGTAATTTAAAAGCTGTCATATTCACTAAAAACAAAAAAAATCACTTCAACACTTATTTTTTTATGACAGGTTTAAGGTACCTGTCATAAAAACCAGCATTCTGCTATCATTAAAACCCCTTTTTGTAGTAGTGTGTATGTGCATTTCTATCAATTTTTGAAATTTTACATAAGATTTGATATCCTAAATGAATAGTTACATTTCAAATTCTTGACCAATGTAAGACAGACCATAGTTGAAGACGGTTTTTTAAAATAGGAAAATAATTTTGAAAAATCGAAAATTTTAGACAAAGATTTCTAAGATATTTATTAGTGTTTGGAACTAAAATTTGCAAATTTTGGTTTTCTATAAAGTTTTTATTATGAAATTTTCAAAACTGAGTTTCAAAACTATTTTCTTTTGCTCTATGAAAAACATCTAAAAGTATAAATTTAGCTTGATTCTTTCAGGACTCTAATTTTAAGCATTTACTGAGCTATTAAAGATAAGTGAGATTTTACAGATGTAATTCTTTGGTTGTTTGACTATATTTGTGCTGTGTGCTGTGTGATTCTTTATGATGTCTTATTTGTTCTCGTGATGGTTACGTCATTAAGTTTCTTTGTTATGATAATTATATGTATGATAATTTAGTACATGTAATAAGATAAGAGTAGAAAGTGGTACAGATTCATGAAAGATGTTCTTTGCCCTTCGAGTCACGCACCTAGTATTCTGTTATGTTTGCTTGTCTCTCAAGAAATGTCTCTGTGATATATCTAAGTTTGTCTCCATCAAATGATTTTTGCAATAAGTTTCACCTTCTCAAAGGAATAAATTGTATCCATGAGAAATGTCACTTGTACTTACCTCACAAGCTAACATATGTTTCTAGTTAGTGTTTATGAGAAGGACTTTTACGACTGGTTCTATCTTCTTTAAGCTGCCGAGTTATCTTTGCACTTGTACTTAAAGCTAAAATGCTAACAATTATAGAGATATTATCTTTGTTCTATTCTGGTTGTCGTGAGAAACTCTAATGGAAATAGGCCAGTGAATTCTATAAGAAAGTTTTGAAAACTTTGTGTGCATGATATGTTCAGCATGTGATTATGATTGTAGTTTTGTATTATATATGTGAAATTTTGCTTATGGAGCATAATTTTATATTTATCCATTTTATAGTAAGTTTTAGATGATGATAAGGAGTTTATTGTTGACGGTATCTTAAGTCTCTGGGAATTGACAAAGTATTAATAAATCTTATTTTGAAAATATATATGTGATCTTGTAATATTTTAGGTTCTAATTGTTTTGTGGATTTTTTAACATCAAACACCACTCTTTAGTTCTGATGTAAATTTAATTATTAAATTGTCTTTCCTGTATTTAAAAGTTTGATAAAGTTTTTAGTTTTACTTAACACTCTGTTCTTGTGCAGTATGGGTTATTTTCTTCTAACGAAAATTTACCTAGCTGACATTTTTCTATAAAATACTAAAGAAAACCTTAGTTAGATTTTCGAGGTGTTCCATTTGTTAGGATTGTGCCCTAAAAAGCACTAAAATTCTATTGTATTTATTGAGACATTTATTTCTAATTAATAATAAATAGTTTACTGTTATATTATGTGCAATACATTCTTGTAAAATGTCCACAAGCATAATAATACTTGGTTTATGGGTCCTATGGAGTTTAGCTAATGGGAATAATGCATATAACTGAGAGTCATTTATGACTTGTAAATACTTAATTTCACAGTCTAGTGAAGCTTACTAAGAAAATATTGTTGTACATTAACTCTATTATATAGAGTGACTTACCTTGGTCACTAGGTTGAGTACCTAGTTAATGTTCTAGTACATTTGGAAATCATTGAAATGACTAATGAGTTTAATTTTTAGTAAATTACTATCAAATGGAAATAATGACTCATTGCTATTATTTTATGAGTACTCTCAATCTTGAGAGAGTTATGAGCTCATATTTAATAACTTTGTTATTTTGATCTATTAAGAATGAGACTCTATGAGTCAACATATTTTGTAGGTTGGATGACTAAGTTATTAGATAGTGAGGTCATAGATTCTCAATAGCAGAATCCATAAACAATTTTAATTAAGTGACATAGTTCCTCTTAGGCATTCATTTATGTGATCACAATAAACTAAGTGCTCAGTATCTTTTGTGGAGTGCTAGAGATTTGATAATTTTACTTGAGTCATCAAATATAGAAATTATCATAGTTGACCAATAGAATAAATTTAGAATCTAAGGATACCAAGAGGTGTATAAATATTAGGTCGATAGTAATGAACCTAACACAGTACTATATTATAGATGAGCATTACATAATGAATAATTAGCAAAGATAATTACATCGAGTAATATAAAATACACTTAGAGTTCAATTATGATTTTATAGTGGACTTAATCGTAATTAATAATTATTAAATTCGATTATAAGTTTAATCGATAGAGTTTATTAATTATGTAACTAAATATATTTTTATCCTTATGGTCCCCTTATTAACTTCAGATTTGGGTTACGTTGTAACCTGACTTGTTTAATAAACAAATGCCACAACGTAGATACCCTATAGTCAACTATGTGGTCTAAAAACAAGCTCAGTGTCTAATCTAAGGGGCCAATGATTAACTAAAAATAATTTATTTAATTTTAATTGATTAATTTAATTTAAAAAAAAAAAACAAACGGCGATTGGGAATTTCCAAACCGTGCCATGTTTCACATGGGTTACAATTGTAACCCATGTGAAGAGATGGCGGTTTTTTTAAGCCATTCTTCATAACTTCCTTTTTGGACAATTTTTGCTTCTTGAGAAATGAAGTAAAAATGCGATGGCCTAGCAAATTTTTTAGAAGAAAAATATGAGTTATTTTTTTTGTCTAATTTTATATGAGCGCCCACTCGTTCATGATTTTGGTTGATAGTCTGAGAAATAGTAAGAAAAACTATAAGGTTTAAATTTTCGATTGTCACACTTCAAAATGTATTTTTCCTAAGCCATAATTGAGTTGGTTGTTTCTCGAATTTTTAAGATCCTGTATTTTTCGCTGCGTTGATTCTTTCAATTGATATCAGAAGGTTTTGAATTATTTGAGAAATGCCTTGCAAAATTTTAATGATTGTCTTAATTGTTTTTGCTACTCACTTGCATAACTATTTAGATTTACGTGTAAATTTCTATTGGTTATGTAATTAGAGGGACAATCTATGAAGAGTTTGATTTTCCCTTTAGAGTTCGTATTATTTTCATAGATTCTTGTAAACTTTTTTCAAGAAATTTAGGATTGTTATGATGTAATTATTCATATTTTGTGGAGATCGAAATGATGAAAAAATAGAATAAAAAAAGGAATGAAAACTCACGTTCGCGTAGAAAGTGCAACACATACAAGCTTGGTATTTGGATCATAACTTTTTGATCCGATATTGGATCTAATCGACTCAAAATCCTCTGAAAATATAACTTACGGGCCCACAGTTTTATGTTTCACGAAGAAAACCAAATTCGGAAGTTTTCTTTGTAAAAGTTGTCACTGAATTTGATGCATCGGGGAGTGATAGGAATTTGTTATTTTTTCTAGTTTGGTTCATTGGAACGGGATGAAACTCGTGAGGAAATGGGTAAAGGTCGACGGTGTCAACCAGCGGTAGATGACTTCGGTGCTAGGGATCGATCTCAGCCTATCTTGAAGATTAATTTTAGACTTTAAATTAGGATATGGTAGGGTTATACAAAGCTATGGTATATTATAGATATTTATATTTTATACCCTATTATTTTGTTTATTATATTTTATATCCAATATGTTCAGATAACTTTATTTATGCACATCACATTTGGATACCATGTGGCTTGAGGTTTCTAAAAGGATAAGCGTTTGTGATTGCATAATGAAGATAAAATTAAGCACAATGATTAGGGTATAAAATGGCTAACCCTAGAAGCATGTTTTAGTTTTATTTAAATGTAATTTTTAATTTTAATAATCTCACTAGATATTTAATTTCTCGTTAATTAAATTATGAGATTATTAGAATTTAGATAAAATTATATTAACTTAAATATAATAGTAATTGAGCATGTTTGTTTAATCGAAGTAAGTTCCTAAAGATTAGGTTGGCTAATTACCTAATACCACTTGGTAACCTATGATAATAAAAACTCACGTAATTTAGAAAATCAAGTGGGAGTGAGATTCTTAACTGAAACTCACCGTCTCCTTTATTGGATCATAGTAAGGTCCTAGGGTATCTCGTCTTCAATCTTGGAAGCTCCCTAAAGGAGGGTATCCGAATTACCAGATATTAGAAGTATGGTCTTCGTTATGATCACCTTGTTAAGTGAATAACTGGAAATGATCTGCCTAAGTAGGAGTTGTCCAATTGTCATAAGTCTGAGGGTGAAATAATGGTATACACTTGACTCGTTTTTGTATTATCCCGCCTAAACGGTTCTTATTACTTGTTTCGAGAGATCAAAGCTAAATGATAGTTAATTGTTAGATATTTATATGAGATTAGTAGGACTACTATGTATTAATACCAGATTGGTAATTAATTGGATTGGACTATCCTACCTAACTATTTAAATTTGCATTCTGCCTAAGCATGCATATGTTTGTGAGAGTTGGGATACCGTTGCATACATTGCATGTTAGTTTTTAAGTTTTTAGTTTAATATAATGATGTGTGCTTTAATTAAAATTTGTTTGTAATGATTGATAATTTTATTATTTTTCAGTAATTAAAATGTTGTCCATGAGCCCATTAGCAAATTTATTGAAAATATTATTGACAATAATGGATATTAACTAGAACTTTAATCTGATTGTAAATAGAAGTAAGTACACTCCTAATTGATGCTACGCTAGTTCTTTCTTAGAGTTCTACCCCAGAGAATAAAACTAATATTGGCTATGTAGATATATTGAATTTTATTTCCATGTTACATATTGTCATTATATGATATATATGTTAGAATTATAGTGAATTTATTCTCCATGGAAGCTGATATAATTATTAATCTTTAGTAAGATGTTTGAAGGATAATGTTAAACACTAAGATTGCAAAGGAAACTCTAGTTGATGACCATATCTTTATGGTTGCTTTCATTTAACTAGAAAAAGATTCCTAAAGCTAAAATTGATGGAAAAAACCATAACGACATAGTCTTGGATACTGAGCAGATTTCTTGCATCAGTTTATGATTAAAGTGTCACACATGCATAAATGTTTAATCAGATCGAACTAAACTAGGAACTCCAGATAGCTAAGAGAATCTTAAGACACAGTTTGTGTAAACGTGACCCGATCGACTTCTTTTTTTGGGCTTAAACTTAGCCCAAATAAGATGAAGAAGATAAAGATATCTAAATAGAGTTGACTCAGAGTAAGAAAGAGGGAGTAAGTTCTAATTGGAAATGCTTCCATTATGAGAAAACTAGATAGGAGAAAACCAGCTAAAAGGTTTTCTTAACTATAAAGAGTTGAAATATGCATTTCATTAAGAAGTGATTAATGACTGATTCTACTACATCCTGGTGTGTAGACTTTGAAATCGCTAATCTTATTCACAATTCTTTGTGAAGGTTCTAGGAAACTAGAAAACTAAATAAGAGGGATTGCATGTTGTTCTTTGGATGGAGATGTACTATTTTAGATAGTATATTTATTTCTAAATTTTTGTTGCATGAGATTAAGTAAAATAACGATATACATAGTATATCATAGAATATAAAAGTTTCTCTAGGCAACTATACGTCTATAACATATGTTTAGGTCATATAATCTAAGTACGATTCGAAGACTAGTAAGAGATAGGCCTCATGGCTTGTAAATTTTTGAACTCTTACAAGTAAGAAAATCCATTATTGATAAGAATATGACCAAGAGTCTTTTTTGAGATAGAAGGACATAGAGGCACGTGACATTAGTGTTGAATATATATTACTTGAGTGACAAGTAAAAGTCAATGTGAGGGGAAGCTATGAGTATAATGTCAAATTTATTGACAGGTACTCTTGATATGACTATGTTTGTCTTATGCTTATCGATTCTGAAACTTTTGAGAAATCAAATGGTTTAGAATGAAAGTCGAGAAGGCATTGGATAGACAAACTAAGTCTCTTCGATTTGATTAAAGAGGTGAATACCTCATAAAGGCATTCACATACCACATGATAAATATTAGGATTATATTCTAGTCACTTACATCTGGGTCACCCAAAGAATGGTGTAACAGTAAGGAGAAATGTTTCCTCTTAACATGATGAGTCTATGTTTAGTTATCTAATTGACCTATTTTCTTTTTAAGGATTAGCTTTATAGATGACATATTTTAAATCTAACATCATCTATGGTAGTACCTATAACACCACAAGAATTATGGAATGTATGTAAACCTAGTTTACGTAACCTTCATATATGTGGATGTCCAACACATGTACTATAAGAGAATGCTACCAAGCTAGATGGTAGATCAAATGATATTTAAATGTAGCTTATGCAAAAAGAGATGTGGGTGATTTGTTTTTATAGTACCAAGAAGGGAAAATGTTTGTAAGTATAAACATTATATTGTTGGAAGAAGACTATATTTCAGAAGGAATATCTAGACGCAACAGAAACTTAGAAGAATGTTTTGATAATACATGTGACACGCAATCCAGTCGGTAATAGATAAGTCTAGTTGTTAGTGAGAATCCAACTAATCAAGTGAATAAGAATGATGTACTTCATAGTACTATACAACCTTATTGTAGTGGAAGCATTTCTCATTTATATGAGAAATAATTGTTCCTAGGAAAGTCCAATATGGTAATCTTGGTGGAACATAAGCGAAATCGTAATCACTACATTGTAGTGGGAGGGGATCACGATCAACTAAGAGATTCATGTTCAAGTGAAGACTTTCGAGTCCATCTCAGAATATCATGACTCAGATCCCAGAAACTACATATAGATTGTAAATGATGTAAAGTAAAAATAATTGGCTTCAAGCAATGAAATCTGAAAATGATTCCAGTAATTCTAATGGAGTATGGAAGCTTGTAGAAGCCCTAGAGTATTGTGTGCCGAAGATCTACAAGCAGAAGCAAGACATAGATGCAAGGTCTAACCTTCAATGTATAAAGATATTGTATCTATTGTAGCTAATCTTGTTTATGAGTCTTGGCAAATGGATGTCAAGAATGCTATCTTGTATGGGAATCTTGAGATGAATACCTTTATGTCTCAGTTTTTAGATTTGTTGCTAAAGGTCGGGAATTATGATATACATGATGCATAGTCCAATTGTGGACTTAAGCATGCATTAGGTACTTAGAGCATTTTATTGATCATGTAGTCAATTTTTTTTTATTTTGATCAAGTTCATAAACTATGTGAGTACAAAAAAAAAGAAAGGAACCAATAATTTTCTTGGTGTTCTATGTTGATAACATTTAATCATCAAGAACGATGTGGAATAAATTGTGACCAATAAAACCTTGTTTGTCTGAATTTATGATATCAAAGACTTTGGAAAAGTTATCTTCATTCTAAGAAATAAGTTCTTTCAAGACTTAAATATAAAGTGATGTTCTTATCCTAGACTGCATAGATAATAATATGTTATATAGGTGCGCAATGAAGATTCTAAGAAAGGGCTTCTTACCCTTTTAAGTTTGGAACCTATGTATTCTGTCAGTGTCTTGTGACATATGATGAAATAAATAACAATAGTACCCTTACTATTGGTAGTGGGAAGTCTAAAGTATGTTATATTATACATCAGATGTATATTTTGCACTAGGCTTAGTCAACATATATTAGTTAAATCCTAGAGGATTTCAGTGGATAGCTGTGAAGCATATAATCAAGTATCTTAGGAGAACGAGAGATTATGTGCATGTCTATCATGTGAAAATCTCAAACCAGTTCGGTTTATCGATTAAAATTTTTAGTTAGATTAGTTCAGTGATAGAACCTAGCAGACCAATTTATGAAGACTTTAACCACAATGTCTTTGGGTCATATGTAGAGAACATGAGGGGTTAGGATGATTATTAAACGTACTTTAGGGCAAGTGGGAGATTGTTAGGATTGTTCTTTTAAAAATATTGAAATTCTATTGCATTTAATCAAGAGTCATTTATGACTTGTAGATATTTAATTTCACAGTCTAGTGAAGCTGAGCGCTTTACCAAGACAAAACTGTAATACATTAACTCTATTATGTAGAGTAATTTATCTTGGTCACTAGGTGGACTACTTAGTTAATGTACTAGTGCATTTGGAATGCATTGAAAGGACTAATGAGTGATTTTCAATAAATTACTATCAAATAAAAATCATGATTCATTGCTATAATTTTATGAGTGCTCTCAATTTTAAGAGAGTTATGAGCTCATATTTAAATAACTTAGTTTTTTTGATTTATTAAGAATGAGAGTCTTTGAGTCAACATATTCCGTAGGTTAGATGACTGAGTTATTAGATAGTGTGTCCATAGATTCTCAATAGTAGAATCCATAGACACTTTTAATTAAATGACATAGTATCTCTTAGGCAATTCATTTATGTAGTCACAATAAACTAAGCGCTTATTATCTCTTATGGTGTATAGAGATTTGATAATTTTACTTGAGGCATCATGTATGGAAATTATCATATTTGTCCAGTAGAATGAATTTGGAACCTAAGAATACCGAGATGTGTATAAATATTATATCGATAGTAATTAACCTATTTGTGCACAATACTATATTATGGAGGGGCATGACATAATGAATAATAGGTCAAGGATAATTACGTCGAGTAATATAAAATACACTTGGAGTTAATTACGATTTTATAGTAGAGTTAATTGCAAATAATTAATAAATTTGATTATGAGTTTAATCAGTAGAGTTTATTAATTATATAAACAAATGTATTTTTATCCTTATGGTCCCTTTACTAGTCTTAGATTTATGTTACATTGTGATGAGACTTGTTTAATAAACATGTGTCACAACGTGGATATCCTATAGTCAACCATGTGGTCTAAAAACTAGCTTAGTGTTAATCTAAAAGGTCAATGATTAATTAAGAATAATTTATTTAATTTTAATTAATTAATTTAATTTAAACAACTTTTGGGAATTTTCCAATCGTTGCCTTGTTTTACATAAGTTACAATTGTACCCATGTGAAGAGATGACATTTATTTAAGCAATTCTTCATAACTTCCTTTTTCGGACAATTTTTGCTTCTAAAGAAATGAAGTAAAAATGAGATGGTCGAGCAAATTTTTTAGAAGAAAAATATGAGTTAGTTTTATAGTCTGATTTTATTCAAACGCCCACCTGTTCGTGTAATTACTATGATATTTTGATTTTAGATAGTCACGCTTCAAAAAGTATTTGTCCGAAGCCATAATTGAGTAGGTTGTTTCTCAAATTTTTCAAGATCCTGTATTTTTTGCTGCATTGATTCCATTAATTGATATCAGAGTAAAGGTTTTGAATTACTCAAAAATGCCTTACGGAATATTAATGATAGTTTTGATTGTTTTCGATACTCACTTGCATAACCACTTTGAATACCTGATGAATGAGTTATGCACCTTATATTTATAGGTAGAAGCCTTGGACTTTTCATAGTGGGCCAAAGAGTCTGGGTCAGGTCCGACACTAATAGAGTGACTTTTTGGATTATGAGCTAAGGCTTGGGTCCAGTCAATTTTAGACCTCTACAATTTACCCATTACTTCTTGAGTTCGAGTTGAATAAATCAGACTCTGGAAGTAAAGTGACCAGTTTATCGAGCTTGATTCTTGATCCATGATCCAGGTTTGTTCGTGGATGACCCTTAGAGATCATGAATAACTAAAACCATACAAAATAAGGTTTAGTTGAACAAAACTATAAAGATGGTCCGACTTGACTGCATCAAAGGAATTTTGTCAAATCATAAAAATAATTCAACGAAGTATTTTTTGTTTGACGGGCTGAACCACCGTGCATTGTACCTGTCGAACCCCAAGCCCGGTTTTTTTTAGATGGGTATAACAAACTTTGCTAGTAAAATTGAGTTGAGTAATTTAAATTATACTTAGGACTCTTCTTCTTATTATAGAATATTCTTGATGATTGTTATTCAAAAATTGATTTTATATAATTCATTATCTATAAGGGGATTCGTGGCGAACATAATGGAAACGTCTAAGTCTTGCAAAGGCCTAAAAGCTCTCGAAGCCGGAGGGGTGCCCACTAATCGGCCATCTTCATCTACTCGGTGGTTCACAACTTCCCCATATAATCTTAGGAGCCTTGGCCGGCATTTCCAATTTCAAATTTCAATTTGAGTTTCCAATTTCAAATTGAGTTTGACTATTATCTTAAAAACTTATCACTTTGTTCATCATTGCCTCCCTTAACCACTAGACCGAATTTAGCTCTTTTTAAATGGCTGATTAGAATGCCACCACTTACATTGGACTTTTGGTTTTTCGTGTCATCTACCTCTTTACAATTGCAGGACTTTGTAGCAACGTATGAAGCCAGAGACACCTCTTGCTTTTATTATCTCGAACCAAGTTTCTTGTTTCCACCATTGAGTCATAACTTTGAGATCTTACTTTTTCATAAATCATTTCCCTCGATTTTAACCAAATTTCCACAACTTGTAGTCGTAGACGGAGCTTTGCCAGTGTGGTTGGATTTTTCGTTGAGGTCAAATTTATTCGTTCTCCTCTATTTCACTGATCTTGTATCAGATTTAATATTGACAACGGTCCAATCTCGTAACTCATTCATGACTGAATATGATGGTTCATCCATGGCTCAAAGTGGTGATTTGGTTAATACTAAATCAAACCAACCAAGCAGTGTAGTTCATGCTTTGGCCGAGTCTAGTTTGTTGGTCGAGGCTGATGAAGTTGACTCCACTGCAGTTAATTCTTCGCATAAGAAAAAATTGAATAGGATCATATTCTCCTAGCAAATTCGTTCTTTCTGACCTCGGTAGGATTCGTCAATCGTAAAATTTTCCTTCTTCTATAGAACTAGACTAGCATCTCATTTTGAAAGGCCCGACTCTATATGCGATGGATGAGTTTCCTTTTATGAATACCCGTTTAGGTTTGGACTTAGGCTTCCCTTGCCAACTCTTGTTAGGGATGCTATATCTTTTTATAACCTAGCTCCGTCTCAACCTTTTCCTACCTTTCGGAGAACCCTACTATGCTTGATTGTACTCGTAACTTGTCTGGAGTTATGGTTGGGCTTCCTGAATTGCGTGATTGTCATACTATATTTGAAGAAAGTCTTGACATATGGTCCTTAAAAAGTAAATGAGGCTTGAAGCTTCTATATGGTTAACTCATTGCTATTAGAAATTGGCAAGAATACTACTTCTTTGTCTGGGGCAGTTGGGAATATTGTTCTGACAAGAATTTTACTTAGTTTCGCATTCTGACTCGCTGGGGTAACCTAGGTTGAATGTTTTATCTCACTCTGTCTTATCATTATAGCACTTACTTTGAAGATTTATCTAAAATATGTTTATGATAGATCAAGATAACCGGAGTAGAATTCAACTTTCAGATTCAATGAAACGTAACTTGAATATCTTTTTTACTGTGCCCGATCGTAGTCTCTGAAGCCTTCTGATAGAGTCAAGTGGAAATGTGCAGGATTAGGTGCTACAGCTGTTGATCAACTCCCACTGTCCGTTAATTTAGTTTTTGTAGATTTTTTACTCTAAAATGCTCGAACTATGAAAATGGTTTTATGAGCATGAACAAACCGTGTGCTTCAACCTTACGATATGTCCGACAGCGGAGCATGAATGTTCTGTCCAACGGAGCATGAGGATGCTCGTCTGGTGGCAGAGCATGGACGGTCCGTCCATCCGACGAAGCAAGAGGATGCTCCATCCGGTGGAGCATAAGGATGTTGCGTATATCCGACGGAGCATGAGGATGCTCCATCCATCTTCCCATGAAGTATGAGAATGCTCCATTCGATGAACATGAGGATGCTCCATCAGTCTGGCGGAGCATAAGGATGCATCGTCCGTCGCACGTAGCATGAGAATACTTCCTCTGGCGGAGCATGAGGATGCTTCGTCCGGCCGACAGAACATGAGGATGCTCCGACTGACGACGGAGCATGAGGAGAAGCATTCTCTCCAATGATGTTTTGATGCTCAGTCAAATTTCATAACTCTTAGGTTATATGCGGATAAGCATTCTCTCCAATGATGTTTTGATGCGCTTGCATCGCATGATAGGCTTAAACAAGATATGAAAGAATTGTACACTAAAGCTTATCTCAAAGGTTAAGATGATATGAAGATAGAGCATTTTGATGGGAAAGCTAGCTCGTGGTCTCCTCTATATAAGAAATTCAAAGGTGATACTGTCCCTGCTGATGGTGAGATTCCTTCTGTGTCATGTCCTAAGTAAACCAGACGTTGAGTCTATTTTGAATTTGACTACAACAATTTGTCTTATTTTAACCTTCAGTTTGCCTTGTGAGGCTTGTGTTAGTCACATGCGGCCTTTGATTTTTAGTACTCCTTATTTCCACCTATGGCATTGCTCTTTACAATAAAGTCTTTGTTATCTTGATTAAGCTTATTTTCCTGAGTGTTTAAATTTGCTTGTTGATTGTACCTAATACGCATGACAGAGTGATGTGGAGAGACTGAGAGAATCGTAGACAATATTTTTTGTTGCTCGGTCCATGCTTGGATCATCTTTTTCACCTTGCATGTTATATCCTCCTTGCTCGAACAAAAATGAGGCCGAGTAATGGGTTCAAGGTGAGTTGTGCTGTTTAGATTTTGAACATGTTGGTCGCAAGGTTCGCCCAACATTGTCTAACCAGGGATTTTGCCCTATTATGGACTAAGTTTGAAATCTTGGTCGTCATGTTTACATAGGGAGTCGGGCACATTCAGGCTAAGTGATAAACTTTGGCAGATCAATGTGGCCTTGTTTTAGGTCAGTGGTAGAGTTTGACAAACCAACGTATGGGGACATAGATGCGTGAGAATCATTCCCAAGATTGTTCCTTGTGTTAGACCAAGTTTGGATACTAGGTAGTCACGTTTCGAAGGCTTGGGTGTCTGAAGGTTATTTTTAGGACTTGTATTCATTGTGGACCATGTTCAAGTACTTGGCAGTTGGACCCTAAAAATTTACAGCTTGAGAACTCCTTTCACAGTAATATATGCCTCATTGCAGATCAAGTTTTAATTTTTAAAATCTAGACCACGAGGGCTTATGGCCTGAGAACTGGTCTCAAGACTATGCCTTGTTACAGACCATGTTTAAATGTTTGGAAGCCATACCATAAGGACTTTTGTACTAAGGTGAAATAGCCATATCAAGCAAAGTAAACGATAGTAATTTTTTATTTACGTACAATGACTTGACTTTTATTGAATTCTTAGAAAAAAGAAACTTTGAGTGCATAACTAAAATTTCAAACAAATATAAACTTAAGTAAAGTAAATCTTGAGATGTACGACATTCCAATTTTGGGGTACATTGTTTCCACTCAAGTCTTACAGTGTGTATGCCCGAGGCGTGGTTATCCAAACTATCTTGTAGGGTCCTTCCCAGTTGGGTCCTAACTTTCTAACGTTAAGTTCCTGAGTGTTTTGGAAGACTCATCTTAGAACTAGGTCCCCGATATGAAACTATCTAAGGTTAACCTTAAAGTTATAGTGCTTCGAAGTTTGCTACTTATACATCTCCATCTTGATGAATGCTGCTTCTCTTTTTCCATCTAGGGAGTCTAAGGCATTAATCATCGCTTTAGCATTTGACTCGTCGGAGGACGTTTGAGTCCTATGTGATGGTAATCCAAATTCAATTGGGATGACTGCATCGGTCCCATAAGTCAATGCAAATGGTGTTTCTCCAGTATGGCCATGTTTGGTAGTCTTGTAAGACCATAATATTGCTGGTAGTTCATTAACCCATTTTCCTTTAGCCTGCTCGAGTCACTTCTTCAACGTGTTGAAGAGGGTTTTGTTTGGTTCCTCAACTTGACCATTCTCCTATGCATGGCGGGGTGTAGAGAATCTCAGTTGGATGTTCAAGCCTTTGTACAAATCTCTGAGCACATTCCCAGTAAACTGTGGTCCGTTGTCCGGTACAATAACCCTTGGGATGCCAAACCTGTATATTACATGTTTCCATAGAAAATTCTTAATGTCTTTCTCCTTCACGTTTGGAAATGGCTCTGCCTCTACCCACTTGGAGAAATAATCAGTTACGATGAGGCAGAAACGGTTTTGCACAGAAGCCATAGGCAAAGGTCCAATGATATCCAATCCCCACTGCATAAACGACCATGGCACTAGAATGGTGCTAAGTTCCTAAGAAAATCGTTGGCACTTGTCTCATTTTCACACGTACTCGACTGCATTGCAATCCATCAGGCCATCACCCTTGCTTTTTGGGTGAGTGATCTTGCGCCTGAATGATTTCCACACTATCCTTCATGAAGCTCTGCCAGAACATACTGAACTTGTTCATTCTTCAAACATATGAAGTATGGTCCATGGAGTGACCTTCTGTACATTAATACTCCATCGATGATCGAATGTCTAGACGCTTGTATTCTTATTTTTTGAGTCAATGACTTGCCATTCGGTAGGCTTCCAAAATCAATAAAGTTTTTAACAGCATCGATCTGTGCCACATCCATTGGTTGAGATAAATTGTCGGTACAAAAAACCTAAGAGGAAATGTGAGTAGTGTATAGAACACTTGGCTTGGGAAGGAATTCAGTTGGGATGGTCCGCCTGAGATCAATGTCTATAGTTGAAGCCACGTTTACCAATGCGTCCGCTTGACTATTCTCACTTCTCAGAAGTTGCTCGATTGCTAAGCGTTGAAAAGAGTTCCAGAGGTGTGTGAACATGTTCAAGTAGGCAGTCATCCTCTCATCTTTGCTTGGTAGTTCCTATTCATCTGATTTACAATAAGCTAAACACCTTAAACTTCGTTGCCCCCATTTTTGCGCTAAGTTCAACTCGACTATAAATGCTTCATATTCTACCTAATTGTTAGATGTTCGGAATCCAAACCTTAGAAAATGCTCCATAATCGCTTCTTCAGGCATTTTTAATATCACTAGCACCGTATCCTTTCGTGTTAGCTGAACCGTCTACATATAAGACCTAAAGATCTAGAGTTAGCACAAAAGATTGACTAACTAAGTTTCAAACTCGTTGATCTGTCAGGGAATTATTATCCATTTTTGTATTGGGGATTGCATTCGTCATTTCTACAATAAAATCTACAAGAGCCTGAGCATTGATAGTTGTTCATGACTGGTATGAATTATCGAATTCTCTGAGTTCGATTGCCCACTTCATTAATATGCTTGACATTTCTAGCTTGTGAAGGACTATCCGAAGAGGATGATTGGTTCTGACTGCTATCGAGTGACTTTGAAAATATGGTCTGAGCTTCCTCGCTGCAACTATAAGTACCAAGGCCAACTTTTCCATTTGAGAATACCTAGTCTCCATGTCGAGGAGAGACTTACTGACATAATAGGTAGGTTGTTGGACCTTTTCTTCCTCCTGAAAGTGAACGAAGCTCACCGCGGTTGAAGATAATGCTAAGTGGAGGAATAGTGTTTCCCCATCTTTAGGCTTCGCTAATAGCGGAGGATTTGCCAAGTATTGCTTCATGTCTGAGAAAGATCTTTCACATTCTTATGTCCACCAAAAGTTCTACTTCCTTTCAAAATGTTGAAAAAAGGAAGGTGTTTATCTAATGATCGAGAAATAAATCGATTAAGAGCAGTGAGCCGTCCGGTCAATTTCAGAACTTCCTTGATGGACCTTGGTGCCCACATGTCTATGATCGCCTGGATCTATTCTGGGTTGGCCTCAATGCCGCGTTAGGTTACGAGGTGCCCAAGAAACATTTTTGAGGATACACCAAAAAAACACTTAGAGGGATTAAGATTCATTTATATAAATTTTGTACCTCGAAGGCTTGACGCAGATCATCAACATGACTTTCAGCTCTGGGTAAATTGACCAACATGTCGTCGATATACATTTTCATCTTTGATCCCAAGTAATCTTTAAACATTTGATTGACCAGGCGTCGATAAGTTGCCCCATCATTTTTTAGTCCGAACAACATGACCTTGTAACAGTAAGTCCCTCGCTCAGTAACGAATGATGTCTTCTCCTGGTTAGCGGGGTGCATGATAATCTGGTTGTATCCCAAATGCATCCATAAAACTAAGCATTTCACAGCCTGCGGTGGCATCAATGAGTTAATCAATCTTTGGTAAAGGAAAACTATCTTTTGGACAAGCCTTGTTCAAGTCCGTGAAATCTATGCAGATTCTCCATTTCTGATTTTTCTTCTTGACGACAACTACATTTGCAAGCCACTCTGGATATTGAACATCCCATATGAATCCTACATCTAGCAATCTTTGCACTTTCTCATTAATCACACATTAAGATGTTGTGAACGCTCTGGCATAAATTTTGCTGCATTATTGTCTTATGGGTTTATAAGTTGGATCAACTTCCAACTTGTGAGTAATGATTTATTGATCTATACCCCTCATATCTGATATTAACCATGCAAAGGTATCATAATTCTTTGTCAGAAAATCAACAAGGTTTTTTTCTTAACTCATTGCTCAACCTTGAGCCTTTCTTTACTACTTTCTTCAAATCAGTTGGATGTATTTGAACCTCAAGTGTCTCTTCAGTGGGGGAATCTGATTGAGCTTAGTGTAAAGCTTCAGAACCCGTTCCTGTAATTGCTATGCTGAACTGCCAGCCTTCATGCTGGCCATATAACAACTTCGAGATATAACTTGATCTCCAACAATCTCCTAAATACCCTGGCTAGATGGAAACTTTATCTTCTAGTGGTATATTGAAGGGACAACTTTCATGGCATAGATCCAAGGATGACCGATTATCACATTGTAAGGCGAATATACATCCACCACATGGGACTCCGTCATCTTGTTCATACATTTAACCTTCACTAATAGGATGACACTTCCTATTGATCTGGTGATTACTCAATTGAACCCTATCGATTCAGCCACTAACCATTTCATACAAGACTCATCAAACCCCATGTGTTTGAAAGCAGGCAAATGAAAATGTTTCCTGGGCTTCCTAGATCCATGAGTATTTATCAGTTTGTCACATCTAAAGAGATGACCAAGGCATCATCCTGGGGTTGGTGTACATTCACCGAATCACTATCAGAGAAAGAAATATCTGGGTCAAACTCAACCCTACTCAAACCTAAGTTGAGTACTGGAAAGGTAGCGACTTTGGTATAGCTTTTCCTGGATTAGTTAGTGGAACCTACGTTTGCGCTTCCCCTGTGAATCATGTTTATGACCATCCTGTTAGCCTGATTCAGAGAATCATCGTCGCGCTTTGCTTTGTAGCACTTGTTGGAGTCATCATTAACAAACTCTTTGAGGTGGCCCCGTTTAATTAGCTCTTCAATCTCTCACTTTAATTGTCTGCATTCATCGATATTGTGACCATGATCCTTGTGAAATTCACAATAGCTGCTTGGGCTTGCATGATTTTCAACCTTATCTTTCATACACGGTGGCCAACGCACATAATCCTTGTCATTTATTTGTGTAACTATCTCGGTCAAAGAAGTATTAAGATGAGTTCTTCAATACTCATCCTTGGTTCCTAGTCTTTCTTAGACACTTGGCTTTTCTTGCGGATTGTCTTCACATGATTAGCCGCTCCTATCCTGCTACCATTCTCTTCCATGTTAAGGGAATTACATCCGATATTTCCACCTCTGGCATTGTCCTTGCTCTGTCCAGATTTCCTCTCTTTAGAATATTCTTCCAATAGTATAAAATTATTGGCCCTAGTTAAAGCTACTTCCATAGTCTTTGGCTCGTCCAAAACCATTGATTAACATATCTGGGTGTTTGGTAACAGTCCACTTATGAAGGCCTAAGTGGAAATTGTGTCGTCACATTTTAAAACATCCATATTTTCATTGGAGAACCGTTTAATGTAATATTTCAATCTTTCTCCTTCTCGTTGGACAACCTTATATAGATCATGGTCTTTCTTGGAGGGTTTTCAGCTAAGTGCAAGCTATGTGATGAAGGCTTGTCTTAGTTGGGAGAATGAAGAGATTGAGTTCTGTTATAAAGTGCTAAACTAGGTTAAGGTAGTATCAAACAGAGTGGTTGCAAAATTCTGGCACATCATGCATCTAACTTTTCTGTTGGGATCCTAGCTGTAGCCATTACTTGCTTAAAGCGAATAACATGGTCAATAAGATCCTTCGATCTATCGTATACTTTAATGATATGCATGGTAAATCAATTTGGTCGTGTAGCTTCTCTTACTGCCTTTACAAAAGGTGACTCTGACAAACCCTTAACTATAACCTTCATTTCATCGTCATGAGTTTGAATATTCATCTATGTAACCTTCATATCCAAATCCTTGATTAGTTCCACATAAACAACCTCTTTCATTTCTTCTTTCTCCCTACTCTTATTGGTTTGACCTCCATCATTGCGTGGTCTCCATGAGTCATATGTTCTTGAGGATGAGCTTGCATGGGAGTGACGTGAACGATGAGACTTATGAGATTTGTGGGAATGATGGGACCTATGAGATTGGTGGGATCTCTAAGGTTCTTCTCTCTGTGGGGCAATTTGAGAGTTTTGGCCTACCTTTCTCCTGAGCTCCTCCAAATCATTTTCCATTTGGGCTACTAGCAGGGCAAGGTTGGGTGAAAAAGAATCGAGTTGGTTCATTGGGTCTTCGCACTGAGACGATGTATGCATAACTGATGGACTAGCCAATGTTGATGCACCACGCACTGGATTTTCATGGTTATTATTTCTCATGTTCAGCATCCTGATAAAGCGTGAAAAATTTCATGTTTGGAAAACGAATGCATTTCCCATAGACAGTGCCAAATTGTAGATGCTGAAAATCTACTGTCAGAAGTGTTGTCACGCGTCACCTGATAACTGGATGATGAACCTGAGAATAAGACAAATTGACTAAATGTAAGAGTATTAACTTGACACCGGTGTGGTGCCTAGCCAATTAGACTCTGACGCTCAAGTCAGTAATGAATTTGACAGTATAAGGCCAGAAAGCTAGAGAATAAAAACCTGATGAATGAGATATGCACCTTATATTTATAAAAAGAAGCAATGGGCTTTTCAGAATAGGCTAAAGAGTATGGGTCAGGTCTGAGACTGATCTAATAGCTTTTTAGATTATGATTTGAGACATGAGCCCAATCAAATTTAGAACAAATGCTAGATTTTTTGTTGCAAGTCTACTTGTATTACTTCTCGGGCTATTTAACTAACTAATGAGTTTTATATATGAATTGTTGAATGCTAGTTCTGGATCATTTCAATGAGTCTGGCTATGAGGTTAGTGAGAATGAGTCAAGTGAAAGTGAAATGAAGTGATTGACCCACCAACTCTAGAGTAAACTTGATCCCCAAGCCAAATGAGGACTCAAACTGAGTTGGAGCTTATGCCTATGGTATGGGTGAACTTCTCAATAGGACTCGGTCCATACGTATTGGAGTACGTGTTGTTCCTTTCCCTTACAAACCCAGAGTGACCGATTTTGAATGTGAAAGTATTTTGGTTAGAAGAATCTCAAGGAAAGGCGAATCATTAGCAGATGAACCTGATTTGAGTAGAACTCCTTTAGAACAAGGAAGTAAGCCCCCCTCCCCCCTCCCCCGCGCAAGTAGATTCCATGCTACAAACTGTTAGGAAGAAAAAACACCTAGGCTAAAGCCTACTTAATAATATTTCTGAACACGACCCAATACTCCCATTTCTCGTGTAAAGCCCATATTAAGTACAAACCAAGGACTCCTCCATGACCGAAGCCACCATGATGACCGAGGCACCCTCCACGACAAGATCTATGGACACGACCCCACTTATACTTACACTATCGAGGTCACACAGATGACGAAGCAATCTCATACCTAGGATCGTGGCTATTCGAGATAGCCGATATTATTTTTATATCGATAAGATATAATAATCAGTCATATAAGCAAAGGATAGGCATAGATCAAATCTATTAGACAATCTCAATGGTTGTTAAAGAGGATAAGATGATAACCAAAATATCCTGATCAGAGAATATTCTCTATGAATATCTCCATTCCTTATCAGAATAAGGAGGAAGATACACTAAACTTGGATGTTTGACTGATAAAAAAATCATCAATAATATATGATGATCCCATTAAATGGTAAGTAATTCTACACACTGCTTCTTTTCTTTAATCATTCTACTAACTTGATCGTTGGAGTGCATTAGGGGGGTCACCCCCACGGTGTCCTGCCTACTGTATTCACGATCTTTCTTGATTTTTACAGATCTCAGGATGAATCACCAAGCGACAAGTGATAGTCCCCTCCATAGTTGATGCTGGAATATTTTTCGCAGCAAAAGTTTGGCACCGTCTGTGGGGACGTAGATCTCCATTTTTCAAAATTGATCGATAATCAAAATCTATCGCAACGATCGTCACTGCAGCAGTGAAACGATCCCAAAAGAGTTGAAGAATCATAAAGGAAGGATCAATAGAGAAAATTGGAGAATTTTCATGGTCATCATCACCACAAATTGTTCATCGTTACTAGGAGCATCGTTTTTTTTGTCAAGGTTGCGGCTACAATCATTTTTTTGTCATGGTCACGGCTATAATCATTTTTTTGTCAATGTCACGGCTATAATCATTTTTTTGTCAAGGTCGCGGCTACCATCGTTGACAACAAAAAATAAAGGATGAAAATCATGAAGCCGGTAAGCCATGAGATGAAGCACGACCAACACTGGCGAAACACCCATGGTGAAGTGCGTCCAACGCCGGCAAACTCCCACCCAGTGCATTGGCCACGACGTCGTTAAGCCTTCCCAGTTCAAGAACCGTCATAGATTCGAAGGAGGTGCCGTGTGAATCTCCTATATTTATGAATATTGAATCTTTGATCTACAAAAAAGGAAAAATTATTTGACTCCAAAACACCAATATCTCATATGGAGTTTTCTGGACTTTTAAGTCGTCATTGGCCAAAAATGGAAGCAGGAAGCCGCATGCGCCACCATGTGCTAGTGCCAGCGGCATCTCACCATCCTTACCCGACTTCAGCATGCCGAGTTAACCTACCCAGATCCTAAAACGTGTGTCCATTAAACGAGCCAAAGAAAGATCATTAAAACTTGTGCCATGATCCGCCCAGTGACACACGATATGACGCGATCTGCACCTCACCAACCTGTGGCCCGCAGGTTTTGGGCCAAATCTTCCCTCCAACAAGCCTAGTGCCTTACGTAGCTTCTCACAGGCCCAACACATGATCATTCCTTCGAATAACCCAATCAACATAATACAAACTCAAGGGAAGATTTATTTATGCACAATAATTATTATTATTAAGCAATTTATTTGCTTATTATTTATTTTAATGTGATTAAATTACAAAATTCTCTTTAGTTAATTTACACCATTTGATGTGCTATTAATATCAGGAGAAAAAGTAATTATTTGCATCAATATTATTTAATATCTCATACATGAGTGAGCTTCAAGATCGGGACGCGGACCACACAACTCCGATAAGCATTATTCTAAATTTGTTATTCCCTCAAAATCGTGAGTCTTATCGATGATTTTCATTATAATTTTGAGAAAAATAATACAATAAATATTATTTAGTATTTTGGACAAGAGCAAGTTTCAAGATTCAGACGTAGACCACAAAGTTCAGATCCACATTATTTTGGATTTTCATTCTTTCAAAATCAAGAGTCACATCGATGACCTCCATTAAATTTTTTAGGAGAATAATGCAATTATTTGCATCAATATTATTTAATATCTCAGGCATGAGTGAGCTTCAAGATCAGGACGCAAACCACACAGCTCTGATCAACATTATTCTAAATTTGTTATTCCCTCAAAATCACGAGTCACATCGATGATCTCCATTAAAATTTTAAGAAAAATAATACAATAAATATTATTTAGGATCTTGGACAAGAGCAAGTTTCAAGATTCAGATGCAGACCACAAAGCTCGGATCTGGATTATTTTGGATTTTTATTCTCTCAAAATCAAGCGTCATATTGATGATCTCCATTAAATTTTTTAGGTACGTTATTTAATTTTTATGCTCAAATTTACTATTCTTATCAAGAATATTTTTTAAAGCACTGTAATTTAGTATGATATCAAGTATGAAGCCATTATAATCAACGAGATCCTAGGACATATAATATAAAGTCTTATAATCTCTTAATTATATCACCATGATACCTCAACAAGAGTTCTATGAATTGCTTGGGCCTGCTTGATAGGAGATAGGAAACTTGAAATAAAGTATATATATATATATATATATATATATATAGAGAGAGAGAGAGAGAGAGAGAGAGAGAGAGTAAATCTCCTAGGATTATATAAGTGCAATTAAAATATAAATTACGCAAATGCTCCCACGAGAGAGCGATCTTAATTATCAAGATTTCAGACGTTAAAGATTACACAATAGCTCTGGAAGATATCAAACATGATTATCAAGATCCGAGAGGTCACAAATTAAAAAAATGACTCTATAAGAGAGCATGCATAACTATTAAGACTCAAGAGGTGACATATTACGCAAATGCTCATGTGAGATAGCAAGCAAGACCCAAGAGGTCATAGATTACATAAATGCTCCTATGAGAGAGAAAGGATTACATTTTTCTTATAACTGTTCTTTTAAATTATTGTTGAATAATTTATATAAATATCTAAAAATTTCATATTCATTACTGAGACTATGATATTGTATTGGTACAAAAGGATTAAGATCATAGATATTGAATAAAATTGTCAACAACATATTAAAGTATGAAATCTTTAATGAATGGTTGCTAGTACGGTTTTTAAGCGTTATGAATGCATGTGATCTAGATTCAAATCATTGATGTGTATTGACATCTTAGTGAATGTACTTTATATATGACTTGACCAATGTGAATTAATATATTTATTAAAGTGTTATTTTTCATAAGGATTTAATACACATCAATTCGACAAACATATGTAGATCACTTTGAATCATGAGTAGTCATGAACTCCTATGCATGTCTACTGGATCTTTTGGTTCACTCGTTAAGGTTTGTTTGTAAAAGAAGCGAGTGACTTTTGTTTAGGAGATTAAGTGATATGGATTGCTAGGAACATGATCTTGCAAGATTTGGAATCCAAGATTTCCTAACAGATCATATATTGGTTCCCTTAAGTGTTAATTCTGGAATTGAAAGCACTTTAAGAAAAATAGTTTTCCCCGACGGTTTTATGGCGGCAGTTATGCCAACCACCGTAAAAAACCGACAAAAATCTTTGGCAGAGGTTTTAAAAAATCACCGCCAAATGTTTTACGTGTAGCGGCAGTTTTTAGGACATGTTGCGGCGATTTTAAAACCATCGCTAAATAATATTTAAATCCCTTATTTTTCCTTTTCGCCAAAACGTGCGAGAAATGGTTTACTTGAAGCGACGGTTTTAAGACACATTACGACGGTTTTAAAACTGCCTCTAAAAAATCTTTAAATCCCTAATTTTTCCTTTCACCCAAACTCGCGCGATTCCCCCCCCCCCCTCTCTGCAACAGGCGACGTGGACCTCCACCACGATTTTCTATAGCCAACTCCTCCACCGTAAGCTCCCCCACCGTGAGCTCCTCCTCGATCTACAGGTACCATCTCGATTCTCGTCTCTCTCTCTCTCTCTGCAATCTCCCTCTCCCTCTCTCTACAATTCATATGAATGTTGATTTTGATCAGAATAGTCATGACTCAATTTAATCATGTTACTATTTGAATTAGTATGTCTTTATTTGATAGTGTTAATATTTAATTGATGAGCTATGTCTCCCTTTGATAATGTTATTATCTATTTTGTTGTGTAAGTATAACCATCATGGTCCGTGGTAGATGTTTGCACAGAACTGAGGACGAGTCCGTTGGTGATCAAGATCCACCATGTGATGCTCCCACTAAATTAACAGGTATAACATTTATTTTATATTTCATACAAACTATTGTTCTTATTCATATAATGTCTGACATACAAAATAATGTTTTATACGTAGGTGAATCCTCCTCCTCTAGGTGAAAGGTTCGTGGTCAGACACGATTAGCTCATATATGGAATCTACCTGAAGGGAAGAAAGTAAAAGTTGAATTCAACGCAGTAGAAAAACCGATCAAGGATCAAGCTTCTATGTATACGAGCTTTTTTTGGCTTCACTAGGACACACCTATGATCTATTGCCGATCACTAATGAAAATTGAAAGAAAGTGCCTGAAATGTACAAGAACGCATTATGGGATATTGTGAAGGTATAAATACTTATTTGTAATTGTCTCTTCCATTATGTATTTATTAACTATACCTTTGTAATTTTTCAGAGTAAATGGGAAGTTACCGACGCTAACCAAAAGTTTTCATTGTCTTCAATTAATAAAAGTTGGAAGGAAGGTAAAAGAAAATTGAGAACATTGAATACGACAAAATATCTAAGTGAAGAAGAATGTCTGAGACATAAACCTGAGGAAGTTCCACGAGATCAGTAGAATGCTATTGTCCATTTTTTGTTCTCTTCTGAAGGAATGGTATTACAATATTTTCTTTTTACATTGAATTTTGTTTATTACGTAGAATAAATACTAATATTGTTTCTCAAATAATAGGCTCGTACGAGCAAAACAAAGTATACATCATTCTTTAAGAAGGAAAATCTATGCTAAAAAACAAGATGAAATGGTACATAAATCTTTTTTATTATAAGTAATATTTTTGTTTTAGTATTGTGATCAAAATATAATTTTCATAAACATAATGATAGACGCAGGTTGGACAGAGAGCCTAATGCAGTCGAACTATTTATAGAAACGCATAAACGTAAATATGGGAATTGAGTAGATCAAGAATCTGCTTCTAGAGCTGTAAGAATTATTTTTAAGACTCTATTTTTCAATACTTCTTTTATTTGTTAACTATATTTGTCTCTTAGGAGATTAAATTATTTATTTGTATTGTAGGAGAAAATGCAAAAACTTCTGGCAACTCAAACGTAGGATGGGAATAATATCACCCATAGAGATGTATTTTATGACGTTATGGATTCAGAGCATCCTGGGCGAGGCCGTGGAATGGGATCAGGTCCAACACCTACCAGTATATTTGGATCATAGAGCAACCGCCAGTTTTTCTGAAGAGACGTTCGTTCCAGTTACAAAACATGAGAGAGTTATGTCACATCTCCATCAACTTCAAGATGGTCAAGTTCAACTTCAATCCCAAGTGTTGTACCTTACAAAAATGATCCAAGCACAAAATCATTCGTTCTCATTCCCCAGTGGTGATCATGTAAGATTTCTAAGGAATATATACTTTATGTAATACTTAGGTGATAGAGTTGGTTGCATGATTTGTTGGAAACTTTCCTACAACATGATAACCATACCCGGGCATCGTTCCACTCCGCCGGAACAGTAAATTTCTGATGTGAACAGTGTTTTCATGGATGAATAGTATTTTCACGTGAACAGTAATTTTATATCGTTCGTCTCGTGCATTCTTTGTCTTCTCGCATTCAAAATAAAATTACAAAACATTTTTACGCCTCAATTAAGCTTATACAAGATCTAGGAAATATTAAAATAAAGCCTAACCCAATAATCAGCATACAATTAACGATCTATTATTTTCCATACATTCAAAAAACATAACCATCCATCATCATATATATCTCATATTATATGAATAATGCAAGAAAACTCACACAACATTTAGCATATAAATATATAAAGACTGCTCTGATACCACTTGTTTTGTCATCGTGGCGTGTGTGCGGCAGAAGCGTCGAGGCGCGTGGTCTTTTAAAAAATTTAATAAAACTGAATATTTTAATAAAAAATAATTTGCGCAACGCCATGATAACCAAGATGTCTATCCACAACATATAAAATCTTGTTATATAAAGTACTTTCACTAAAATGTCTATCCACATCAATGATCCGGATCTAGATCACACGCATTCATTAGGCTTAATGAACCGTGCTAGCAACCATTCATTAAAGCTTCTATACTTTAATATGTTGCTGACAATTTTATTCATTATCGATGATCTTAATCCTCTCGTACTAATACAAGATCATAGTATCATTAATGAATATGGAATTTTTAGATATTTATATAAATTATTCAACAATAATTTAGAAAAACTATTATAAGAAAAATATAATCTTCTTTAAATTTCATATCAAAATATCAATACATATGCTTTGAGGGCATAACCCCCAACAGAAAGCATCTATATGATGCAACTAGAAGGGTTCGTACAAAAGTAGCAAGATCAGAAAGTATGCAAGTTTCTTAAATCCATTTATGGATTAAAGCAAGCATCTAGGTTCATGGAATCTTACCGTTGATGAGATTATAAAGTCTTATGACTTCAAGCAAAATGTTGACGAAACCTGTGTTTATAAATACATCAAAGATAAGATAGTGATTTTCTTAGTTCTTTATGTTGATGATATTTTACTAATTGGAAATGATGTAGAAACTCTGTCAAAGGTAAATAAGTGGTTAGCTGAGAAATTCTAAATGAAAGAATTGGGGGAAGTGAGCTATGTTCTGGGCATCCCAATCCTAAGGGATAGAAAAAACAAGCTCTTGGCCCTTTCTCAGGCATCTTATATTGATAAGATGCTGGAGAGATTCTCTATGGTGAATTCCAAGAAAGGCCAACTACCTACCAGACATGGAATTGTACTCTACAAAGAACAATGTCCTAAGACACCTTATGAGGAAGTGAGAAAGGTTCCTTACGCTTCAGTAGTTGGCAGCTCATGTATGCCATGTTGTGTATGAAACCGAACATTTGTTATGTAGTGAGAATTGTCAGTCGTTATCAATCGAATTCATGTTTGAAATACTAAATTCTGATGAAACATATTCTCAAATATCTTAGGAGGACGAGAAACTATATGCTTGTTTATTCAGGTATAGACCAGAACACCAGTGGATATGTTAATTCTGACTTTCAATCTGACAGAGTCACTGGAAAGTCGACATCTGGATCAGTATTCACCTTAGATGGATGAGCTATAGTCAAGAGAAGTTTTAAACAATCCAGCATTGTAGATTCCACTATAGCTGCTATAGCGGCTTGTGAAGTTGCAAAAGAAGTGGTATGGCTCAGATAGTTCTATACTAATCTAGAAGTAGTTCCAGATATGAACAAACCATTGATCATGTACTATGATAAGAATGGAGCGGTAGCGAATTCCAAGGAACAGATGAGTCACAAAAGGGGCACGCACATAGAGAGAAAATATAATTTTGTAAGAGAGATCATGCATTAAGGGGATATGATTGTTAAGAAATAGCGTCGGAATAAAACCTGGCTGATTCTTTTACAAAGACACTTATTGCGAAGTCATTTAAGGGACATGTGCAAAACATGGCATTGAGAGAAATGCTAGATTTGCTTTAGGGAAGTGGGATATTGTTGTGGGTTATGCTCTCAAAGCATATATATTAACATTTTGATATGGAATTTAATGATGATTACATTTTTCTTATAATTTTTCTTTTAAATTATTGTTGAATTTTTTTTATAAATATCTGAAAATTTCATATTCATTAATAAGACTATGATCTTGTATTAGTACGAGTGGATTAAGATAATAGATAATGAATAAAATTGTCAGGAACATATTAAAGTATGGAATCTTTAATGATAGGTTGCTAGTACAGTTCACTAAGTATTATGAATGCGTGTGATCTAGATCCATATCATTGATGTGTATAGATATCTTAGTGCATGTACTTTATATAATGAGATTATATATGACTGGACCAGTGTGAATTAATATATTTATCGTGTCATTTATCATAAAGATTTCATACACATCAATTCGATGATCATATGTAGTTCAGTCTGAATCCTGAGTAGTCATGAACTCCTATGCATCTCTACTGGATCTTTTGATTCACTCGTTAAGGTTTGTTTGTAAAACAAGCTAGTGATTATTGTTTTAGAGATTTAGTGATGTGTATGCTGCGAACATGATCTTATAAGATTTACAATCCAAGCTTTCCTAACAGATCGTATATTAGTTCTCTTAAGTGTTAATTCTGAAACGAATAATTATTGAGCTCAAATTTATAATAAGATTGTAAATTAGCCATTCATTAGTGGTTTAATGGTACTTAAGGACCAATAAGTATTTAGAGGGGTAAAATGATAATTTTGACCAGCTTTAATTTATGAACTCATAATTGAAGGATAAAACTACATGAAAAGATTATATCAGTGGATTACATGAGAATACTCTGTAAATACATTCTATAATCAATGATAGTTCAATTCCTTATTTATAGTGGAGAAATAATGAAATTAATAAATAAGATTGTTTAATCAATAATATGGTTTATTAGAACTTAGGATTATAGGTCGATGGTCCTCAAATCACCTCTATCTTACGCAGTCTAGGGTGTGAATATTTTAGGACATGAGAATGACTGACTTGCAAAAGGAATTTTTATTCTGTGGCAAGTACATAATTATGAAATAATTATATGTGATTAATTAATTAAGTAATGGAATTATATATATATATATATTTAAGAAATTATATGTATATAAATAATTATCGATTATTTTTTAATTATCGATAAGTGAGACATAATATTTAATTTATGAAATTAGATAATTAAATAATTATTAGATAATAATTTGAATCAACTAAATCTATTATTTCTGAAATAACATATAAGTTAGTTGATAGAGATAATCATATTTGTTAATTTTAAATTAATTGATATCTAAATATTTATCTGATTAAAATAAATATTTAATTCGTAGTAATTGTCATGTGACAATCACTTATTAGGTATCAAAGATTGACATTGACTACTGTAGTGCCACGTGGCATAGCAGTTGTGCACTCTTGTAGTGGGTCCCACTATGATTGGCAATATTATTTTCAGTTTATCTCTAAAAAATTGATACGCCGTTATCTAAAAAATATACAGATATTATTCTAATGACCTCTGTTGATGAATCAGTTCATAAGTTCATAAGTTCATAAAAAAATCGAATGGAGAACAAAGTTGGTGTCAAAATGATTTTCTCTGTGATTAATAGTTAATCAAAACTCTGAAATAATAATCATCGCATTCTTTTAGAGAATCGTCTCAATAAAGTCATTCTTAGAGAATCTCTACATCTCATGTGTTGAGTACATCTAGAGATAAAAAAAGTGTCTTGTAATATTTTAAGTGCCCACACACATCCTAGTACGTTGAGAATTCACTTGGAAGATCTTAGTGTGGATCTCAGAGTCACTGATCGTTGGAATGGTTTCGTGGGACGGAGGATCAATCGATTTTTCAAGGACGCTTGATATAGACTACAAGAAGTATATGATTCCTAACCTTGTATGTTGTAAATTTAATGTATAAATATATATTGGATCCTAACTGATTGAAAAAGATTTTTCATTAAAACGTTTCTTTTATTTGGTTATCGTGACATTAAGTTTTGTTTTATTAAAATATTCAATCTTTATTAAAAGTTTAATTTTTAAATGGCCTCGAGCCACACGCTTCCGCCGCTCACGCGCCGCGACAACAAACATAAGGATGATCCGGACCACGAAAGTGTCCCCTGGCACTCGAGGTCAAAGAGCCTCGGACGAAAGAGCTCGCCTTAGGCCACGACAAAATGAGGCCTTATGATCGCTAAGGATTTTTAAGAGAAAGACCCTACGTAGGGAAAAAAGACCACAGAAGTATCCCGTGGCACCCGAGGTCAAAGAATGCTCGGACGAAAGACCTCACCTTTGGCGACGGCCTAACGAGTCATACATAGGGTAAAAGACCACGTACACGAGTCATACCTAGGTTTATGGAGTCATACCTAGGGTAAAAGACCACTGTAATATTTCGTGGCACCAATGTACATGAGATGTTCGAACGAAGTACTTTGATAATGGTCATAGTCGTCTACTTACCGGAGAAAATACCATACGTATGGAAAAATGACCGCGGTTATATTTCATGGCACTCGAGCATGCAAGATGTTCAGACGAAAGACCTCGATAAAGGCCACGATCGTCGAGACCTCCTACCCACTAAAGTTGACTAGAAGGAAAGATCATAGGGTAAAAGGACAACGATAGTACTTCGTAATATTCGAAGTCAAACTAATGACTATAGGGGTTATAGTCATTAGTTAAGATATGACTATGATACTCTTAGTCACGCTGATGGCTAAGGTAGAAAAAGTTACCTAGAAGACTATGATACCCAAAGTTACCTAGATAACTTCAGTACATTGCGTCACACAAATTGTTAAGATACTTGAAGTTACAAAGATAACTACAGTACCCAAAATCACAACTATGACAACGACACTCTGCGTCACACTAATGACTACACACTAAGATTAGAATCTCATAAACCTGAAAGGATCTTAATACTCCACTAGAGATGACTCCAAAGGACCTCACCATCAAGGACTCGTCAAACACGATTTGAGCAAACGAGGCAAATAGGGCTCCAAAATCATCTATTAGAAAGTGAAAGTATAAATGAGTTGCATGCGCAAACACATAAGCACAGAGAGATGCAACGACAAGCTCAGCAAAACAAGCAATTCATTTTAAATGAATAACATCAACAAGACCAAATACAAACCCATCGTTCGATGGGATACATTTGATCGATATTCTGGGAGCACAGAAGCTAAGGACCTTCTGTAACTCAAGAATATTTTCAAACTCAGCGCACGGTGAAAGAGGCATCACTCCATAGATACTAAAAAATAATTTCTTTAAGGCTAGCTCAAAGACACTCGTTGTGCAAAGCTACGCTACAAAATCACTATAATTTTCAAACAAAGCAACGGACGACTTAGACAGTCGAATCACTACGTGACTTGGATTGACCAATAAACTCAGACATTGAGTTACAAGAAAGAGTCAACAACCAAAGCATCAAAACCTTTAGTTCCCAACCATGGCTTAGTTTCTAAAAATGTAACTTTGGATGGCAAGAAGAACCATCGGGAAGCACACCATTGAGTGTAAGAAATCCACCATTCTCCATGAGACATGAGATGTCAAAGTAATGTACCAGATATATGGTCAAGCATGGATCAACACGAGAATACAACATAAGATTTTGAAAAAAATCCTATCCTTCGTCACAACGTCAAGTCGACCTCACAGTAAAGCAATCTCAACTGACTGGCCGCCTGATCGCCTACGTCAAATAAAATAAATTCAATCCTAACACCAAGTCCTCACGATGCGTTCAGGTGACCACCGATCCAACTCAAGTCACTTGACTGCGAGATGAAAATCATATGGACTCGATCTCGATAATTACTCGGAGCAACTCACATAAACCTGAATCATAGAGCTTCAGGTCCCAACACGATCACACATATCATTACATGAAGAAGTACAACATTAATCAAGTTGATGACATTTTTACCAAGGGTCAATTGACAAATATGAAGTGCAGAAACAAGGTTAACACATGATGCTCTGAGACGCCATCATGAATCATCAACAAATACTTAGATATTTGGACACAAACTCTATTGTTTGACAATCTCAACACCGACATAGGCGTAATACTCGATTAAGTGCAGAAACAGGGTCTTGGGTAAAAGCTGATGGCTCCCTCCACAACATACTTCCCAACTCTATGGCTATGATCCAGACTCAAGGAATGGGGGAAAACTGTAAGGGAGAAAAAATACTCGAGCTAAACCCTACTCAATAATATTTTCAAACAAGACCCAATACTCCTATTTTTCGGGTAGGGTCCATATTTAGTCCAAACCAAGAACTTCTTCGTGACTGAAGTCACCATGATGACCGAGGCACCCTCCACGACTAGATCAATGGACACGACCCCACATATACTTACACTACTGAGGTCACATAGATGATGAGGTAATCTCATACCGATATCATTTTCTTATCACGATAAGATATAATAATAAGTCATACAAGGAAAGAATAGGCACACATCAAATTCATCTGGCAATCTCAATGGTTGTTCAAGAGGATAAGATGATAAGATCCTGATCAAAGAATATTCTCCATGAATATCTCCATTCATTATCAAAATAAGAAAGAAGATACAATGATTATGGACGTTTGACTAATACAGAAAATCATTATTAGTATATGATGATCCCCATTAAACGGTAAGAAATTCTCCACACTGCTACTTTTCTCTAAACACTCTACTAACTTGATCATCAAAGTGAATTAGGCGGGGCACCCCCATGGTACCTTGTCTACTACTTTCATATTTTTTTTACAGACCCCTAGATGAATCATCAAGTGACAAATGACAAACCCCTCGATACTTGATGCCAGAATATTTTTCACATCAACACCAAGTATCAGCAATTCATACATACTTGGCTGTTGTGCACCTATTGAGAAGGTCGTGACTAATGGCTTTACCATTTCTAAAAGTTAGTCAGAGGAAGACCATGATGAAGATCCTAAAGAAGATCCTATTAGAGGATCGGCTTAGGTCTAGTGATATAGCAGATTAGCAATTGGTTTTGCTTTAGACTTTTTAATCATTCCAGTTGGTTTTGCTTATTATGTCCCTTGCCCCACAAGTTGTACTAGACAACTAAGTATAAGGGTTTCAAAAATTTCAAGAGAATTCAAGCAACAGGATTACTCACATGAAAGACTCATCTACCAAATCATAAATCAAAACATGCCTCACATGCGAGAAGGATCATTTGGGGTGAGGTAAACAGAGCATGATTTCATTGTGGTAAAACATTGAATTTTCTGGAGGATTATCTACATAGGAAGGATAAGTGTGTTGTCAGATGTCTACAAACAAGCCAAAAGCATAGTGGATGATTTATTCAATCACAAAGGGCAAGAAGGAGAATGCGAACAGTGTCATAGTTTTGTTGCTTTTGTATTGATTGATTCATGATCTACCTATTCCTTCACATTTTTTAAGCTTGCTAAGACATTAAATGTTGATTTTCTACATCTTTAGATTGAACTTTTTGTGTCAACCTACTTCGTATACATACAAGGCCATTAAGTCTTGTTATATAGCTATTGCTGATAGAATTTGGTATGTGTGACCTTCACATCATGATTGGCATGGATTGTTTAGGTGAGAACTTTTCCAATATTTTATGCCATAAGCGGAAGTGTTGTTTGAGCCTCGTGGTAGGTAAAAGTTTGAGTTTAGTGTTCCAGTTTGCTCTCGATGACTTGAATCATATCTCAGCTAAATGCATGTTGAATAGTGGATGTTGCGGTTATCTGACAAGTATGTTCTCCACGCAGAAGGTAGAAGTAGACGTGAATGACGTAAAAGTGGTCATGGAATTTTCTGAGATTTTCTCTAAGGATTTAACAGGTGTACCACCCAATAGGGAATGGTATTTAAAATCGAACTTGTGCTGGAAGTGCCCCAATATCTAAGCTTCATATCATATTGGCACCCACTGAAATGATTGAATTTAAGGAACAACTCCAAGAGTTATTAAATAAGAAATTCATCCACTTTAGTTTTCACTTTAGAGAGCACCTTTTTGACGAAGAAGAGTCAGATCCATGTGGTTCTGTATAGACTATAAGACGAAAAATTGAACAAGGTTCCTATTAAGAAAACACTTCCAAATTAAACGAAAATTTGAACAAAAAATTGAAAGAAAATCTTAATTCGTCTCTAGGTGATGGTTCTCGTCTTTCATTATCTCTTTTTTCAACAAAAGTTAAAAATAAAAACTAAAAATCCACAGTTTAAGGAAAAAACGTTCTAAAGAAAAGTGCAAAATTTAAGAAGGTAAATTTGTACAAAAAAGGGAACATAATTAACACTTCACGTTGAAACTACCAAACTTTCTTGTTGCATCTATAACATATTTCCCGGCAACAGTGCCAAATTTATGTTACGCTAAAAAAAATTGTGGTTGTTACATTATAGATTGAGATATCAATCCCAAGAAGAATTATCATATAAAACAGTTAGCGAATAAAACATCTTAATTAATAATAAGAAAAGTAGATGGAGAATAACTAAGAAAAATAAAATAATTGATTCAACAACAGAGATGAACAAAAATAAAAGAGATAACGTATTGAAAGTTCCTTTTAATCTTCATTTTAATATTTAACTTTTATTTTAAATTATAATCGAACTGGATGTTTCACATCCCAAAAATACAATTGAAAAATATATCATTTTAGATCATACGAATACAAATACATTTGATATAAGAGAACTCTTTCCAATCAAAACATGCTTACCTCTATCTTATAGGTTATTTTGAATCGACAAAATATCTAATAATAATATTGCAATCAAATATCAACGTACACATTAAATACTCAGTATCAATTATGTTCTTACAACTCATATAAAGAAAGACGGTACATAGTTTACCAACAACATAATTAAAACATATCAGAACATGAAAATATATAGTCAATAACTGATATTAAGGTATGAACATGTAAAAATTGTTTGAGAATCCACGTAAGCAAGCATGACCAATTAGAAGCAGGAGAACGGATTGCCACTGTGGCCAAGCCGGGGAAACCCACCTTAACCGTTGATCCCTTTGTGTCTCATCTAACAGTTCAGGTTTCATTAGTTGTTGATGAAGATAAACTAGGCTCGATCAATTGCTAGACAAGATAAGTTAAATCTGATATGATAAGCTTAATTTAGGAGGAATATTCTTTTTATTCTTTAGGTTTTAAGGGATTAAGTTGAATTTTGTAACTGATTGAGAGCCTATAAATAGAGGCCAGTTGTAATTCAATAACATTCAATGCAATTTGAGTAATTACCCAAATAATCTTAACAATTCTCACTCTCTCACTTTTTATCATTCAGTTTATATTTTTAGTGTGAGAAAATTTTCCCTTACATTTTGCGACTTTCATTGAAAGCAGGAGTTTCACTCGAGATTATAACCCAAGATGTCTCGTACTAGATCACATGCGATACTGGAAATGGGAAACAGCGTTAACACAGCCGTCAACCCTCAATATCATCCCGCAAAGCCGACGGGAGTGCATGATATGATACAAACCTTTTCTTGAGAATGCAAGGTATGGAGTCATAACAGTGAAGCACTGCAGAACGCATGAAAAATCGTGCAATAATTGATCATGACATTACAATGGGAGATAGCGAAAACAAGAGCAAAAGTGAGCCAAAGGACTGCGGTGAGGGAATGAGAAGTAGAAAACCAGGATGAGGACTAGAGAGAACGAGCATACTAACAACCGAAGCCCGCACCTAGCCACAATGCCCGTCATGAGGGAACGAAAGTCACTTCACGTGATAAAGGAAAAGGAGTTGGAGATGAGAACGGGCCCGTGGAAACACCATAAATGTGGTAACGAAGTTCCCAATAAGGAGTCTTCTACACTCCTTCGAGATAACTGGAAGAATTGCAAAGTAGGCAATAGAGTTAGGGGCATTTGACATCTGGTATGTCCCACGCACTACAATAAAGGCACAACTTTTAGCAGATTTCATGATGGAATTCACTCACGAAGACAAGGAGCATGATTCTATAGTGGTGGAAAAGGGAAAGAACACTTAGACTCTATTTGTAGATGGAGCATCAAATCATCATGGAGCCAGAGCGAGAGTGATGGTTCAGAAACAACATGGAAAAACTTTCAAACAAGCATTGTCATTCGAATTTCAGGCATCAAACAATGAGGCAGAGTACAAAGCACTGTTAGCTGGACTACGCCTCATGAATGAATTCAAGGTAACACTAGAAAAATATTTTGCGATTTGATGTTAGTTGCTAACCAAATCACAGGAAAATACAATGCAAAGGATAGTTGAATGGTGGAGTATTTGCATAGTGCCAAGGATATATTACAATTGTTCAAAAGTTATGAGATTATGCAGGTTCCCAGGGCAGAAAACTCGAGAGCAGGTGCTCTGGAAAACTTCAGGTCATCAGCCCAATTTCTGTTCAAAAGAACTGTTACCATAGAATATATGAGTGTGTCGAGTACAAAGACACCCATACAAGCGGAAGTCACAGCGGGGAATGGTGACATGACTAGTGAAAGAGCATTGTAAGACACATCCTCTACCAAGAGATCCCAGCTAATAAAATGGAAGCCCGAAAGTTCTAGCAACTAAACGCCAGGTATACCATGATCGATGGGGAGATGTGAAGAAGGTCATTCTCAGGCCCGTATCTCAAATGTGTTTCCCCAATAGAGGTCAAGTACGTCATTACTGAAGTACACGAAGGAATTTTTAGGAACCATTTAGGCGAGAGATCTATGGCCAGCAAGTTATTGAATGAAGGGTACTACTGGCCAAAAATTCAAAAGGAAGCAAAGTATTTTGTAAAGATGTGTGACAAGTGCCAATAATATGCTCCCGTTCTGAAGATGGCTCCTGAAGAATTATGAATGCTGGTGAGCCCTTGGTCGTTCATGTAATGGGGAATAGATATTATTGGGCCAGTACTGATGGCTCCGACTCTGAAGAGGTTCCTAGTGGTCACAACTGACTACTTTACAAAGTGGATAGAAGCGAAAGCGTTAGCAAGAGTACGAGAAGAGGAGGTAAATAAATTCTTATGAAAAATATCGTTTGCAGGTACGGGATCCCTAAAGTGCTTATCTCTGATAACGGGCTTCAGTTTAGTGGGAGTCAAGAGAGAGCTTTTTTGACGACCTTCATATAAAAATAGACTATCAATCCTTACTACCCTCAAGGCAACGAGCAAACAGAAAGGTCAAACAGAATAATACAGAAAAATCTAAAGAAATGATTGGAAGCTACCAAAGGAAAGTGGGTTGAGGAACTGTCATCAATTCTCTAGGCATATCGAACAACACCACAAGAACCAACTGCAGAAACACCTTTCGCCCTAACATTTAGGGCAGAAGATGTTATACCAATCGAATTTGGATGCCCCACACTAAAATCAGGAATAGACGAAGTCACAAAGCGCGGAACGGATGACTAGAAGTTTGAACTTTTTGGAGGAAAAGAGAGAAGTAGCTCTATCGAAAGTGGCCAATTACAACCAAAAAAGAAGAAAGTACTTCTAAAAGAGAGTCAAATGATGACTGTTTCAAACAAGAGATCTTGTGCTGAAGAGAATTTTTCAGTCAAATGAAGGCAAATTGGGACCAAATTGGGAAGGGCCTTTCATAGTCAAGCAGTTGGGGGAAACATATCCAATTATCTAATGATCAGTGAGGAAAGTGATCTATCTAAGCCTCGGAATGCTTTACATTTATGCAAATATTATGTGTAATTATTTTTATATACTAAAAACATTTATACCCGTGGTTTTTCCCGTTAAGGATTTTCTATGTAAAAAATGGTGTTCATTAGTCCCTTTTTTAAAAAGAAAACAAGTCCCTAAGCTCACCAAGAGCTTATGTCCATGAAGGATTTTACTTTCTAAAGGAAACGGGCCCTAAGCTCACCAAGAGTTTATGCCCATAAAGGATTTTACTTTGTAAAGGAAACGGGCCCCTAAGCTCACCAAGAACTTATGTCCATGAAGGCTTTTACTTTTTAAAGGAAACGGCCCCCTGAGCTCATCAAGAGCTTAAGTCTATGAGGAATGATGTCTGCAGCATCACGCTCTAAAGAAAATAAAAACGAAGAAGTTAAAAAAAGGAAGTTTGAAAATAAAGGAGGAGGGAAGTTTGGAAAGGAAAAAAAGTTTGAAAAGAAAGAGGAAAGAAGGAGGAAGGCGTGAAACGATGGAATCCTAGAAAAATATTCAATACTTAGAAAAATTGTGTGGATATTTTGAAAAGGAAGGGAAAGATCAAAGAGAAAAAGGTAATAAAATTTACAGAGGAAGCCCCAAAGGTGGGAAAACAATACTAAAAGGTCAAATTGGTCTTCATTCTCATTGATGGTGATGCAAAATTACAAAGAAAAAAAGACAAGGAAATAGAAATTATAACTAAACTAAATTAGCCTAAATGTTGACAACTACTCCTTTTCAGTAGCCGCAACATGAGTGGCAGACGACCTAAGATCTTTGGCAGCAATGCCTTTAGTGAAGCAT
Source organism: Datisca glomerata (assembly GCA_003255025.1). Taxonomy (NCBI): domain Eukaryota; kingdom Viridiplantae; phylum Streptophyta; class Magnoliopsida; order Cucurbitales; family Datiscaceae; genus Datisca; species Datisca glomerata. The sequence continues at coordinate 97,626 of QANY01009658.1, forward strand.
CGATATAACCCTCAACTTCTAGAACGAGTGCCTGCTTAGGAGGATGGTGTGCTTAGGAATCTCTATAGCCAGCACTATAGATAAGTATCTCCCCTTGCTCAAACAAAGCTTGGTACTCCCCTTCAAAAGCCTACACGTTCGAGGGTTTCATCCCTGGCTTTCTCAACTTCAGCTTTTGCCTTCTCAACCTCGGCCAAAGCCTTTCTTGCAGCCTCTAAGTCCTCGTCCATATCCTGCTCTTCATCCACTACCACCTTCACATCATGAGCCATCTTCTCTAAAGCCTTCTAGAGTTCAACCTCATTTGCTAGGTGCTGCTCCTTTTCAGCTTGAAGATGAGTTATGACAGAGTTTTCCTCCATAAGCTCCTGGAAAGCGTTGTGGTGGATGATTACCTTAAAAAATAGAAAATAAACTAACTGTAACTTCGACAAAGAAAAGAAGGAAAAGAAAATTTTACTTGCATCAAATCAGAGCTCAAGTTGTTGACAAGCTTGCTAATACCAAGCCTCTTCATGCTGTTAGTATCGATGTCAAATTAATGCTGCGAAGTACAACGTGAGGAGCCATGATATCGTCAAGGAAACTCACAAATTCTAGAATGGAAGTGTTCGAAAATCGTTTACCTCCACAAAGCTGGTAAAGGTTCACCAGTAGCAGTGCTCTGGGATCGGGAAGCATTTCCTGGAGCGGGAATACCCATAATAGGCATAGTAGGAACTAGTGGAGGAGGAGGATCAGAATTCGAGGGAGCCTCGATCTGCGCAGCAGGGACGCTGGGAGTGGGAAGCACGGATGGGAGCTCTGAGCGTGAAGAGCTTGAAGTATCCATCCAGGACCTCTTCTCAACGGGACCAACGAATTTGCTGTGAAACTGAACATAAGAGGGAGTCGGAATTGATGATGAAATTGCTAGAACTAGGACAGCAGCAGGAGTTAAAGTTGAAGCGGGAGCCGAAGCGGAAGCAGGGTTGATGCCGAGGAGCACTTTCTAATCCATGTCTTTCACTCGTAGATGGAAAGCAACAGCAAGCTTTGCCTTAGAGTCTTTGGAAAGATAGGGCTACGGGTTCTTATTAGCTGTAAAAGAAAAGATACAAAAATCAATCAAAAGTGGAGAAAAAATAACAAATAATAAGAAAAGGTGAGAACCGGAGCTTTGGCGACTTATTGGAAATTTCCCATTTCTTGGGAATTATCTAGCGGCCATCACCACCCCAGTTCTTGCCAACCAGAAGCGTATCCCTCTCACAACCCTTGTCTCCTTTTAGAATCTTGGTTATTAGGTTCTCTCTCTTTTCGGACGTGTGAGGGGCAAGGGAATAAATATCTATCCAAGACTTGACTATGTAACAGTGAAAAGCTCATCTAACTTTAAACCGAAATGTACCTTTTATTTAGAGCCTCTATGCCAAGAAAAATACTATAGGAGCTTGGGGTAAATTGCGAGGGAGAAAGACCTACGTAATGAAACAATTGAGAAAGAAAAAGGGAAAATGGAAGCCTAAGACTTGGCTATAAACATGGGGCTAAGGGTGATTTGGTAAGGAGGTTTACAATACATCCCTATAGTCTCACTCTTTCCCAACGCGCATACTACATCCGGAGGAAAAGACTCTCGATAACGAGTCATAAACTATGTAAACTCCTCTGGGGTCCTAACTAGGGGCACATGAATATTGCACTTCTCCATAGTCGAAGAAAAGAAAGAAGAAGAAGGAAGAAGAAAGAATGAGAAAGAATGAGAAAGAAAATTACGAGATAGGGCACAAAGAAGTGAAGAAAAGAAATGGTGAAGGAAGCCTTATATAGGCAACGGACTTCAAAAAATGAAAAAAAAAAAAGCAATTTGTTTGGACGGGACAATCAAGGGTTGTGATTAATGAGAAATGTGATCGTTCAAACTGACAACCTAGGGATTGTAAACCACGAAACAGGAGATGAAAAGACATAACTAAAGAAAAATAAATGGATGATACCTGGTGACGAAAGGATATTTCTCCAAAAGATAGTGGACATATACCTACTTTGAAACGACGCTCGAGAAACAGGACTTATGCCCTGAACCAGAAGACAAAAGGGCGCCTTGAAACGATGCTTGTGATATGTTATCTAAACGGGAAGACAAATAGCCATTATGAAAAGACACGAACAACAAAGAAACGTGACTGACACTACGTGGCCCGCGCAAATAAAGAAGTGACACACAAGAAAATGGAACTAAAAGGTCTAATAGAATCAGAGAGTGTACAATGTGCGTCATAGTCCCGAGAACGGGAAGTAAAAGCAATTAGAGAATTTGAAAATGACTGCCAAAATTAATGCGCAAGAATTGGTGCGAAAGATAGGGAACATGATAAATAATAATAACAAAGTATTTTAGTATTGCGTATTAAGCATGCATGACTAATTATAAGCAGGAGAACGGATTGCCATCGTAGCCAAGTGGGGAAAACCCACATGAACAGTTCAGGTTTCATTAGTTGTTGATGAAGACAAATTTGACTCGATCAATTGCTAGACTAGGTAAGTTAAATATGATATGATAAGCATAATCTAAGGGGAATATTCCATTTATTCATTAGGTTTTAAAGGATTTAGCTGAATTTTGTAGCTAATTGAGAGCCTATAAATAGAGATCATTTGTAATTCAATAAAATTCAATGCAAGTCGAGTAATTACCCAAATATTCTTGAGAATTCTCTCCCTCTCTCACTTTTTACCATTAAGTTTATTTTTTGAGTGAGGAAAATTTTTCTTATAAGGTGTTTTAGCGGTTTTCTTCCAAAAAATTCAAAATTCAATTTTTTTTTTGCTTTTCTAGCATTAGTTATGTAACACCGCAACCAAAGTTCTACATAATGATATGTTTAATTGTTAACTATTACCTTTAATTATCCAGATTATTTGATTTAATGTTTCTAATGAATAAATTAAAAGTTTTTTAAGATAAACACTTCAAGGTGCGCTAACGACTCAAATGTTCATAACTTAAATTTTGAGTCATCACCATTTAATTTTTATAATTATTTATGTATTGTGACAAGTAACCATTTAATTATAAGACTAAATTTTGATTGTGTGACACCCAATAACTCGACAAATCATTTTATTAACTTTCTTATAAGAAAATATTGTTTTGACCACAAGGGTAAATAAATTTGAGTTGTATGATGAATCATTGTTTTGTAAATTTGTTTGGAAAATGAGTTTATCATAATTGACGTAAATTATTTAATCGGGTGACAAAACTCATGTTTGATCTTTAATTAGTACACAAAATGAGTATTCTTATATTTCTCATATGAGTATGTAATGTTTTAAATATTTTTGCATATAGTTACATTATTTAAGGCATAAATATAATATTCAATCATTTAAAATTATCAATCTATTATCTAAACGCCATTTTTTTTATTTTAAAGTGAAATTTTAAAAATATACACATAATTATGGTTGTATATATGTGTAAGATATTTTAATTTGATAGAAGGATGAGTTAATTTTTACTTTTTTTTAGAGTCGGTTAGTCATGGGAAAAAAAAGGAAGAGAGACATTTACTAAATTTAAATAAAAAGAAATTTAATTTTAAAGTTACGCCTAATAAGGAGGATCTCTGACAAGTCATTACCTCAATTAATAATTGAAGACTCTTTTAACCCTAATTTTATATTTAAGAGCCAAATTTCCGTATGTCAGCCACCTATTTTCTTAATTTCAGCTTATGATTTCAGTTTCTTTTGGTGCTTACGAATTGTTCTGCAAAATAAGAAAAAACCTACTGCGCCTCAACCGCTTGAAGAACAAGCTATACCAGGTTTATTGAGAATTTATTGACTTGATTTCCGTATTATGAAACTATGTGAGAAAGTTTTGTTCTGCTAAGATCACCAAAACTATATAAATGAAAAAAAAATTGAATTCGTGGAATCATGTTGGACTTGTTGTACATATAAATGTTAGTTTGAATTGAACATGATACTGTCACTATTGTAATATAATGTTAGAGTTAAAATAAAAAGACCCTGTTATGAAGTTTATTAGATTTTAATAGTTTTAATGTTGGTTTTGTGAAGAAATAAATAGTGTGCTATCAAAGAATAAGAACTCGATTCAATTTCAGGTTTTCTTTTAACTGATTATGTGTATTATTTAGGGTTCCTTTTCTTGATTAAAGACTCAGTTTTCACTCTCTATATCATATATTTTATATAATAAATTTTGTACGTTGTTTTCATTAACTAATTGGAATATAAAAAATATTTTAATATTGAAAACTTAATAGTTTTGGCATTCTGAAGTTTATAACTCGAAGTATTCTCTAATTATTTAATTTTGTTAAGGACACTAGATAAGTAGAATTTTATGCATACATAATTGTTTGTTATATTCTAAAAATCATGATAGGTGAATTGTATGTCGCCGTGCCCTCGTTTGTTTCTTTTTAAGTAAATCTCATATATGTGATAACTCGTTTATGTTATTGAATGCTTAATTGTATGCGAACGTGTTTGTTAATGATGTGTATAATTTGAGGTAATGAATGATTATATATATGTGGACTTAATTATGGTTCCTAAAAGAGAAATAATAAAGTAATAATAAAATAAAAGCTTAAAACACATGGGGTGTGTTTATGTCATGAAATACATGAGCGAAAAATGGGACGCGGAAGTGACCGGCAAACCTAGCAATATTTAATGGTTAATATTAATAAATGATCGTTTGGTTTGTCTAGCGATACAATGTAAATGAATGATCGTTTGACTTGTCCAACGATACTACCAGGATCCAGTAGTTGAATAGGTTCTATAATATTACGCATTGCCTCTGATTGGTTAAACATTACACAAGTGAGCTCACGAATAAGGTAAAGAAATGAATGCAATGGAAATTGTAAAGAAAAAAATATGACAAAAGTTTGCATGAAAAGAATGTAATGAAAAATGTAATACCAATGAAAGGAATTAACGTGTTATAATGATTTATGAAGTATATGTCAAATATAATGTTTTTATTAAGTATATGTGTAAAATTTTACTTACTGAGTATATATTTATACTCAACCCTTTTTATTAAATTTTTCAGTTGATGAGAATCATGGTGATGATTGTGAAGAGTCTTTTTAGGCGATCTGGCACGAGACAAGAAATTGAGTTTAATTAGTTGAGTAGCTCAATATTTTAACGTTGATTTTAGTTTATTATTTATGAAATATTTGCGAAATATTATTTACACTTAAGGAAGTTCTGTTTATAAATTTATAATCTTTTATGCAGAAAAGTGTTTTGAGTTTCTCTAATAACTTGTGTTGTTTCATTTAATACCGTAAATCGTGAATCTTTTTTTAAAGAAATTTTTTTTGACATAACTTCTGCGTGATTTTGAAAAATTATAAAAGTAATGTCAGTCGCTCTTCGGGGTGTTACAGTTTGGTACTAGAGGTCAATGTTTTGAGATTATGTACGCTTTTAAAATGTATTTTCTTCAAAAATAATTTTTGAGAAGTTTGTGTCAGAAATTAGAATGTTATAAGTGTCAATGTTTGTTTATTAATGGATGTCATTATGTTTAGCTCAATGTGCTTGAATATTTGTACATCAATATCTAAAAGATCTTCGTGGATAAGATGTTGAGAGTGACACTTATAATATTTAGGGATTTGCTTATTCATAAGATTGATAATAGTTTGACTTGATGTGCTTTAATATTAAATTGATTGCCGTAGATTTTGGATGTTGTGTTTGTACTCTTCAGGAGTTAATGTTTGTTTTGACAACACCATTAATACGTTTGAGCTGTAAATTGCAATGGAGCATAAAAAAGTAATCTTAGTCTTTTGTCATGCGTCCTGATGTCATAAATCAACGTTGATTAGAAACATTATAATTTATGAATATGAGTTGTATTTTCGTTGATTAGTAACATTATAAGTTATGAATATGTGGGGTGTGTTTTCTTTGATTAGTAACATTGTAATTTATGAATCTGAGGCGTGCTTTGGCTGATTAGTGACATTCTAAGCTATGAACGTCAGGTATTGGCTTCACCAAAAAAAATGTAAACGAAATTAGAGGTTTGATATTTTCTTCGTCTACGTCAACGTTATTTGCTTTGCAAGCCATAGGTCGAATGAACAATGGGGATTTGGCGTGTCTAGCTAGAGTCCCAAACCTAAAAAAATGTGAATAAAGGACATCAAGATTGTATGATCAAGATTTGAATTGAAGTGACATAAGACTAACGTTAAATATCATTACATATGACAATAGTGGAATTAAAAGTCCTTAAAGGGTAATTATAAGATTTGTTGGATAAAAGATTTATACGACATAGTGTTTTTTAGGATGCACTTGTATTGCTGGTGGAAAAAAATGGACCCAAGTTCTATGTAGTATATGCATTTACTACATAGAACTTAGTAAGCTTAATATTAGGAATAAGTTTTTGTTTCCACGGATTAATGATTTTTTTTACTAATTAGAAGGTTTTTTTGTGTAAGTTTAATTTTTAGGTCGAAATTATTTTAATGAGAGGAGAAATTGTAACACAACCACTAAAGTAACACTTAATGATATGTTTAATTATTAAATATTACCTTTAATTATCCAGATTATTTAATTCAACATTTGTAATGAATAAATTAAAAGTTTTTTTACAGATGAACGCTTCAAGGTACGCTAACGACTCAAATGTGCTTAAGTTAATTTTGAGTCATCGCCATTTAATTCTTATAATTGTTTATGTATTGTGATAAGTAACCATTTAATTCTAAGACTAAATTTTGATTGTGTGACACCGAATAACTTCACAAGTCATTATAGTAACTTTCTTATAAGAAAATATTTGACCACAAGGGTAAATAAATTTGAGTTGTGCGATGAATCAATGTTTTGTAAATATGTTTGAAAAATGAGTTTATCATAACTGATGCAAATTATTTACTTGGATGACACAATTCATGTTCGATCTTTAATTAGGACACAAAATGAGTATTCTTATTTTTCTCACATGAGTATGTAATGTTTCAAATATTTTTGCATGTAGTTACATTATTTAAGGCATAAATAAAGTATTCAATCGTTTACAACCATCGGTCTATCATCTTAGTGCCAATTTTTTTATATTTTAAAGTGAGGTTTAAAAATATAAATAACTATGGTTGTATATATGTGTGTAAGATATTTTAATTTGATAGAAGGATGAGATAATTTTTACTTTTTTTAGTGTCGGTTAGTCATGGGAAAAAAAGGAAGAGAGACATTTATTAAATTTAAATAAAAAGAAATTTAATTTTTAAAGTTACCTTAAAAGGAGGATAGTCAATTACTTCAATTAATAGGAGACTCTGTTAACCCTAATTTTATTCTATTTAAGAGCCTAATTTCCGTATGTCAGCCATCTATTTTCTTAATTTCAGCTTATCATTTCTGTCTCTTTTGGTGCTTACATATATTGTACTGCAAAATAAGAAAAAACCTAATGCGCCACAACCGCTTGAAGAACAAGCTATACCAGGTTTATTGAGAATTTATTTACTTGATTTCCGTACTATGAAACTATATAGATGAACAAGATTGAATTCGTGGAATCATGTTGGACTTGGTATGAAAATAAGTGTTGTTTGAATTGAGGTTGTCACTAATGTAACATAATATTAGAGTTAAAATAAAAATACACTTTTATGAAGTTTATTAGATTTTAATAGCTTTAATATTTGTTTTGTAAAGAAATCATGAGTGTGCTATTAAAGAATAAGAACTCAACTCAATTTCAGGTTTTCTTTTAACTGATTATGTGTATTATTTAGGGTTCTTTTTCCTGATCAAAGACTCAGTTTTCACTCTCTATACCTTATATATCTTATATAATAAATTTCGTACGTTGTCTTCATTAACTAATTAGAATTTATAAAATATCTTAATGTGTAAAAGTTATTAATTTGGACACTTTGAGAATTAACAACTCGAAATATTCTTTAATTATTTAGTTTTACTAATAATATCAGGTAAGTAAAATTTTATCCATACATAATTGTTTGTCATATTCATGAAAAATCATGATAGGTGAATTGTAAGTCGTCATGCCCTCGTTTGTTTCTTTTTAAGTAAATCTCATCTATGTGATTACTCGCTTATGTTATTGAATGCTTCATTCTATGCGAGCGTATTTGTTAATGATATATCTAATTTATGGAAATGAATGATTATATATATATATATATATATATATGGACTTATGTTATGGTTTATAAAAGAGAAATAATAAAATAAAAGCTTAAAACACTTTGTGTGTATTTATGTCATGAAAGACGTGAGTGGAAAATGAGGCGCAGGAGGGACTGGCGGACCTAACAATGTTTTCGTTAATGTTAATGAATAATCGTTTGACTTGTACAGCGATACAATGTGAATGAATGATCATTTGACTTGTCCAGCGATACAATGTGAATGAATGATCGTTTGGCTTGTCCAACAATACAAATGAATGAATGATCGTTTTGCTTGTCTAGCGATACAATGTGAATGAATGATCGTTTGACTTGTTCAGTGATACTACTAAGATCCAGTAGTTGAACAGGTTTCGTAATGATGACCCACTGCCTTCGGTTGGCTAAGCATTATATAAGTGAGCTCGCGAATAAGGTAATAAAAAGAATGCAATAGAAATTGTAAAGAAAAGAATGTAACAAAAGTTTCAATGAAAAGAATGTAATGAAAAATGTAATACCAATGAACGAATTAACGTGTTATAATGATTTATAAAGTATATGTCAAATACAATGTTTTTATTAATGATTTAAAATAGACTTGGATGCGCATTTGTTTACTATGTATGTGTAAAATTTTACTTGTTGGGTATATTTTTATAGTCACCCTTTTTATTAAATTTTTTCAAATGATGAGAATCGTGGTGATGATTATAAAGAGTATTTTTAGGCATTCTGGCACGAAATGAGAAATTGAGTTTAATTGAGTAACTCAATATTTTATTGTTGATTTCAGTTTGTTATATATGAAAGATTTTTTAAATATTATTTACACTTAAGAAAGTTCTATTCATAAATTTATAATCTTTGATTTAGAAAAGTGTTTTGAGTTTTTCTAATAATTTGTGTTGTTTCATTTAAGACCGAAAATTGTGAATCATTTTTAAGAGAGAAACAAATTTTGACCTAGCTTCCACGGTTTTTAAAAACTACCGATGTAGCTTCAGTCGATCTTTGGGATGTTACAAGTTATCTCTCTATTTTTAAGGAATAAGATATTAGTCAATCACTAATATTATATCTAACCTAGATTTTTTTAAATAAAAACATGGAACTTTCAATTGGATGACTATATATTTTTACCTTTATTTAGATCATTGTTTGAATTAATTATATATATGTTTTAACTCTATTGAGTATATTTTCTTATACTTATTGACTTATTTTAAATTACTCTTAATTTAAAACACACCTTAAATATTTTTACGATATTTTCTTTTACAGTTTATAACAAATCATCGAGTGATACATGACATATCTTTGATTATAGATTCCCAACATCTACAATTTGATGTTGTCTATTAGAAACAAGATCATTTAACCATTCAACTAATCTATTATTTTTATCATTATAATCACCATGGGGAAAACAACCCTCACGATGCTGCCTCTATTAGTATTGACAATGTGTCGGAGCTCCCCGCAGCTATTAAGGACCAGGTACAACTCCACCTTTCCATCATTCTTCCACAAACACCGCCTCAAGCCACCGCGAATCTGTTGGATCGTGTTTTATAATTTGATGAAAAATTAATTAACCATGAACGGTTCATGGGTAGAATATAAAAAAAATTCAAAACAAATATTTAATCATATTAAATATAAAACAATACAACGATCATACAGATTTAGATAAATGTATCAATAAGAGATAAAAACAATTTTTACCTTTTTTTGTGATGAAGAATTTCTGAATTGGCAGGATCTAATTTATTGTCTCACGTTCCTCATTCTTGAGATTCGTAGAACTTCAATTGATCTTCACACCAACAACCACTCGTAGGGTTCAAAATTATGTCTCACAAGGATATTGTTAGTAATAATGTGTGAGCTCTCTAAATAACTGAATAAGAAAAAAACATTTTTTCTTCTTCCTCATTATGATTTCAGTCGCAACAATGGATGGGGGAGAGAGAAAACTTTTTTCTTGCCCTAAATAATCACGCATTGTGATTAGGTTAAGCTTAGGATTTGGATGCAACCCTATTGCAATCCCTTATATACGGAACTTTCACATATACCTATATATTGTAAATTGTCAAAATTCACCATCTCTTTGCACTGCTCTATGCGATATCTGAATCTCCCTTAGAGCCAATAGTGTATCCAAATTTATCAATCCAAATTGATAAATCAAATTGATCCATATCAATTCATTAATTAATTTCTTGTATTTACTAAGTATCCAATAATTAGAAAATAATAAATTAATTAATTTGAACATTAATTTTGCACTTCACTAATTTAGTGATGACACCCATCACATATGGGTTCGGGATGTGTATCTTGGTCCAAAATATTTTTTTTGGTCCAATTGATGTTGTTTCTCATTTATGTCCTTATGAGCTACTCTTGAGTTCGAATAGACCCACATTAATAAAAGTATGAGATTCAAATACCAGACTAATTTAATCTCGACATTGTACGACTCCACTATATGTTCGATGCTGAATTAACTTTCAATTCATGCATGCTACATTTTTCTATTGGTGCTAGAAAACATCTTTTTTTCAGTCCACATAATATTTTACAATGAAGGTGATATTGTTTTTATTGCAGACTTACTACGAATTTTATATATGTGAATCACGCAACTCTAACATAGTTGAATCATGATCCCAATAATGACGGTATTGTCCGGTAATACGAACTCACTCATTTGGCGTATCAAAGATCACAAGTAACTAGGTCAAGTTTCGTATTCACCTTAAGATTAGGGTAATTATGAAAATACCCTTAAGGTGTAACAATTAGATTCAGAGTTAAACAAATGGCTTTACTCTAAACTAATTTGTTACTGCTCTATTCAACATGTTTCATAACATGTTTAGGTCAACTGCTCTCCACTCATATACCACAAGACTGACATCTTTTTGTACAACCTAACAATCAATTATCGAACTCGATTTTTCAATCGATCCTAAGATTGCGAATAACATTCTGACTTATTTCATAGGAGTTTGTCTAGAAGACCCCTCTTATTTATCAAAAAGAAAGACTCATCTGCCTTTACTCTTCTAACGTTGATAATAGTTCTAGGACTTAAGTAAATTATAAACACACTTTAATTAAAGGAAAACTTTCATTTCTTCATAAAATTTAGTAATACATAAATGTCTGATAAATAACTAAATACTCTTAAATAGTTATTACACCCTACTGTATTGACAAAATTCCAACAAACTCCCACTTGGACTAAAGTAGGCGTATATAATCTCGTATCCCCATGCCCTTCAGATGACCATTAAAGACTTTACTGCTTAAAGTCTTCGTGAATGGATAAACCAAGTAGTTGACCATTGATATATGCGTTGCTACAACATCTCCACGCTAAACATTCTCTCTGATGGGGTGATACTTTCGCCCTATATGTTTGGTTCTTTTGTGTTTCCTATGTTTCTTCGAGTTTGCTACAGCCCAACTATTATTGCAATAAAGTTTCATGGGCTTGTCAGCATCTGAAACGACTTCAAGAGTCTTTAGGAACTTTCTAAGGAAGACATCCTCCTTTGCATCTTCACAAGCTTCCACATACTCAGCTTCCATGGTAATCAGCAATGCAAGATTATTTGATACTTCTCCATACTATTGCTCCACCATTTAGGATGAACATTGATCTTAAAGTCGACCTCCTGGAATCCTTGTTTGCTTGGAAATCAAAGTCGGCATAACCCGCCATATTCAAGTCAGTACCTGAATACACAAACATGTAGTTCCTCGTTCTCCTAAGATACTCGAGGGTATTCTTGACGACATTACAATGCTCAAGTCCAAGATTATATTAGAAACAAATTACCATGCCTACGGCGTAGTAAATATATGGCCTAGTGCAAAGCATCACATGCATGAGACTTCCTACGGTTGAGGCATAGGAAATCTTTATCATGTCTTCCACTTGTTAAGGAGTCTTGGGAGACTGCTCCTTGGGGAGACTAATTCCATGCCTAAAGAGAAGATATCCCTTGTTGCAGTCTGACATACTGAAGCGATCCATCACCTTATCAACATAAGATGTTTGAGATAGTGCAAATTGTATGCTCTTTCTATCCTGAAATATCTGAATACCCAAGATGAAGGCAGCTTCACGAAGATTAATCATATCAAATTGCTTTGCAAATCAAACTTGACATCAGAAAATTTTCATACATCATTCCCAATAAGTAGAATATCGCCCATGTATAAGACTAGGAAAACCCCTTTCTCTTCGGGTGTCAGCTTATAAACACAGGGTTAATCCACTAACTGTTCAAAACTAAAGTTCTTGATCGTTTCATCGAATATGATATTCCACGATTGGGATGTTTGCTTAATTCCATAAATGGACTTCAACAGTTCACAAACCTTACCATCTTGGCCTTTCTCCATGAACTTGTCCCGATCTTTAAGATTGCCATTCAGAAATGTAGTCTTGACGTCCATCTTCCAAATTTCATAAACGAGGGCAGCAACAATGGACAGGAGGATTTAGATGGACTTAAGCATGGCCACCAATGAGAATGTATCCCCGTAGTCAATACCTTCCTCTTGGGTGTAGCCCTTATCTATTAGCCTAGCTTTGAATGTCTTCACATTCCCATATGAACCTCTCTTTTTCTTATAAACTCATTTACATCCTACAGGTTTTACCCCTTCAGGAGGATCTACAAGCTTCCAAACTCTATTTGACTACATCGATTGTATCTCAACTTTCATGGCTTCTTGCCATAGGTTTGCTTCAACACCAGCCATGGCCTGCGAGTAGGAAACAAGTTTATCATGATCCTTATCTGCTACTTTTGTTAAGGCATCTCCATAAGAAATGTACCTGTCAAGTTGTCACAACACTCCCACTTCGTCGAGGCTACATATGCTCTGCCCCTGCTATGATTCTTCCATTATTGAAATGGGAACAATTCTTGATTGGGGAATCGGTGTTCTCCCACTCAATAATTTCTCTAGCACAAGTGTGCTTCTCGACTTCAAACTTCTTATAAAAGTCCTCCTCAAGAAAACGTGCATCCGTGCTCATGAATGTTTTCTTGTCGGTTAGACTGTAAAAGACGTATCCCTTCATTCCCTTGAAATAATAACCTACAAACATTCATAATTCTTATTGACTGGACAACTTGCCTATCTTCAGAGGTAGTACGTGTGTCGGGCATCCTCATATCCTAAGGTGTCTTATTGACAAATGTCGTCCACTCCATCTTTAATATGGTATACTAGGCACTGTCTTTGACAAAACTTGGTTAAGAATATATGCCGGTGTTTCCAAGACATATTTCCATAACAAATCTGGAAGGGATAAGTGACTTATCATGGATCTAACCATATCAATTAGAGTTCGATTCCTTCTCTCTGATGCACCATTTTGTTCTGGAGTACCAGGTTCTATAAGCTGAGAAAGAATAAGTTCTTCCTTAAACTTGAGTAGTCATCTATGAAGGTTACAAAATATTCATACCCTCCTCTTTCTTGGATGTTCAATGGCCCACATACATCACTATGTACGAGTTTGATGCATTGAGTGACTTTTTCACCCTTTGCTGAAAATGGTCTCTTGGTCACTTTACCTTCTATCAAGGATTCACATGTAGGTAGTGATCCCACACTTAAAGTTTACAATGGACCACCATTTACAAGTTTTTTAATCTTGTCTATGCTAATGTGACCAAGACGCAAGTGCGGCAAGAATGTTAGATCGATTGAGTCAAATTTCAACATTTTACTATCCCTTTTGTAAATCAGTATTTACTTTAGTGTCACATATCATTGGAACTTTTGATTTTACATAGAATAAGTTATTTATCAACTGTGCAGTAGTAAGTAAGGAATCATTTCTAAAAATACCAATATTTTTATCACTAAAATTCATAGTGAATCCTTGCACAATTAACTAGCTACTAAAATAAGATTTTTCCCAAGAACCGGGATATAATAAACATCTCGTAAAACCAAAAAACTATTATCAAATGAAAATTTAATAGTTCCAACTGATACTGTTGATACTAGTGCACCATTCCCCCAACGGAAGCTGAACTCGCCCTCGTCAAGCCTTCTGATTTTCCTGAACCCCTGCAGGAAACAACTTATAAGGTTAGTGGCTGTAAAGTATACAATCCACAAAAAAATAGAATCAGCCACATAACAGGTCTCAGTAACAAGTATTGTACCTTTGGATTTCAACTCCTTGAGATAATCCGGGCAGTTGCGTTTCCAATGGCCAGTGGCTCCACAATGATGACACTTGTCTTTCGACTTTTCCACTTTTGCAATGCACTTGCCTTTCGCAGCTTTCAAATTCTACTTCCTAGCTTTCTTTGGACCTCTCTTGTGTTTCTTGTTGGCACTACAGGTGGATGACTTACTTTCAGTAAAGTTTTCCTCTCCAGTCTTCCTCTTGCCCTTCAGAAGCAGGGCCTCAACGGCTTGCAACTCCTCGATAAGCTCCAAAATTGAGCACCTCAACTTATTCATCGAATAATTAAGTTTGAATGTCTCAAAAGTATCCGTCGGGTATCAAGGATCATATCAACTTGAGTCTCACCATCTACCTCAGCACCCATGAAATTTCGTACAGCAGCCTGTTGGGCTTGATGACTCTAATCCCTAAACATTTAGGTGATGTTCTACATCATATCAGCGGCGGTTTTCATGTTCTAGCATTATTGTTGTAACACATTGCTAACAGATGCCAAGATGTAACACCAGGAAATCTCATTAAAATGCAGCCAAGAAGCATAAGCCTCATTTTCCTCTTGAGTCGATTCAACAATAGGCTCAAGGGGACAAGGGGTGGTAAGCACGAACTTGTACTTTTCTACCGTCAATACGATATCAAGATTACGTTTCCAATCCACGTAATTTTTACCAGTAAGTTTGTTCGTATTTAAGATGGTTGAGAAGGGGATAATACATGATTACTGAAAAGAATAAATAAAGCAGTGTAAATAATTACTTAATCAATTAGAAAAGTATGATGCATGATGTAAATACTTAAATATTAAAAAAACCAATCAAAATTCTTTCTTCCATGATGTTAGGATGAACAACGATAGCTTGTCTCATCTAAGGACAACGCCTAAGCTACCTCATATCAAATCGAGAGTCTTCTCGTTTTGTTAACACTTCTCAAGTTGTCACTACATCTTGCTTAACCAATCACTAATGGTTTTGGTCATCTTGGCCCTATTGACTAGCTCTAATGAGAGATTCCAATGTGCTTTGGTCTAAGTGTTTAACCATTGCATCGACTTTAAAGGTTGTTATGAACTAACAGTTCGTCTAGGAACGGTTCTACCTTACCACTTCCTTTATAAGCTTTAGCTTCTCAAGCAACTCAATGACTCAAAGTGACACAACTTCTAAGTTTTTCCCACTGAAGAAAGGACTGTTAGAGAGGCTCTAAACCATTTCTCATGCCACGACCAAGTTTACGTTAGAGACCTTGGGAACGTTTCAACATAAACAACCCTCCAACTTAGTTTTTGGAAAAATGAATTGTTCTTTGCTTTTTCAAAAAACATAACTCTTTATAAATTTGAAAAAACAACTTTGACAATTATAAACTTTAAAAAAACTTAAAACACAATTTAAAAATTATAACTTTCATAAAATTTGCATTGTATTTAAATCATAACCCATTATTAATTTAAACTACAATGATGCATCTACATGTTACGTGGCATTTTGATATTGGCATATTCATATTTCTATATGGCATGTTATATGTTGATACGAGATAAATAATAAATCATACATTCCAAATTAACCACTCTATGGCTCATTTCTAATTACAACCCATAAAAAGAATAATAAATAAATTATAATAATTTAAATACTAGCCTTCATGGCGTCTGTAATTATCTCATTCTCCTTTAGGAAGTCCCACCTCTTAGTAACTATTTACTTAGGTCCAGTCTCATTCTCAAAATTTAAAATTCAATTTAAAATTTAATTTTCCAACAATTTTTACTTTGGTAAAAAAATTACCAAGTAAATTAATCGATTGATTTATTTTTAAAAAAAATTTATAAAAAAATTCCAATTAATTAGTGTTGAAAATTTACCAAATTAAATAAAAATAATTTTTAGGGATTGGATTGAGCTTGGAATCAAATTTCAAATCCCTGTGAATTTTTTGGGCCAAGCAACCCTTGCTCAGTCCAACACCTCAATAGGCTTGGTGGGTCCATGCCAGTACAAGGCCTAACATGGTCATGTGCACACTGGGGTTTCTAAACCCCTAAGATTTTCTAAACCCAAAAGTTTCCAAAACTCCCTTCTAAACTCAAAAGTTTCCAACACCTCAAGATTTCCTACACATAAAAGTATCCAAAACCTCTAGTTTTCCTAAACCCTATGGTTCCATAAACCATAATTAGGAAATCTGTAGCGGCGAGCGGCAATGGCAAGCAGCGGCGTACGACACTATGGGGCAGTAGGCGACGACGCAAAGTGGCAATATGTGGCGGTGAATGGGGCGGCGGCAGTGAACGATGGCGATGGCGGTGATGAATGGTGATGTTTCTTGCGACGACAGATTTACATGGAATTTAAAGAGACAACTTTTGCAAAAATTAAATTACATAAAATCCTATGCCTTAATTTTGGTATACATAAATTCTAAAATTGAAAACAAACACCTAGAGCCAATCGATCGAGATCCATCCATAAAACACATTCAAACGTACTTTGAATCTACCATACAATAAAATATGCCAATATCACAATATCCATCCAGACATACGTTTAATCACTAAATATGTATAACCAAGAACATAATGCTCTGATACCAATTATTGGATCGAGTTTTAAAATTGATGAAAAATTAATGGAATCACGAAGGTTTCGTGGGCGGAATATCAAAAAAAATTAAAACAAATATTTAATCATATTAAATATAAAACCATACAATGATCATACAAATTTAGATAAATGTATCGAGAAGAAATAGAAATAATTTTTAACTTTTCTTATAATGGCCAAATTCTGAATTGGCAAGACCCAATTTATTGTCTCACATTCCTCTTTCTTGAGATTCGCAGACTTTAATCGATCTTCACACCAAAAACCACTCGTAGAATTCAGAAGTATGTCTCGCAACACTACAAGAAAAATCACTTTTAGCCACGAAATTTATTTCGTGGCTAAAAGCATCCTTTGGTGACCAAAACTTTTGCTGGTCGCAAAAGACCCAGATATTTTACCCGGGAACGGAAGAGAGGGCGCGTGAAATTTTTCTCAGGCTTTTACAGACGAAAATTCAAATTTCGTCAGTAAAAGTCATACTTTTTGTGATGAAATTATCTGTTTGTCGTTAAAAGTGGCACTTTTTGCAAGCATATTTTATGTTGGTCGGTAATAGTAGGACTTTTTGTCACCAACCACTATTTTCATCGCAATAGATGAAACCTAAAACTTGTTTTATCCCTTAAATCCTCTTCCATTTTTTCATTCTTCTTTATCCTTTCCTCTTCCTTCCATCCTTGCGACACTACAACAATTAAGAGCTTCAATCACGTTGAAGTACTGCGGGGAATAAAATCTCAAAAGTTCAAATCCACCCCGTATTTGAAATACTCGAACCAGAGCTTACCCCTTCTTATGTCCTCTCCTCTCTCAAACCCTTCACAGTCACGAGCTCTCCCATGGTAAACTCTCTCACTTTTCGATCTCTCTATTTTCATAGAAACAAATTGCTTTCTCTCATTCCATGGACCTGCGCGTGAGAGATTTCTCCCATCCCCAATAGAAAACCTCGATAATCTTTAAATCAACCATAGCATAGCTCTCTAGATGGTGAAATCACAAACTAAAATTGGCAATCAGTCTTAGTTGAGCTCTGCAGAAGGGTACCCTAGCTTCCCTGCATGTTTCCCTTCTATGCATTGCTTTTACCTATGAGATGTCCTCTCTTTTTTTCCTGTGTGCTACCCTAACTCTGTGTTGTTTTTCACTTTCTTTATTCTAATTGTTCATCTGGTTAGACTTTATTTATATGAATTTTCCCTCCCTCCTTTTTTCTCAAAGTATCATTTTCCTTTTGAGAGATTGTACATTCCTAAAATGTTTGACAAAACTTTCTCATTTCTTTTGGCGTTTATTCAAGGGCTTCTATGATTCCCATAGAGCTACCAGCAGAGATTGTGTTGTCTAATGGTGTTTAAACTTCGTTCGTGGCACCAATGTAAGGTGTTACTACATTTCATTTGATAGGTTTTTCTTTTTACTATACTAAATACCTTATGTTGAAAGTAGTTTCATTTTTTTAAATGGATCAGTCCACTTTTATCATGCATTTCTTCAAGTCATATAGTAGCTTAATTTTAAGTCATAAACTTAAGTTATAGAACATTTCTGCTGAGTAATTTGTTTTCCACCATTGTTTGTTCATAACAGTTAAACAATTTAGAAGTAGTTCTCAGTCATGTCAAAAGAGGAAATCTTGCTGGTAGTGAAATTTTGGTAAGCTGAGGTTTGTTACCATTTCTCATTTGCTTATTAGAGCTAAATATTTTCCTATGCCAGACTTGAACAATGGTTAGCTAGTTTTGATGCTTCTTAATGATGTATATTTGCATGTATGAATGGTTTCCTTAGCATTTCAAATTGCAAAACCCATTTTCAAGTTTTGAGAAAGCCATTCTTCAAGATAATGGAGAAGGGGTGGGGGGTATCTAGTTATCTGGCTAAATGAGTCTTTTCTATCTCTACAAAGGTAATGTTATGTTTCTTTAAGATTGTTGGTTGTAATTATAAAGCATATTCCTTCTTGCGTGAGAATATCATGAATCATTTTTGTATTGAAATTGTTCCCTGGTATTCTAATTTGAGATTCATTGCATCATATTGTTAACTTATTTTCTTTCTTGGATTGATTTTAGTGGCAGAAAATGGAAGTTGAATATTCCTTCTGGCAAATTCTTGTATGTAACTTAGATTGAGTTTACATGTGTAACTTAGAAAGCCGGTTCTCGAAATGCACCTAGATGGATTTCAAGATTGCTTGCCCTTCTTACAGCAGGTTTAGTTAACAAAATTGCTTTAATCATCATTAAAAATTGGTAGGGAGGTATATGACAGAGAAGCTGTTAGATTTTGGTTTAATTTAGAGGCCTTTGATTATCGTGATAGATTTTGGTTTAATTTTTTTTATTTTGACATCAACTTATTTATGAAACTTTGTTTCTGAGTACTATGATAGATTCAATTTTTATTAATGAGATTCTGTCTATAATTAAAAATTTCGGATGTTTCTAATTTTGAGTTGGAAACTTTTGTACTGGGTTTTGATTCAAGTTTTTATCTTTTGTTTGTGACTGAACCATGTGAGATAATTGCTTTCAAGGTTTATCAAATAGATTGGGTACCTGTAGTACCTCTTTTGTCTTACTAAGACCTTATTACCTTTCCATAATTTCTTGTTTTCATTTCCAAAACCAGTCCAAGACTTTTGTAATGGTGTTTGAAGATGTTATTACCTTTCCAAAATGTTATTTTCCTCCCTTTTAACTATTTTTTCCTTAGCAAGTTGGAAGGCTACCTACTTTTATCTATTAACTGAAGGAATACCCATCTCTATCTTTATTTCCTAGTTATGCCTGAGACAGCTCGTATTTACTCAGATTCAACCCTATCCAACATACCTTATTTAATAAACCTTTTCTGTCATAAGTAGTTAAGGGCCATCCAACCATGTTATTGGGTATTAATTGATAGATGTTGTCACAGTGTCATTGAAGAAGCTATGTTGAATTTCCCTTTTGATTAATTATGAGTTTCTTTTGGAAGCTCAATCGATAGATGTACGTTTATCTGTCAAGGCATATATCTACACTACCGAGGATAGTAAGTGAACCTACTCTTAAATGTAAAAAAATTTATTATGGTTATTAGGATGCTAATTTTGGGGTGTTTCATTTACCCTCGAAAGAGAGAAAAGTGAGATTCCCGGCACGATTTCATTATCTTACTTCATATAATGTTCTGTTTCTACTGCAGGTGTTTCATTCAATAATTGGTACTTCTAATATGGATGATAATTGTTGTTAACAGTGTTAGATTTATCTTGAATTTGACTCATTTTGATGTAACAAGAATGCATGTGTACTTTACAGGATGTCACAACATGAATTTTTTTACCTGTCATGCTCACGTCATTCGCTGGAAATTCGGGAGGATAGTACATTTCAACTAACATGCTTCCTAAACCAAGACTTGGAGGTAAGAGCACGACTGCTAAATCGACTGGATCTGGATCATCTGGAACAACATCTAAATCTCTGACTATGGCGGCTAGGACTCTCTTCAGAACATGATTTCAAAATGCCTGGATCGCTCTTTCAGGCCGGATCGAGCCTTTCAATAGCACATCGTATGTAGTTGTAGTGAGCATTTCCTTCCCAAATCAAGAAGCTTGAGAAAGAAAACCATTCCCTCATACCGATAAAAATGCTTATAACTTTGCCTCTGGCTTTGCCCCCTTATCTACTACAGGTGAATCTCTTCAATCCAGAATTGATCTATCTCTAATAAAAGGCTTTTCTACTGCTAGCTCCACCACTGGGCCAACTTAAACTACTGCCATAGGTCCCACTCTATTTAGGTCCTCACCCTCCACTGGAACTCATGTGCGTTAAACTATTATCTTATTGTTTTACTCCCTCTGCTTCTGGAACTGTAAAAGGGTTAGGGGCAATCACTTCTTAGATCATGGCTTGTCATTCTAGAGCCAATCACTGAGGATGTCACACCTCGCACCGAAGAATAGATAGTTGAAGAAGTTTTCACTTGTGCTCGTTAAAATGGTTTTTCACCTCCTGACGATGATTCAACAACAAAAGCACGAGGTTCAGAATATTTATTAAGTTTTATATTTGTAACAATCAAGCTTTAAATACACTCTTTATTATTTATCTTTTTGTATATATTTTTAACCACATTTTGTAATGAATTATGTGTTTATAGATTTTGTATTGAACTACTGCTAATTTGTTACATTATATATATTATTGATTAATATATGTATTTCTTATAAAAATATCAGGTTTGATAAATTTTCTAATGATTATTACTATCACATGTGTATAAGAAAAATAAAAATTCGGTAATTTTTATTTACATTCTAGAAAAATAAAATTTGGTCGCCAAAAATATTTCATGACCAAATAAAATTTGTCGCAAAAAACATTTCACGACCAAGTAAAAGTTAGTCGCCAAAGACTTTAGGCGACAAAAGTAATTTTGGTGGCAAAAAACTTTTGCAATCAACTATTTTTTTCGTCGCAAAATCCTTTTGTGACCAAAGATCTTTCGTCATGAAAGGTCTAACGTGACGAAGTTCATTTTATCCTGAACGACTTTCTGAAACCGTGAAAGCGACGATGTTTGTGATTAATGTATGTTCATCGCGTTAAACTTTTAGTGATAAGATTTTGTGGCTTTAGCGACCAAGTAGTGCAAGGATATTGTTAGGAATAGAGTGTGGGCTCTCTAAACCACTAAGGAAGAAAAAAATAGTTTTTTTTCTTCCTCACTATGATTTCGGCGGCAACAAGGGAATGGGAGAGTGAAAACCTTTTTCTTTCTCTGAATAATCACACACTGTGATTAGGTTAAGCTTATGTTTTGGATGCAACCCTATTGCAATCGCTTATATAATAATTATAGAATTTACAAATATACCCCTCTATAGTAATTTGCCAAAATTTAAAAAGATCCATGCACTGCTCTCTGTGATTTTTATATTTCTCCTAGAGCCAATAGTGTGTCTAAATTCATCAATATAAATTGATAAACTAAATTGATCCCTATCAATTAATTAGTTAATTTCTTTTATTTACTATCCAATAATTAGAAAATAATAAATTAATTAATTTAAACATTAATTCTGCTCTTCACTAATTTATTGATCACACTCATCATGTATGAGTTCGGGAAGTGTATCTTGGTCCAAAACACGTTTTTGGTCTAACTTATGTTGTTTCTTATTCATATACTTATGAGCTACTCCTGAGACATAATGGACCCACATGAATAAAGCTATGAAATTCAAATACCCAACTAATTTATCACCATAAATTCCTGACCTATTTAATCCTGACATCATATGATGTCAATATAGGTCTGATGTCGAATCAACGCTCAATTCATGCGCACTACATTTTTTGTTGGTGCAAATAAATATTTTTATTCCCTTCGTGAATATCAGTAACAAGATATGGATGGAATATTACCATTTCACCTCTTTACTTATTATTTCTTTAACTCATTTATTGACTGTGAATAAGAAAGACGTATCAATAAAGTGTCTCGTATAGTTCACAATATCTTATCCAATGACTCATGTCATCGAGTACAGGCCTAGTTTATTTATTCACACAACCGTCACTAAAGTATAAGGTGATATTGTTGTTATTGCAATCTTAACACAAATTCTATATCTGCGAATCACGCAACTCAAACATAGTTGAATCACAATCCAAACAGCCAAGGTATTATCTGGCAATTTGAACTCACTCATTTGGTTGTCTTCACCTCCGGATTAAGGTAATTATGAAAATACCCTTAACGTGAAACAAGTAGATTCAGAGCTAGGTAAATGACTTTGCTCTAAATTAATTGGTTACTTTTATATTCAACATGTTTCATAACATGTCTAGGTCAACCGTTAGAGTCTCCACTACCATACCCCCAAGACCGGCATCCTTTGGTTCAACCTAACAATCATAATAAAACTCGATTATCCAATTGATCCTAAGACTGGGAATAACATTCTAAACTATTTCAGAAGACTTTGTTTGGAAGACCTATCTGTCCTTACTCTTTTTACGTTGATAATAGTTTCAGGACTTAA
This sequence comes from Datisca glomerata, assembly GCA_003255025.1. Lineage (NCBI taxonomy): Eukaryota > Viridiplantae > Streptophyta > Magnoliopsida > Cucurbitales > Datiscaceae > Datisca > Datisca glomerata. The sequence goes on from QANY01009658.1 coordinate 120,732, forward strand.
GTGAATTATAAACACACATTAATTAAAGGAAAACTTTCATTTATTCATGAAATTTAGCAATACATAAATTTTAGAGAAATAACTAAATACTCATAAATAGTTATTACAACCTACTTTATAGACAAAATTCCAAAAAACCCTACCACGTTTCTCATCCTAGAAAGGATGGGCCCTTGTCCGGGGAGGATGCTGAAACTATAAGAGATAATGCGGATTGAAAGGAAGATGTAACTCGCCAAACAAGAAAGGTTTGAATCTTAAATCGATCAGTTCATCTTCATCCAAACCAAAGATATATAATCCATACCTTGGTAGCCACAACCCGATAGAGGCCTCATGAGCATTCTCCTCTGTAGGGTCGATAGAAGATAAAGTCTCCCAGACCAAGGGAGACAAGACAGGGAGGGGTGGGGTGATCCCCACCAATCCCACTTTTCACATATGTAACGACACAAAGCTCACTTGGTATGATATTGTCCACTTTGGGCCTAAGCCACCATGACTTTTTCATGCGCTTTATCTCAAAATGCCTCATATCATTAGGAACTACGTCCCTTCACTTATTAACTTTTCAACATCACCTAGATGATGTGGGATTCTACCCTATGGCTCAGGCAGATTGAGCTCAAGTGAGTTTGACTACCATACTCACCTTTGAGGCATTGATGTAGCCGTCAAAAACACCTCTGGTTAGGTCAAAGCTTAATTATCATTTATAACGATATAGAGCTCCACTTGATATGACATCATCTAGTTTAGGCCTAAGCCCAACGGTTTTGTTCTTGGGTTTTACCCTAAAAGGTCGTATACCATTGGGAACTCCATCCCTTACTTATGACCAACTACAACAATTTCACTCAAGTAATGTGGGGTTGTGAAACTTACCCTATCTTGTCTTACCCCACCTTGCCTTCTCACTTAGGTAGATTAGGCTCAAGGGATTTTTACTACAATAACATCCATCACGTCAGACTTGCCATTACCTTGGAGAGGTGGAGAGCCATAGGATAGAGATGGGCCTCATATAATGGAGAATGATCGAGGCATTGATCATTAGAAGTTGGCCGAACAAATCATGGATATACTCATTAGGGTCTCCCATCTAGATTCTAAGGATAAGGGAAGAGCTCAGGATTCAGCAACATTTGTTAAGGAAAAAAATTCTTAGCCAGGCTCAGGGAACATCACTTTCCCAAATTTTGAGATTTCAAGGGTATGTCAAACCCAACGGACGACATCTTCTTGTACAAGCAGACAATGTCAGGAGCTTGCATCCCTGAAGACAAGCTCAGGGCAATTTTCTCACAAATTTTCATCTATAGCCTTAAGGGCATGACCATTACTTGGTCAAGTATGCTGAAATAGTAGTCAATCAGCTCATTCTTCCTTTTTGCCGCTACTTTCATCGAATAGTTTGAAAGAAGTGGATGATCAAAGAAGTTCATGAACTTTTCACGATTTTTGAAGGGGAAAGGGAATCGTTTTGTACATTAAACGTTTTCAAAGTAAGAAGATTGGTATTATTCAATGTGGCGAGGCCATTACCGCAGTTGCATTCAGAAATGAATAGTTGGAAAGGAATGACATATAAGACATTAAGTTTGTTCCCTAAAAAACACTAGAGTTCTATTATTTTTATAAGCACTAGAGTTCTATTATTTTTATCGAGACATTTATTGAGATTAATAATACAATTTATTCTTATATTATGTACAATATGTTCTTATAAAAGGTCCATAGGTATAATAGTACTTTGTTTATAAGTCCTATGGAGTTCAACACATATGAACAAGGTAATTAACTAATAGTTCTTTATGACTTGAAAAATAATTATTATTCATAGTCTATTGAAGCTGAAACTTTACTAAGATAGACTGTAGTATGTTAAATCGACCACGTAGAATGGCTTACCTTTGCCAGAAGGTGAAGTACATGGTTGATTAATGTGTTGGTGCATTTGGAATGAACTGAAAGTACTAATGAGATTGATTTTCAGAAAAAGTAGTATATGAAGAAAATCGTAACTCTTTGCTATTATAATTAGAGTGCTCTTAAAATTGAGAGAGTTATGAACTCATACATAAGGGTTTAGTTGTTTTGATCTACTATGATTAAGAACCTACGAGGTGTATATATCTATAGGTTGATGACTAAGTTGTTAGATAGGAGCATGCATTGTTTTCTCTAAAAAAAGTTCATAAACAATTTTAAGTAAAATAGGACCCCTTGACGTAGACCATTTTTATGTGATCATAGCAACCTACATACTTCGTATCTTCAATCATTTAGTTAGAGATTTGATATTTTACTATATGCATCAAGTTTTGAAAATCTCATGCTTGGTCAGTATAACTAGATTCTAAACTCGAGTAAAAGAGGAGTATAGACTATTAATACACAATATATTATGGAAAGACAACATATAATTAATATAAGGTCATGGATAACTACATGTAGTAACATAAAATATTATTGGAGTTCAAATATAATTTTATAACCAAATTAACTGTAATTAATTATTAATAAATCTGATCATGAGTTTGGTCGGTAGATTATATGAAATATTTAGCCATGAGTATTTTTATCCTAATAGTCCTCGACTAGCCTATGAGTTATAGGTATTGTTGTGATTGGTAATAAATAGGTACGACTTTGGTACCTAATAGTCAGCCAAGTTCGTCCTAATTTTAGTGATGAAATTTATTACTTAAAATGAATTTCAAATTAGTTTTAATTGAGGTATAACTTTCAGCCAATCCTGAATGTTGGATTCCACTATAAATAGGAGGTTTCTCAATGATTAGTTCTAAGTATATGGTATCATTAGTGAGATAAGAAACTTGAACGAGTCTAACTATTCTCCTCAATTGAAAATAGAAAGGAAAAATAATTTGATATTTTTTCTTCCAAGTGCCCACGCACTATTAATGAGTTAATGACCAGAGGAATAGTGAAGAAGATCATGAGTCATATCATTAATAATTCACATTGGTTGATGGAAATATGTAGATGACGAATTACAAGCATGAGGTGATTTTTTATCACGGGTTTTCACAATTTCGCATGTAGATCAAGGATCGAATCATAACGCATAAGCGCCAATCTTTAGATTCCCGCATCAAAGGTATAAAATTTAGTTTGTTCTAACATGGATTAGATTGTTTTATGATTAGATTTTAAGATAGGGACACTTATTTGTTGCGTCAATCCCTTCAATTGGTATAACAACCTCATTCTGGATTTAATCGTTAAATGTTTATTGTTAAAACAGACACCCTTTGGATTACAATAATTATTGTAGAACCCTAACTCATTTTTAGTAAAATTTTGATTTAATCTCCCTTGCATCACCATTTAGATGTTATGTGTATTTTACAATTGGTTATGTAATAAGAAAGGATCTATGAAGAAATTGTTTTTCTCTGTAGGTTCATATTTAAGCTTTTATAGATACTTGTAAACATTCATCGAGAAAGTAAGGATTTTGTGATGTAATTATTCGAATCGGGTGAAGATCAAATCATTACATTGACAGATGAGAGTCGTAGCAGGCGGGTGAGATCTATTTTTTAGTTTTGAATTATGATAGGATTAGTGTTATGCAAGACTAGGATTATCTCTTAAGATATTTTAGATATTTATCTTATATGCAATGTTGTTTTCTTTATTGTACTTTATGTCCAACATGCTTATATATTTTATTTTACGCACATCACTTTTCTTTATTGTACTTTATGTCCAACATGCTTATATATTTTATTTTATGCACATCACTTTTAGATACCATGTGGCATTAGGTTTCTAAAAGGATAAAGATTTTTTATTGTATAATGAAGATAAAATTAGGCATAATCGATTAGTGATATAAAATGGCTAACCCTAGAAGCATGTTATTAGGTTTATTTAAATGCAATTTTAATGTTATTAATCTTTGCTAGATATTAAATTAGTGATTAATTAAATTGTGTAGTTATTAGAATTTATATAAAATTGTTTTAACCTAAACAAATTATTAATTGGGCATGCTTGACTAAAAGATTAATTTCCATAATTACCTAATGACACTTACTAAGTCACAGTAATGAAAACTAAAGAATTTAAATATCAAGTCAGAGCGGGATTTTAATTGAAACCTATGGTCTTTCATTATTTGATCATATTAAGGATTTAGGATGCCTCTTCTTCAATCTTGGAAGCTTTCTAAAGGAAGATAGTATAAGTATGATATTCATAATGATCACCATGATAAGTGAATAACTGAGAACGACCTGCCTAAGCAAGAGTTTGTCCATTTGTCACCAGTCTGGGGGTGAAATAATGGTGTACACTTAACTTGTTTATGTAATATTCTACCTTCACGGTTCTTATTGCTTATTTTGAGAGATTGAAGCTTAAGATAGTTAACTACTAGATATGAATACCTGATTAGTAGGAATACTAGGTATTTATATCAAATTAGTTATTAATTGGATTGAATTATCCTACCTAACTATTAAACGTGCGTTCTACCCAACCATGTGTATGTTTATCAAAGTTGGGATATCAGTGGGTACATTGTATGGTTGTTTTTGAGTTTTTATGATTATGTTATTAAGTATGTTTAAATTAAAATGTTCATGTAATAATTAAAATTTTTATTACTTTTCAATACTTGAAAATTTTATCCATGAACCACGAGGTGTAGTTCAAATGGTCACTATGGGCTTGGGAGTTTGCTCCCCACAGGTTGTGGGTTTGAACTAGTGGTCATGCTATCTCATGGCCATCAACTTGGAGATTTATTTCTTGGTTTAACTGTGGTACACTTGCGGGAAACTCTTAGGCTAAGTCCTATATACCCTAGGGATTAGTCAGAGAATTATGCTTTGGAGACCCGGTGCTAATAAAAAAAATATAATCCATGAATCTATTAGCATCTATTCTAAAAGAAAATAAACTCGATGGCACAAACTAGGTTAACTGAAGGTGTAATCTTGACATTATCTTATCCACTAAGGGAATTAAGTTTGTCCTTACAAAGTCATGTCCTCATGTTCCCAAGCAAAGTTCCTCTAGGGAGAAGACATAAGCATATTGTGTATATTATGTTTGAAAAGGAAGGATGAGTTGGCTCTCTACTACATGTTGGACTGTGATTGATGTGTTGCAATAGCAAAATAAATCTTTGTCCACAACTGTGTATATTGTGTTTAACCTCCAAGAAATATTTTAAAACCAAGGGTGACCAGTAAAGATGGAAGCTATAAAGGCTATAATGAACGTTAAGACCAAGCTAGAAACCCTAGTTAAGGATCAATTATTGAAAGTGAATGGCTACCTTAATGAGAAGGAGATCTTAGGAACTGAATTAATGGAGAGAGCCAGATTGATATGGTATTGGCACATCAGTCAAACTCACTCAATTAGTTTAAGGTTAATTTTGGCTTGAATGAACATGAATGGACTTTGACAAGTTGATGAGGCAACTTTAGATGACACAAAATATACTGAAGGTCCCACGTAGCGTGAATGTGATGCAAGCTCGGACGAGGGGATAAAGAAGAAGAATGTTTCCAAACAATGAGAGGAAAGAGCAAGCGTAAGAGCAAGTGCTTTCACTATAGTCAGACTGGTCATTGGAAAGCAAATTGTAAGGCTTTTTTTGGAAAAGAAGAAGAAAGGTACGCGGTATGGTTAAATCATTGGGTCGTGTTTAGTTGGTGATTCTATCATATCCTTTTATGTTTACTTAGTTGCAGCCACTAATCACATATTTGCAAGGGTTTTCGAAGACAATGAAACTTAGTGAGGCAAAACTACAACTTGGATGGATGCTCGGGTTCCAGTCGTCTCTATCAGTGTTGGTATTATTTATTTTGAAGAGTCTAGGAGCATTACTTTAATAGACTGTCTTTAAGTATAGAATATACAGAGATACTTGATTTCTATTGTCCGTCTTGGTTTGGAAGGCTATCATTTTACTTTTCCAAAGGTTTCACTATTAAAAAGAATGAGAGTTTCAATTGTTCCGGGACATTCGTCGATGGTTTATATTTTGTTACTCCTGAAAGATTAATATTGCACGATACTAAAGTAGATAATGGTTCATATATTACACCTAAAAGAAGAAATGACTTGAATTCTATTTTTTTGATTGAGATATTTATTCTGATTATTCATAAAAAAATTATTCTTACATATGAGGAATACATTCTTATAAAAGGTCCACAAACATAATAGTACTTTGTTTACGGGTCCTATGGAGTTCAGCTTATAGGAACAATGTATTTAACAAAGAGTTCTTTATGGCTTAAAAACATTTATTATTCACAATCTAGTGAAGCTAGGCGTTTTACTAAGATAGATTGTAGTAACTCTATCACATAGAGTTGCTTACCTTGGTCACAATGTGAAGTACCTGGTTAATGTGCTAGTGCCTTTGAAATGCATTAAAGGGACTACTAACTCATTGCTATTATATTATGATTGCATTTAATCCTGACAGAGTTATGAACTCATATTTAGTGGTTCTATTATTTTCATCGACTATGGTTAAGATGCTATGAGATAATATATTTGTAGGTTGGATGACTGAATTGTTAGATAGTGAGGATACATAGATTCTCAATAATAGAATCTACGGACACTTGTTAAGTAAGTAACATAGTACCCTTGAAATAATCCGTTTATGTGAATATAGCAATCCAAGTACTTAGTATCTCTAATGATTTAGTTAGAAATTTGATAATTTTACTTACGACATTAAGTATGGAAATTATTATGTGTGAATGATAGAACGAGATTTGAAACTTAAGGAAGAAGAGGTGTATATATTTGTTATATAGTACTTTATCTAATTATACATGATGTTATATCATAGAGTGGAACCATATATTGAATAATAGTCTAGAATAACTACGTCGAGTAGTAAATAATATGACTAGAGTTCGATTAAATTTTTATAGTGAAATTATTATACTTAATAATTAATAAATATGATCATGAGTTTGGTAGGTAGAATTTATTAATTATTTACCCTTGGAAACTTTTATCCTTATGGTCACCAAGCTAGCCTATGGGTTATCGGTATTGTCATGACTAGTAATAAATAGGTACGACATGGATGTCTAGAAGTCAACCAAGTAAATCTTAATTTTAGTGATCAAAATTATTAATTAAAATTAATTTCAATAAATTTTAATTGAGATGTAATTTTTAACTAACCATGACTATTGAATTTTACTAAAAATATAAGGCTTCTCTTAGATTAAGCGTTGTGTGATGTGTATACACAAGTGCACGTACCATTAACAAGTAATAAAGTGATAAGTGAGTGTCGATTTCCACAAGGACTAATGTGATATACAAAATTAAAAAGACCAAAACAGATTTAAGTTGAGAACAGGGCAATAGCAACAATGATTGAGTTCAAATGATTCAAAATTTAAACTGAAAATTACAATGTAAGTAAACTAGGCTAGAGCGTTACTTGCATAATATGAAATTAAGTTTAGTGCTAATGGTATAACCAATAATGAAGAGAGCTAGCATGGTTAATTCCCCTATCGATTAATATTTCTAGTTAAATCTATTCGTGTTGGTATAGCATCCCATTAGCACTAACCTTCGCTCTAAAGTACAATGAATTGTCGTCCTTGCAATTACCAATTCCAATCTTAATTAACTTATGTCTAAGCTTAATTTCAGATTGAGGATTGATTTCTCATGTATCATTCAAGTCATTTTCATTAACATTCCAAGAGTTTCTCTGGAAGACCCTTCTATCTTTACTCTTCTTGCATTGATAATAGTTCCATGACTTAAGTAAATTTTAAACACACTTTAATTAAAGGAAAACTTCCATTTATTCATCAAATTCAGTAATGCATAAATGTCAGAGAATAACTAAATACTCTTAAATAGTTATTACACCCTACTTTATGGACACAATTCCAACAAACTCCCACTTCGACTAAAGTAGACATATCAAATCTCATATCCCCATGCCCTTTAGATGATCATCAAAGCCTACTTTGCAGGTTCACAAGCTGCCACATACTCAATCTCCATGGTAGAATCAACAATGCAAGACTTCTTGATACTTCTCTATACTACTGCTCCACCATTCAGGATGAACACAGATTCTGAAGTGAACCTCCTAGAATCTACTTGAAAATTGGAGTCACTATAACCCGTCATATTCAAGTTAGTACCTGAATACATAAGCATGTAGTTTATCATTCTCCTAAGATACTTGAGGGTATGCTCGACGACATTCCAATGCTCGAGTCTAGGATTATATTGGAAACGACTCATCATGCCCACTACGTAACAAATATCTGGCCTAGTGCAAAGCATCGCATACATGAGACTTCTTACGGTTGAGTCATATGGAATCTTTCTCATGTCTTCCTCTTCTTGAGTAGTCTTTAGAGACTGCTCCTTAGAGAGGTTGCCTTCATGCCTAAAGGGAATATATCCCTCCTTGGAGTCTTCCATACTGAAATGATCGAACACCTTACCAATGTAAAATGCTTGAGATAGTGCTAATTGTTTGTTCTTCTGATCCTAAACGATCTCAATTCTTATGAAAAAGGTAGCTTCTCCAACATCTTTCATATCAAATTGCTTTGCAAGCTTAATCTTGACATCGGTAATTTTTTCTACATCATTTCCAATGTGTAGAATATCATCCACATACCATACCAGAAAAACCACATCCCCTTCATGTATCAGCTTATACACACAGGTTCTTCCACTAACTATTCAAAATCAATGTCCATGATAGTTTCGTTAAATCTGATATTCCACAGTCGGGATGCTTCTTTATCCATAAATGGACTTCAGCAGTTCACAAACCTTTCCATATTTGTCTTTCTCCATGATTGCCATTCAAAAAAGTAATCTTGATGTCAATCTGTAAGATTTTATAATCGAGAGCATCAACAATGGACAAGAAGATTCAGATGGACATAATCATAGCCACCAGCGAGAAGTTATCCTCATAGTCAACACCTTCCTTTGGGGTGTAGCCCTTGGCTACTACCCTAGCTTTGAATGTCTCCACATTCCCATTTGGACCTCTCTTTTTCTTATAAACTCATTTACACCATAGAGATTTTATCTCTTCATGAGGATCTACAAGCTTCCAGACTTTATTCGAGTACATCGATTGCATGTCGATGTTCATGGCTTCTTGCCATAGGTTTGCGTCAGGACAAGCTTTGACTGTGAGTAGGAAACAACTTCATCATGATCCTTATCTGAGACTGATATCAAGGAATCTCCATAAGACAAGTACTTGTCTAGTTGTCTCACAACCCTCCCACTACGTCGAGTCTCCGTAGGCTCTGGCCCCTACTGTGGTTCTTCCATTGTTGAACCAGAAACAGGTCCAGATTGGGGAGTTGATATTCTCCCACTCAATAATTCTTCTAGCACAAGTGTGCTTCTCGACTTCATACTTCTTATATAGTCTTCCTCAAGAAAATGTGCATTCGTGTTCATGAGTGTTTTCTTGTCAGTCAGTCTATAAAAGACATATCCCTTGGTTCTTTTGGGATATCCTACTAACATGAAAATTTTGATCGACTAACCAACTTGCATGTCTTCTGTTTCAGAACGTGTGTAGAGCATCCTCATATCCTAAGGTGTCTTATGGATGACTTTGGTCCACTCCATCTTTTATATGGTGTACTAGGCACCATCTTTGACAGAACTTGGTTCAGACTTAATGTCGTTATTTCCAAGACATCTCTAGAACAAATCTGGGAGGGATGAGTAATTCATCACGCATTTAACCATACCCATCAGAGTTTGATTCCTTCTCTCTTACGCATTATTCTGATCTAGAGGGTCAGGTGTTGTAAGCAGGGAAAGAATATCTTCTTTCTTAAGAAAGTCTTCGAACTCCCCTATCAAGTACTCTCCTCCACAATCGGATCGTAGTGTTTTGATTTTTTCTCTATTTTCTTCTTAACCATAGCCTTGTACTCTTTAAATTTTTCAAAGGTTTCAGACTTTTGGCGCATTAGATAAACATGTCCAAAACACGAGTAGTCATATGTGAAGGTTACAAAATATTCATAACCTTCTCTTATTTGGGTATTCAATGGCCCACATACATCACTATATACAAGTTTGAGGCATTGAGTGGCTCTTTCACCTTTCGCAGAAAATGGTCTCTTGGTTATTTTACCTTTTATATTGGATCACATGTGGGTAGTGATCTCACACTTAAAGTTTACAATGGACCATCCTTTGCAAGTCTTCTAATCTTGTTTAGGCTAATGTGGACAAGACGCGAGTACCACAAGTAGGTTAGATCGATTGAGTCAGACTTCAACATTTAAATATCCCATTGTAAATTAGTATTTACATTAGTGTCACATATCATTGGAATTTTTGGTTTCACATAGAATAAGTTATTTATCAACTGTGCAATAGTTACTAAATAATCATTTCTAAAAATACGTATATATTTATCAATGAAATTCATAGTGAATCCTTGCTCAATTAAACTAGCTACTAAAATAAGGTTTTTCCTAAAAATTGAGATATAATAAGCATCTCATAAAACCAAAAAACTCTTATCGAATGACAATTTAATAGTTCCAACTGATACAGTCGATACTAGTGCTCTATTCCCCCAACAAAAATTGAACTCGCCCTCATTAAGCCTTCTGCTTTCGAATTCTACTTCTTAGCTTTCTTCAGAATGCTCTTGTGTTTATTTTTGGCATCAAAGGTGGAATGTTTACTTTCAGTAAAGTTTACCTCCCCATTCTTCCTCTTGTCCTTCAGAAATAGAGTCTCATTAGCATGTAACTTATTCAGAAGTTCCGGAAGTGAGTACCTCAACTTTTTATCGAATAATTAAGTTTGAATGTCTCAAAAGTATCTGGCAGGGTCTCAAGGATCATATCACTTAAGTCTCACCATCTACCTCAGCTCTCATAATCTCCATCTCATTTAGATAACTAATGATCAGCATCATATGTTCTCTGACAGGAATTCTGAGTTTCATCAGGTAATTCGTGAAGTTTCACACAACAACCTGTTTGGCTTGACGACCCCGACTTTGAACATTTTGGTGATGTTCAACATCATATAATCGCGGTTTCCATTTTCTGATGTTGTTGTTGTAACACATTGCTAACAGATGCCAAAATGTAACACCTGGCAATCTCATCAGAATACAACCAAGAATCATAAGCATCATTTTCCTCTTGAGTCGATTCAGTAATAGGCTCCAAGGGACAAGCGGTGGTGAGCATGAACTTGTGCTTTTCTACCGTTAATATGATATCAAGATTACGTTTTCAATCCATGTAATTTTCACCAGTAAGTTTTTTCGCGTTTAAGATTTTTTAGAGTGAGGATACTGAATACTGAAAATAATAAATAAAACAGTGTAAATAAATACCCAATCATTTAAGAAAGTATGATGTATGATGAAAATACTTAAATATTAAAAAAATCTAATAAAAAATATTTTTTCCATGATGTTACGATCAACAATGATAGCTTGTCCCATCTAAGGACATCGCCCAAGTTATCTTTTATCGCATCAAGACTCTTCTCATTTGGTTAATGCTTATCAAGATGTTTCTAAATCTAGCTTAGCCAATCACCAATGGTTTTGGTCACCTTGGCCCCATTGACTAGCTTCTATGAGAGATTCCAATGTGCTTCAGTCTAAGTGTTTAACCAACACATCGGCTTTACCACTTCCAATAAACTAACAGTCCATCTAGGAACGGTCCTGACTCAAAGTGACACAATTCCCAAGTTTCTCCTACTGAAGAGAGGACCGCTAGGGGTGGTTCTCAACCATTCCTTGTACAATAATTTAAATACTAGTATTCATGGCGTCTATAATTGTCTCCTTCTCATTTAGAAAGTCGCACCTCTTAGTAACTCTTTACTAAGGTCCAATCCCATTCTCAAAATTCAAATTTCAATTAAAATTTCATTTTTTAACCATTTTTCCTTAGATAAATAAATTACCAAGTAAATTAATCAGTTGATTTATTTTTAAAAATAATTTATAAAATAAATTCCAATTAATTAGTGTTGAAAATTTACCTAATTTAATAAAAATAAGTTTTAGGCACTGGATTGGACTTAAAATCAAATTCCAAATCCCTGTGAATTATTTGGGCCAAGCAACTCTTGCTCAGTCCAACACCTCAATAGGTTTGGTGGGTCCACGCCAGCCCTAGGCCCAACATAGTCTTGTGCACGCTAGGGTTTCGAAAACCCTAAGGTTTCCCAAACCTAAAAATTTCTAAAACCTCAATGTTTCCTAAACATGAAGGTTTCCAAAAGCTCAAGGTTTCCTAAACCTAAAAGTTTCAAAAACTTCATGCTTTCCTAAGTATAAAAGTTTCCAACTCCCCAAGGTTTCCTAAACCTAGAAATTTCCAAAACCTCAAGTTTTCTAAACCATAATTAGGAAACCTACACCGGCGAGCGGCAACAGCAAGCCGCGGCATATGGAAGGGTGGGGCAGCAGGCGATGGTGGCGGCGACGACAGACGGTGGTGGCGGCGATGACAGACGACGGCGACGGATGGTGACTTTTCTTTTGACGACGGATTTACATGGAGTTTAAAGAGAACTTTTTTGAAAATTAAATTACATCATATCCTATGCCTCAATTTTGGCGTACATCAATTCTAAAATTGAAAATAAACACCTAGAGTCAATCGATCAGGATCCATTCATAAAACACATTCAAACATATTTTGAATCTACCATACAAAAATATATAACAATATCACAATATCCATCCATACATACGTTTAATCACTAAATATGTATAGTCAATAACCCAAGGCTTCGATACCAATTGTCTGCATTAGGTTTTAAAAATTGAAGAAAATTAATGAATTACAAGCGGTTCGTGAGCGGAATTTAAAAAAATTTCAAAAATAAATATTTAATCATATTAAATAAATGATCATACATATTGAGAACAGATAGAAACAATTTTTACCTTTTCTTATAATGGAGAATTTCTGAATTGTGGGGATCTAATTTATTGTCTCTCGTTCCTCGTCCTTGAGATTCGTAGAACTTCAATCGATTTTCACACCAACAACCACTCGTAGGATTCAGAAGTATGTCTCGCAAGGATATTGATAGGAACTGTGTATGGGCTCTCAGAATAGCGGAGGAAGAAAAAAATGATTTTTCTTCTTCCTTTAGAGGGTTCGACAACAACAGTAGGGAGGAGAGGAGAGAAAACTTTTTCTGCTCTGTCTAACACTTATCTTAGCTTAGGATTAGGTTTCAACCCTTTTATATTAATTATAGAATTTAATCATATACCCTTATATGATACAACCGAAATTTACCTCCATGGCACTGCAAATTACGATTTTTACATCTCTCCTAGAGCCAAGTCTTGTTTTATAGCGATTGCTGATAGAATGTTGGAAGCTACTCTTACATTTTTAGATATGCATGATTTTGATGTCATCTTTCCTCACCCAAGCACGTATTCCAAGAATCCCACCCTCACTAAGGGAGACGACCTTAGTAACTACATATGTGACCCTCTATATCTCAATCACATCTATAATATTTACCTCGGTCGAGCTAGGATCATCTTCAATACTTGTCACAGGGCCAGAACTCGTGACCTCACCTCACGTTGCTACCGCAACCTCAGTCTAAGCTCATATTAGTTGAAGGACAAGCTAGAGGCGTCCACTTATCACACACACTAACCAAAGCTTTCAAGATGTTTCTTCTGGTGATCATCTAAGAAGCGGACACTATACTCTATCAATGACTCTTTACAGACCACTTTCAGCTATTCTTCCAACTCTCTAGGTGCATCTCCAATTTTTCAAGCTTAGTATTGATCCTGTCCCTCTCTATGGTTTGCATCTAAAGAGGGATTCTAGGTGAAGAAATATTAGACTCAAACTAGTTGAGCTTATCTTTTTACTCTTCAACTTTTGTACGAAGGGAGGGGGTCTCATTAGCCTCAAACTCGGCCTTATTCACTTTGTCTCTTGCTTCTCTTACCTCTTTCACCTTCGCATCGTGTCAAAACTTAAGTGTAGTCAAATTTCTAGCTATAATAGTTAAATCATGTATGGCTTAAGAGAGAGACTTCTTAGTAAGGAAGAAAAGTGAAAGCAAGTATAGAGGTTAGCGTACAGATTCATCCTAATAATGTTGGCAATGGCATCCTTGGATAGCTCTTCAATCGACTTCTCCCTCGAAATGACATCATCTTTAGGAGTTATTAAGCAACGAATATTCAATATATGAGCAACCTCCCATTGCAAAGTCCTAAAAGTATGAATCTTTATCAAGAGATGCTCACTCTCAGAACTCTCTATAACGGCGGCAAATGATTGTGGGAACTCTACCATGCTATTTACTTAGACTAGGGTTATGCAAAATTATGCTGAATTGATGAAATCAAACCAAAAAATATAGGTTCAGTCGGTTTATATATGTTATTAATTCAGTTCATCTTTGAAAAAAACCTGAAGTTTCACTTTGTTTTAAAATTCCATCAAACTTTAAACCGAACTAATAATTTTTTGTTTGAAATCACTACCAAACTGATAATATCGAACCAATTCAGTTTGGTTGATATACGAGTCTTGCTTTGGTTCTATATGTCAACGAATTGAAGTTTTCTGTTCGAGTCAATTATGCCCAAAAATTGAACAGAACTTAAATGTGCGCACTCTAGTTCAAACAGCTTGAAGGAGACTTGGCCATGATAGAGTTAGAGCTAATAATGTGAGGTGGAGCCAAGAACTTCTTGATAGATCTCTCAATAGAAACTGACAGTCTGGCACAAAGCTGGATCTCGAGTCCTCAGAAAAAATTTTGGCCCCCTTCCTCTTCTTTATCTCCTCTAAGGATTGGCCGTCGGCTCTTATCCTAACTAACATCAGTAATATCTTGTTTCTCTAAGAGATCAGGGGATTTTCATAATCAACTAGTACGAGCACAATCTCACTCACCTAAGATGACTAATATGATTAACTTTGCCAAGTAAAAAGTAAGAGATGCCTCTTGGGACTTTACTGCGTGATTCTGAAAGTCTACGACCGTTAAATTTTCTACGATCAAAATCTGGCCAATCTTCTTTTCCTAGTAAGACTGAATGAGTTACAATGAGGTATAGGTTGTCTTGGTCAAAGGAGTGAGAGACTCAGATACCATAACTACAAGGGACAGTCAATGAGTTGGTCACAGTCAAGTCCAAGCTAAACATAAAAACAACTTGAGGATATCATACTCTACCAACTGTACCATGTTAGGAATAATGAGATTAAGCAAATTATGTAAAGATTTTATTGCCGACTAATAAATAAAATAATTTTCATTTTATACTTGAATACATGTATGTTTGATACTTTAGAAATGTCATAAAATTCTATATATGTGACCTTCAACATTGCATAGAAGAGTTACATACAAGAGAATAATGTTTAAGGATAAAAATAAAAAATATTGATTATTGTTGATGGTGAAAACTTCAACAGTGATGTTGCATGCAATCTCCCCTCTGACTAGAGCTCTTCATCACCTCAATGTCTATAATATACAAACAAAGAACTCAAAGAGTGAGGGAACCAGAGGGTGGTCGCCTCGCTTAAGAGCCTCTGATACCTAAGTCAGTATCCTGGTATTATTTTGGCATAGTTTCCATAGGGGAGAAATGGCATACCTCTTTCTTTTATCCATGGTGATATTTATACTTGAGTCCTTGTGTAGGAGAAGGTATCTCGAAGAAGTCTTAGGGGTGTGTTGGGGAAGTTTTCAAGGACACGATGTCTGTCCACTGTATCCTTAATTGGACGGAAAGGAGGTGACTTTGACGTAAATTTGGTGGTCATTATATGTCGATGCGTCATTGGAGTGACCATACGAGGGATGATTCGACATTAAGCAGTGGTGATTGGACTTGTTTGGCACTCGGACCTATGAGGAGGTGCCAACTGGGATGTTACATTTGACGAGCAATGATGACTCTGACATTTAGGGTTATATGAGTTCTCTTCTTGAGTTCTACTATTGTTGTCTTACACGTGCTCGGGTTCGCGTGACTCGAGCTCCCTCAAGGCTAACCAGATGAGGTTGGTTCTTCTACTTTGAAACTTTCCTTCACTAGGAGCTCTCTAATGTGGCATAACATGTATCACCGTATCATTGATGGTTGGAAAAACACTCATAACAGTAACAAATAATTAAAGTTAGGATCTTTACTTAACCAATAATTACAAGTACAACTCATTTCCAATATGAATGGAATAGTCTTATCTGGGCTAATATGGAGACATTAAAATAAAGATACCTTATATAATGAAATTATATAGGATTGAGACAATATAAAATTTGAATTTCTAATAATACCATTAGCATATAGAATATTCAAAATTTATCATATTGATGATCGAATATAGAACGACATTAATCCTAAGTAATTAACTTACTCATGTTTATAACATTAGAATTTTTTATTTACTCAGTAAAGTTTTGTGTAAATCATTGAACTTAATTCTTTGTATCTTTGAAGTGCAATGGAGTAAATAGTTTAGCATATGTACAAGATGAAATCAATTCCTTAATTATTAAGTCAGATAAATAGTTCCTTGACTGTCAATCAAGTCTTTAACAATGTGAAATCTCAATTTATGATAAGATCGTAAATTATCATTCACTAAGGATCACACAACTCAATGAGAAGGAAGTAACTAGAGAGGTCAATTAATTATTTATGTAGCTCAAAGTATGAATGATTTATGGAGTATTGATCTATATATAATGATTATATCAGTGAACTGTTTGATTTTATGAATAATTAATATATTTGACCTCAAAAGTGCAATATATCTAAAGACTAGTTGGACAAGTGTGTGATAATAGGAATCATTAGACAAATAATGGAATCACAATAAATAATTTAGAATGATTGAAATCTAAATCATTACACATTCTTTAAATGTATGATAATAGGAATGTCCTTTTATTATACATATATACGATAAAAATCTTATTAATTTATTTATGAAAATTAATTGAGGTATTAAAGAATGCATTATTAAAATTAGATTAGACAATGTTTCTAAAAGAAAAAAGAAATTTCCACAAAAGAAAGAAAGTTTTTTTTTCACGAGGTACAACTATAAATTCCTATTTATTACTGAATCAACCATAGACTAATTCCCCTTTTATTTGAGAGTATTGAATACACCCATAATTCTAAGCTTCATGTTACTCCTTCCAAGAGACATGTCAGATCCAAGGCATCCCAATTCGATTGAATGAGATGACAGTTTCTCATTCTAAATCTGTACAATCTGAGTTTTGATCAAATCACACATCGCAATATACTAAGCCTTCACACTGTCAGCATTGGTCATGAGGAATTAACTTTATTTGGCATCTGATTATTTTCTCAAAGATTCTTTTAGGTGTAAAATACCATGTCACATAGTCCATGTGTGGTGTTTGACTTGTCTGCCACCTCCCTAAGAGGGAAGTGCTCACCTGTCAAATAATGGTTAACTGATAAAGGTTATCTGGTAATTCAAATTAGAGATTATCTTATGAAAAAAATAGATAGAATCAATAGTTTATTTGAATAGAACATGTCCTCACAAGGGAAGAAGATCATGCCACACAAGGGACAATGTGTGGTGTGAGAGTGGTTGGCCACGACCCTTAGAATGAGGCTATCACTTATCGGATAAAGATTATCTAATTATTTTGAATTTGAAATTTAGAACTTAGTGAATGTGCTTTGCGTGGACAGCACTTTTGGTTCTTAGAAACTTTGTAGAGAAGGAAAATAGTGTGGCATGACAGTGGTTGACCATCTCTAATGTGATCACTTACAAGATAAAGCTTATCTAATTATTTTGACATTTTGAAAATTCTAATTTTTGCTTTCTCCTTAGATGATAAATAGTTATTTATATTGAGAAGAAGTGGTAGGACATTTTTAGTTCTAAGTGAAAGGGCTTCACGTGAAGGACATCACTTTTGGTTCTTAGAAATTTCACCCGAGAGGGAAAATAGAGAATAGTTCTCTTCTCTGTATTCTCACTTTCTTATGTGTTGAGATCGTTGTGGGATCAAAAAGTTATGTCATCAATTTATCTTTCATAAGACATCTTCACGTCCATCAAGACTAGGCGCGGAAGAATTGAGGAAGCAAAGAAACAAGCTTCGTGAAGGGCTCGAGAAGCCGGATCATTCTTGAAGAGTTCGAGGAGTCAAATGATTATTGAAGATTTTGATGAATCCGTCACGTAAATTCTTCATGAGGTAACTTATTATTTACGTATTAAATTAATATATCTGTAGTCTAAATGATAATAAGTTTTACAAAAATTTGTGTCGTTGACGATTTGATCGCTCCGTGCAACGCTTTCATTGCCACCAACTGATTTTGTTTGCGAAACCAGCATACCCTAGCTAGTCTAGAGTCAAACGTTATGAAGAGCCTCATTTGGACTATATTTCTAATCGTCTCACACGAAGTTGTAGGATCAAGCACTTGCTGTTTAACTAAAAATTATAGCCAGTACTTAAGGCATGACTCATTTCGCTTATTTAGTTGAAATACATGCACTCAAATTTTAACATCACTAGGCCCCATCGGGTTTCTGCCACGTGGTAGGATGTTGATCCACTTGCCAACAGTCCCCCATCATTACTTGTTTGCAAGCACAATGTATTCCCTGAGAGTCGAACCGCTGACCGCCAGCCTATGATACCAATTGTGTATTAAGCGTTCACTGTTGAATTGTCAGCTATGAAGACGCAAGTTTATTTCTCTTATATAATTTAAATATATGCGCTCAAGTTTTGATTATTACTTAACCCCACCAAACCTCTACGGCGAGGAAGGATTGCTCACCTTCTAACAGAAGTACATATCTTTCTGGAGTTTACTGCTTGTAGGCTTACCCAATAAGATTCCCAAGCCCCGACGGTTGAAGAACCACCGGTTGGGCAAGCCTTTAGGCTCTACAAGCAAAATATAGCCTCGTAGCAAATCCCTTTTGATCACAACCTCGAATTTATTTTAAGAACAAGGATACTAAGGATAATCCTCCAAGAATTGGGGGAAACAACTAGCTAGGGGGCAAGCGTGTGGAACTTGAGAGTCAACCTCCCAAAGTTGGCAAAAGGAACATGAGTCTGAACCTCACAGGTACTTGTAGAAAAAGAATCCAACCGTCATATACGAAATTGGAAATTTAAGACTTGGACGGCAGATGGGAATCAGGGATCTCATAGTCAACCCAGATATTCACCAGGTTTGACTTGATGTATTTACTGGGAGAGAGGGGAGTCACTTAGACCTGCCCCAGAAGAAGGCTCGACTGGAACCAAGTAAGACTCAAAACATATAAAATATTCCTCGAACACATGCGGTGGGTTCTGATAATGGCCAGAAGAAGGGGAAGAAAACATAGAGTTAGTTTTACAAAACAGCATAGAGTTAGTTCTGATAATGCCAAAAAAATATAGAGTTAGTTTTACAAAATAACAAAAACGTAAATGATTAAATTAAATCATAACTAACTAACAAATTAAAGTGAGAATTCGGCCATGTGCAAAACATAAAATTAAAGAGATATAATATAAAATTGAAAATTAAAGTACCTTAATTTCCTAATTTTCTCCATACTTTTTGTGTCAGATACTATGTGGCGGTCTCGAAAATAATAGGGAATGAATAACCATGTCCATTTCAAAGCAATTCATGGGCCAAAGCACGTAAAGGGAAGACCCCTCGCACTTGCTCAATAAGCCCAATAGGATCCACAAATGAAGGCCCAAGAGGCCATAGCCATAAATTTGGCCCTACCGGTATTACTCCTCCCATAAGTAACAAGCTTAGTGCTTAAAAGGTAGGGAGCAAAAAAATGTCCAGAACAATGTAAGTAAAATATTTACGTATGTGTAACTTTCGAAAATATACTATTTATTTTAGCTATTTTCAGCCATTTTTACAAAGAAGAAAATGTTTCCCGACTTTTTCCTGTAGCTTAACCTGGTAAGCTGGAAAGTTAGTTTTTCTTATTATTTTTTTAAAGAGATATCAGTCTCAGCGGTGGAATGAGACCCAGTCATCCCCGATTCCCCCGACATTGATACCAATAAGAGGGTCACGATCAATTGGGCAAGACCATGCTCGATTTGAAAGGTATGATCCTTCGTCTAAAGTCAATGCCACCATGTGGTTGAGATCCTTCCCTAGTTGCCATATGTGGAAGGTCTTCCTTTATACTAGGGAGACAAGAGCCCCCTAAAAGAAAATCTCATAGCGCCAAGTATGGATATTTGGTCAATATATGGATAAGGAAAGTAACCACAGAGGAAGATTTATTCCTAGAATATCTCCCCCTTCAAAATTCAAATTACAAATGGGGATTCATTAAACTTGGATCGATCTCATCTTAATAAATAGATGGTGTTCTCCTCATAAATGGTATTTACTCCTCTCTAGCCTATTGTTACTATGTCAAACTCTTTACAATATTGATCGCCAGTATATATTAGACTATGCAGCACACTGCTATTGAGTTAATACTTCTACAATCTTATTGTCTTTTGTAGTATTAAGACAAATTATTAAGTGACACCTCTTTGATTGTAGATCATTCCATCTACAACAATAACATAGAACTTTAAGGCTATATTTTAATTTTTCCTTCTAATATATCTTTTCAATTTATACTTTTATAATTTTTTTTAATTATGTTTTACTTACTACGAAATTTATAAAATAACTTCACAGCAATATTATCACGAATATCTTCATCAATGTTATGAAATTAAGCTATCTCTCGTTTTAACTAAGCAAATAATTAAAGAAGTCAACATAATTACTCTTGTTTATAGTTTCTTTTAATTATAGCAATGTTTAAAAGTTAAATTAATTATAGAAAATTAGAATGAAGCTTGTAAGTTTTATATCTACAGTTAATTAACACGACAAAGAACTTTACATCACTACAAGAAACGTGGTATTCGACAGCAAAAAATTTAGTGACAAAGTGGTCGTTGCTAAACCATTGTAAGTGAAATTATTTATCGATGGAATTTTTATGTCATTGCTAATACTTTTAGTGAGCAACTTATTTCACCGCTAAAGGTTATTAACGAGGATGAAATCACTTGTCCGTCACTGATGTCTTTCTGGATGATAAGAATGATCAATATAGTAGAATTTAAAATCTAATTTGTCAAGAATTACCAAAGCTCCAAATTATTTAGATACCTTGAAAAGTTGAGATAAAGCAGAGTAACTTGTATTGTAAAGGGATTTTTCCCTCTACTTAATTCAAGATTAAAGAATGTTAATATTGTGAGTAAAAGACTCAGATGTGCTAGTAGAAAAGTATGAGTTTGTATTCATTCAATTGCCTTTTTCTTACACGTGAGAACGTATTTATAGGTATGTTCCTCATCGATCGCTTTAGAAAGATAAATCAAATATTCATAAAGATTGAGTTGGTTTGTTGAATCATGGAGGTTATAATAACCCCTATGATAGAATTTGGCTCTTCTTTGACTGCTATGTCATATTTAGTTGATTCCATCTCCTCAGTGTCTTTCCAAGTCGTTTGCCTTCTCACTGCCTTTTGAAAATCTGGCAATCATTGACTCATTCGTCTGACTTATCATGTTCATTTTTCCCTGTTTTGCATAGCGGTTGTAAGGCGTTGATGCAAAACGTTAGGCCTTTGATATGTTGTTATTGCATGTTGACGACGTCACGCTTCTAATCATTACTTTCTACTCAGCGCTGTTTTACTCCCTCTCATGTTATCATTGCCTTTCTTGGATGATGGGGGAATGTCTTTGCCTGTTTAAATTCTTCCATATTCTTGCCTTATGTCTGTGTGTTATGTGTCCATGCTCGTACACTGATGATTGTTATATGCCACTTCATCTTTTGACAGTTATTATTTTTTATTCGAAACCGGCATTTGGCGTCCAAAGTAATTTAATTTAAGCTTTTCAAAAACGTCCACTCGTGCATCCTTTACCAGTAAGTTCCTTGCCTTGCTTCACTTTTTATAATTTCTCTCAAATGGCTTCTTCGTTTTCTCCTTCTGTACCCAGAATTAGGAATAGAGATGAGTTTAACCAGTTTGTTTCCTGACACCGTACAACATTTCCCGATGAGGCATCTTGTTCTGATTTTGGCGGGGACCTTTTCAGTCCTTCCATGTATCATGGCATTCTAAACTTTAGAACTATGCATATTGTGTTAGGCTTTAGGTTCCCCATTTCTTCTTTGTTTCAAGAGTTTTTTCCATTACCATGATGTCTCCCCTGCACAGTTCACCCCAATTATATATATGATACTTCTTTATTCCGAATTTTAAATAGATTATACGATTTAGACTTTGGTCTTAATGAATTTCCCTTATTTAATCCACTAAGGAGAAGAATGGAAATTATTTTGCTGTTCCAAGGAGTGGTCTGATGGGGAGTTCTTAAATATTGGACTTCCCAAAGGGTGACAAATGGTGGAATGTAGAGACATTGTGGGTTAGTGGGATTAGAGAGGAGACAGTCACTCTCATATCCCTACTAAATGGAGGTCATTTGGTGAATGAATTTACCTCTCTGCATCCCTAGCTTTCTTGCATATTTTGATTTTAGCTAATTTCTTACCCTATTTGTTTGCAGACAAGAGGAAGAACTCTCGTCTATTTAAGACTCTACACGACAGAGCTAAGATTGCCATCGCTTACATAGTTTCAAATCATGATTGGCAGTGGTTGCTAGATCCTGAGCGTAAGATTCCTTTTCTCGTTATTCCTTCTCGGCCTCTATCTCCTCCTGCATGTTGGATCGGGTTTTAAAATTTGAGGAAAAATCATTGAACCACGAACGGTTCGTGGGCGGAATATCAAAATTTTTACATCAACCAATTTAATCATATTAAATATTAAAACTACACATTCTAATATGCATACAAATTTAAACGTATTCAAAAGAAGTATAAACAATTTTATACCTTTCTTGTATCAGAGAAATTCTGATTTCGTGGAATCCTATTAGTCGTCTTGCGTTCTTCGTTTTCCGTAGAATTTGAATCAGTCTTCACACAAACAACCACTCATAGGATTCAAAAGTATATCTCAATCCGGGAATTAAGTGTGGGATCTCAAAACAACTGGAGAAGAAAAATCAAATTTCTTCTCCTCTCTCTACTCCAGCTATCATTCATCCTCTTCAGCTGGAGCATTCTGCCCTACCACCTTTTGTTCTTGTTATGGTCATGTTTTCCTCTAGGTTTTAACTCGAGGATTTCTTTTGATACCAATCTCATGATTGACCATGAAGCTTCCCATCTAATCATGAGCCACTTCAAAAAGGAGTCAATCACAGCCTTCTTCACGTATCCGTTTACATTTTAGCCTTTATAATCTTTTTATTTATTTTCTTACTTCATGTTTTCTTTTTTCATTTTAGATTGTCCTCTACCAAGACGCTTTTACCACCAAGCTTAACAGAACTAGTGGTGAGATGGTCAGACAGGAGCAAGAAGTGTCTTATCTGAAGCGTCAAGTGGCTACAAAGGACCAGGAGCTTGGCAAGGTGAAGAGCAAAGCTGAAGCTGCCAGGCTTGAGGTCTTCAAGCAGATTCTGACATGTGCACCCAAGAGGCCATCCGGGAGGTTTCTAAAAGGATAGAGGCTTCAACGATCGAAATGATTTCCACCGCTAAATCACCCTAAATGTAGAAATGATTTCAAGACGAAGATATTTTCTTTGCGGGGGAAAAATTGAAGTTTCACGAGATTTTGGTGGGTTGTTGATTTTACCGCGAATATTGGAGAGATATTTGGTTGAGTTGGCATTGTCGTGCTAGAGCCTTCTTTTTCAGGCGCTGCAGAAGTCAACAAACCTTTACGCCTTTCTCTGCTTGCCATCTGTCCACACGGGGAGCCCCTCAAAGTACTTCCTTGTAATCAAATCGTACAAAATCCTCTTAGCACAAGATATTGCAATTTAAAGATATATTTAATGAGGATATTTTACATAAATGAGGAATATTCTTTAATTAAAATAACAATAAAGATTAAAGGAGAGATAGTTTTGCCTAGAATGAAATATTCTAACCTAATATAAATGAAACTAAATTAAAGTAAAACAAAATTAATGAGAATGAAATGAAGAGTCCCTATGTTGCTTCCCATTAGCGCTTGGTTTTAAGTCATCAGCCTGACTTGGGCTAATTGTTCATGGATCATTGAGTTGGGATGAGGTTTCCATTCTATCAACATCACTATCCCAATAATGCTTCACTCTTTACCCGTTCACCTTAAACTCTCTCCTGGTTTTTTTATCCAAAAAGTCCTCAACTCCGTATGGATAGACTTTAGCAGCTTGAACGGCCCATGCCATCTTCACTTTAATTTTCCAGAAAATAATCTAAGTCTTAAGTTAAACAGTAGAACCCGGGCCCCTAGTTTTAATTCACATTCCACAATCCTTTTGTCATCCACTTTTTAGTCTTTTCTTTGCAAAGCCTTGCACTTTCATATGAGAATAGCTTGAATTCATCTAGCTCATTCAGATGTAAGGCTCTCTTTTCTCCTGCAACTTGCAAGTCCAGATTTAGCTTCTTCACAGCCCAAGAAGCTTTGTGTTGAAGCTCTAAAGGTAGTGACATGCCTTGCCAAAAACTAGCCTAAAGGGGCACATTCCCAAAGGAGTCTTGTAGGCAGTTCGATATGCCTATAGCGCATCATCCAGTCTTATGGACTAGTCTTTCCTATTGGGGTTGACTACCTTCTCTAGAATTCTCCTGATTTCTGTGTTTGACAACCCCACTTACCCACTTGTCTGTGGGTGATATGCTATAGAAACTCTGTAATTCACCCCATATTTAGCCTGAAACCCTTCAAATAGCTATTTACATAAATGTGTACCGTCGTCACTTATTCTGGCCTGAGGAGTCCAAATCGTGTAAAGATATTTTTCTGAATGAATTTGACCACTACTTTGGCATCATTTGTTGTTAAGGTTGCAGCTTCAACCGATTTTGATACATAATCCACAACTACTAGCATGTGTAGATTCCCAAAGTAAAGTGGGATTACCTCCATGAAATCTATACCCCAAACATCAAAAAGCTCAACTTCTAGAATGTTGTTAAGCAGCATTTCCTGCCTATTGGATACACTACAACAAAAGGGACTTAGATGACGATGAAAACCCGTCATCAAAACCCTATAATGACGGACAAGTGACTGTCATTGATCGGATTGTTATCTAAACTGACTTTACCAAAAATCATCATCAAAAGGTGCCACCAAAAACACTTTTGATGATGAGGAATCCCCATCCTTAAAGGACCATTTTAAAAAAACTATCATGAAAAGGAAAAAAACCTGCATTCCCATAACAGTTTTTCATTAATATTATTTAACTTTACACCTCAACACCACCTTATTTACAACCACAAACTCAACTCAAAGACATAAATCAGAAAAAGGTCAAAAGCAAAGCAAAACGCATACAGAAACAAACAAACAAACATCTATGAAAACAATTGTAATTTGAAGAGAAAGTAAGACGTAATTACAACTATTTCAATATTAAATTTTAGAATTAAATTACCATACATGAAGACTTAGATCAAATCTGGTAACTTTTCTTATGCATGATTCCTAAATTTTAAAAGTGAAACTTATAACAGCAAATTCCAATAATATAAAAGAAAAGTTGGTTTATGATATCTTGCCACTACACAAAAATAGGTTTACGATATCTTGAGAGAGAAAGAATAAAAGTTCAGTTGATAAATTAACAGTCACTAATTGATATTTGTCTAGAGAGCACACTCTTGAAAATGACAAAAACAGGTAGAGATCCAAGTATTTTTGTACTTATATATAGTAATATAAAAGATGAACAACCAGAGAAGTTGGGTTGGGTACCTGTGAAACATTGTATCTAGGGCCATAAGTTAACAAAAAAGATTTTGGAAATAACTTGCAGCAAACACCATTAAATCTTCATTATCAAAAGTAACATAATTGGTACTCATGTCTCACAGATCTAAACAAAAAGTTCAAATAACAATCATTTTAATAATTTAAAGGAAGAACCCTTTAATTGATGGGAAGCCACAACACGTACATCCTAAGAATTGGCATCACTTCCTTCATTTGTGCCTTCACTTCCACTATCAACACTACATAGCAATGTTAACTCACATATTAGCTAAATTATTTCAGGATAATATGAGCAATAGTAATACAACTAGGTAAGTTAGATGGTGAATATCAGAAGCAACAGGCGCAACTGAACCTGAATGTGATTTCTCAGTTATAACAGCTCAACAAATGTAGAATGGAGCTAATATGACACAGACAGTAAATTCACATGCCCATTAACGTGTTCACAACAAACTTCATTTTGGCTCCACTTTGAATCTTCCCCAGTTAAACAAATGACTTCTTTTCTAGGACATTAAAATGTTGAAATTACTCCCCCATACAATGCCGATAATAATAAAAACATCACAATTATGCAGTTAACAATTATTAAAACCTAGTAACTTGCACAAAAATACGATATATGTAGTAGACTTTGTAATGCTTAAATATATTTTATCACAAGCTAGCAGATACAGCGCTAGGTATGTTGCATAACATATTCCAAAAACTGATATAAAGTAGAATTACACAACTCAGTCAACGTAGATTCTAAGTGTGGTGTGTAGAGTGAGATAAAAAAGATTTTACATCATATGCCATGACTGTGTCTATCCTTACCAAATGATGAAGCAAGATCATTTTATTGTAAAGAAACATTAGTGATAGTACCTACCAATTATAGACGCACAAAGCTTATCTGCATAAGTTTCATTAGTAAGCAAATCCCACACTATTTTGATGTTCACAAAAGGCCCTTGAAAATAAGCATCACTTTAAAAGGAAAAGAACGTGAAAGAAAAATTGGGTAATGACTCTAATAAGTTTCATTTTGTATGAGCTTTCGATAAGCTAATGGGTTGTATAATTACTCATTTCTTTCCAGATCAACTAAGGGCCAAAATGGTGGATGAGATGATAAACGAAGCTTGATGTTGAACTTAGTATATATATGGAGCAGATTAAAGAAAAGACAAAACACTGAACCAAAGTCTTACCTCATTTGAATACAACAGAAGGGCCTAAAAATTCTTCACACACTCTAAGTACCGAAAAGTCCTAAAAATCAAAGGAAATCTATGAAGCAAATAAAAAAGAAACGAAATTTTAGAGAACACACCAAATCAAAAAAGAAAAAACCCCATCCTACACACCTCCCCCGAATCAATGAAGGACAAAATTGGATACCCTAAGTTGCAGGCGAGGCTGAGAAATGAAACGAAAAACTCAGAGCAAAATCTAGTCTAGTAATAGTTGAACTCAGAGGAAATACTTAACTTGAGATTAAAAGATAGTTTAGCTTTCAATGCCATCCAACCAATAAATAGAATATTCTTTACACGTTAAATTGAATCATTCTTTGTAGATGAACATTGGGACTATCAAGCGAAACTTTAGTGATGGATGACTAGTAATTATAAAGATGACAATAATATTTTTAGCAAGACAAAGTACAAACATACGTTAAAAGGAAATTCCACATATAACCAAACATACAAACATAGTCGCAAGTTCTATTAGTATCTAGGAACATATATATAACAGATCAAGTAGTTTTGTCCTACACAAAAAAATGTAAAACATTAATATCTTGTAGCATAGTACTACATTGCTAATCCACTAATGTGTAAGTTTCATATATGTTATTATTCCAAAGAATCAACAATAAGAAGCACGAAAAACACTAAACATCTGTTCTCCATCCACTTAAAAATCCCTTTTGAAAATGCTTAAGCCTCACCCTAGATTACAAGCATAAAAAATGCACATAGGCAATGTCTAGTGCAGCTAGTTTTGTGTAAGATCCAAGAAAAATAGAGATTCTCATTTTGTGTTCAAATAACCAAATGAAAATATAACCCCTACCTTTAATGGCGATTCATGGTTCAACATGGATGAACACCCTGAGAAATCATAATCCATATAAATCAGCAAGGATCCATCATACAACAGTAAAATCTGTCAAAAATCAGACGCAAAAATCAAATGAAAGGGAAAAGTATCTATAGTAAGCTTACCCATACATCCAACATGCTTGAACAATGATTTATCTTAGGAGATGATGCATCAATAGTAGCATTACGTAAGGAAAAGGGGAAATCTAGATTATCAATGATAAAATCATAAAAAACCAACAACATTCATATAAATTAAAATCCCTCATGGTTTATACTACATGGCTTGGGAGGAAATCTGGGTTATCATACTTCTATAACTATAGATTCAGAAATTGAAGCTGAGGAAGAAGTCGAGGAAGTAAGCAAAATCGGGGTGACCTTTGAAGAAAGAGAGCTTTGGGAGCGAGGCAGGGTGTTACACAAAGCAGAAAGAGTAATTGAGAGAAAGAAGGAAGAGAGACCACCAAGATCTTCGGGACGGAAACCTTGCTCAACCCGCAGTGGAGGCTCGTCGTGGAAGATCACCATAGAACCTCACATGGAAGCCGCCATAGAAGTTTCCTAGAGTGCGGTATACTCTCAGAATCGCCAATCGCCACTCGCCTCTATCAAAGAGAGAAAAAATTAATGAGTAAAATTAGGGTTAGGATGGATTGAATAAGATTTCAATTTCGTAAATAAAATGAACTTTGGTTAATTAATATTTTTTATAACATGGAACGATGATAGGTTTTTTTACACTTTCATTATAAGAAATTATTATGACAGCCCAAAAATCAGCTGTCATAGTAGATAACACATTAATGACAGCTAATTTTTGAACTGCCATCTTACTCAAATTACTCCACTCAACACCATTTTCCTTTGACAAAAGGGAGCTGTCATTGTATCATAGAGGTAGCTGTGATTGTAAACCCAAATTATAGTAGTGATATATTTCCAGTTCCTTGACATCTATTGCCACCTCATGTGCATCGTTCAAAAGTGTAGGCCAAAAGTATCCAAACTGAAGCACCTTAACAGTTGTCCTTAATCCTCCAAAATGCCTTCATAAGGTCAAGAGTGGCATTGCTTCACTATGCTTTGAACCTCTTCTTCTATAACATATATTCTAAATATCTACTCAAGACCTTGCTTATATAGATAAGGGCCATTCCAATAATAAACTTTGAGTTGTTGAAAGAATTTCTTTAATCCCTGTGAATTAAGGGGCTCTGCTATTGATATCTAGTCAAGACCTTGCATATCGACTACACTTACTCAATAATTGACAATCTCAACATACCAAGGGGCTCTAATATTGAGATTGCAAGAAACTACTCATTTGGAAAGGTCTCTGCTATAGTTGAGTCGGCTATGGCTTTGTCCCCTGCTTCTAACCTTGACTAGTGATCTTCTAGTCGATTCTCTATGCCTTTCTTGTCCTTGATCTCCAACCTGATGAGCTGAGGCTTTGCATCTTTTTTAGAGATCAAATATCTTATAGTAAAATGGTCGGTATAAACAGTTACTTTTATGCTATAAATATATTAAAGGAAAAAATAGCTAATAAACAGCTTCTTCTCAGTGGTGTTGTAGTTCAACTATGCATCAAACAGTGTTCTATTAGCATAGCAGATAGAGTGGAAGATTTTACCTTTTCTCTACCCCAGCACTACTCTGACTGCATAGTCACTAGCATCACACATAAGCTCATTTGGTAGCTCCCAATTAGGTGCTGCAATGACTGGTGTTGATATAAAGCCTTTTTAGTCCAAGGAAAGCATTCATAAATTTATCAGATAAAGTCAAAAATTCTATTATTTTCTAACAGCATGCACAAAGGTTTTGATATTTTTGAAAAATCTTAAATAAACCTTCTATAGAACCATACATTCCCTAAAAAACTCTTAATTCATTTCACTGAGTTTAGGACAGGGTGTTTTTCAATGTCCTCTATTTTTCCTTATCTACTTCAGCTCCCATTAAAGAAACTCTATGATCTAAGACTAGTCCTTCTTGGATCATAAAACGGCATTTTTCCCAATTTAAGATCAGTTTAGTTTCTTCATATGTTTCTAGCACTTTTTCAAGATTAGATAAGCATTTAAAGTATGACTCACCAAAAATAGAATAGTCATCCATAAATACCTCCAATGTTTATTTCACCATGTCCGTAAAGATTGTCCAACAGTCTACAACATTTGAAACATAACATGCTTCAATTCAAACTGGGGAGCTTGAATCTCTGGCCTTACTATTCTAGGCTTCATTGCTTGTGGATAGAAAATGGCATAGTCTGTAGTTGATCATTATCTATCATATGTCTTGACTATGACATTATTCCCAATGTTAGCTTGATTTCCATTTTGATTCATGTTATCATTTAACACACTTCCTCTTCTTGGGAAGCCACCTATCTCACAACAGCCAATCCTCTTTGCTCTTAGAGTCCTGTCTATTTCTAGATCAAATTTGAATTCAAGTAGTTGCTTCCTGCACATAAAATAAGTTCAACTTTCCTGAAAAAGAGCAATAGCAAAAATTTCAGTAATGAATACTCACAAATTAAATTCAAATTGATCTAAATAATGATATTCTCTATCAGTCCCTAGCAATGGCACCAAAAACTTATTGTGTGGCGTGTATATGCAAGTGCACGTGTCGTTAATATGTAATAAAATGATAAGTGGGTGTCGATCTTAACAAGGATTGATGAAAAATATGCAATATACAGACCAAATCAAATCTAATTGTAAAATAGAGTAGCAACAGTGATTAAGTTCGATTGGTTCAAGATTAAAGTGTAAATAATAATACTAAGTGAAATATTTAAAGGTGACACTTGCTGAGTATAAGATTACGTTTGATAATCATGGTGTATTCAATGATGATAAGAGAGTTAGCATGGTTAAATCATCTATCCATTACTATTCCTAGTTAAATCTTTTCATGTTGCTACAACATCGTAATAGCATTAACCTTAGGTCAACAGCACAATGGATTTCCATCCTTGTGATTATCAACTCCAAGCTTAATTAACTTATGTCTAAGGTTAATATAGATTAGAGTTTTCTTCTTCTAGTTTCAGCAAGTGGGTTTACAAGGTGAGCATATATCCCTATAGTACTTACTAAGTATTTAGATCTACAGGATTTAAATACCCAAGTATCACTCAAACTATTTCCATTAGATAAACCTTTCCGAAATTTAATCTAACTTTTATTTCACTAAAGATGGCCAGTAAATAATGAAAATTACACATTAAGTATGCTTGAATGGCTAGAAAGAGATGAGCAACAAAAATTTCATTAACCAGAAAAAACAACTTCCAGATCCATTACCATACTAGCTTAAGTGTTTATCTCGTAATAAGCTTAAGAACATAATTAAATACACTAGTTTCTATAATTATCTAGCAGAGACTGAATGAAGATGAAGAAAATATAGTAATTAAACGAAGCTAAACAAGAAGAACGAAAAATGAGAATAAACGAATATTCTCTGGTTTGTCTTCCTCCTTGCGTCCTTCTTTCATTTTTTGTCATCTTCCTCCCCTTCCCTTTATGTAGAATGTTTCCTTATTACCAGTAAAGGTGTTGGCCTCCTTCACTAAAATATGCAATTGCTATAACTAGAGGCTTGGATTTAGTGTTGAAGCTTCTTGCAAGGATACATGTCGAGCTAATATGCAGCGAGGACCACTAGCCAAAGCGTTAATGCCACCTAGAAAATGGATTCTGAGCGCACGAGCTTTGCCTCTCCTTTCAGCATCAGTTAGACTACGAGACAAATCCTCTTGCCAAGTGTGCTCAAACTCTAATACAGCGGCAACAGAATCTGCTATAGCATTTCATTTGCTAACAAGCTTCCAAGGGATCCTGTATAGAAGCACCATTTATCCATAAAACTACTCGAGAAATACCAGAAATGCTAGCAAGGTAGCTAAACTAAATAGAAAGCTAAATCAGAAGAAAATGACTCAAACTAAGCAATAAAATGTTATATCACCCTAAGATAAGAAAGAAATGATTAAGATATAAAAATGCAAGGACAACTCTAAAATCTTAGAGTTATCATGCGGCTTGGCACACTTAGGTTTTTTCATTTGATTTTTTCCATAAGCGACCACTTAGCACACTTAGGCTTTTTCTTAGATTTTACCTTAAGCGGCCGGTTGGCAGCCTTAATATTTTTTCTGTCCCTCTTATTAGATTTGAACTTTTGTGCTTTCCTTCTTATTGGATTCGAGCTTTTGTCCTCTCCCTCTTATTAGATTCAGGATTTTGTGCACTCCTTCTTATTAGATTCAGGCTTTTGTGCTCTCTCTCTTATTATATTCATGCTTTCATTAAACTACAATACTTAACTAAGCATAATAAAAATGAAGACACAGTTTTATCTGAAAACCCCTTGGATAGGAAAAAAATCACAGATTAGAGATACTTTTATTGAATAACAAAAGAAATCTTTAAAGGCATACATTATATTTCATTACGTGGGTAGCGTTCCATAGCTATCGAAGGTATACTCCTTCGCTATTGGTCAACCCATATGAACCATGTCCTCCTGTCGACTTGATGACATATGGTACTTCCCAGTTTGGACACATTTTTCCTTCATCTGTCTGCGAATCCGCTTTAGGATCGAGTCATCAGACCGAAAGCTCCTTGCCCTTACTTGTTTCATGAAATAAGACCTTTTATTTTGATTTTAACTTTCCAATCGGATAAGTGGCATTTCTCTCTTTTCTTCTAATAGATCTAACTACTTTTCCATGATTTGTCAGAATTTTCCTTCTAACTAATATCTTATGTTATCATCGAACAACTGATTTCCACAGGAATGACTGCTTCGACTCTCAATGCCAACACGAATGGGGTCTCCCCAGTGGGTTCCTATGGGGTGGTGCGGTAAGCCCATCATACTAATGATAGGTCCCCTATTTTCCCTTTGGCGCTTCGATTCTTTTCTTCAACCCTTCAAGTATGGTTCTATTTGACCTCTCAACTTGCTCATTCCCTTATGGGTAATACAGAGTAGAGTATAGATCTTTTATTT
Source organism: Datisca glomerata (assembly GCA_003255025.1). Taxonomy (NCBI): domain Eukaryota; kingdom Viridiplantae; phylum Streptophyta; class Magnoliopsida; order Cucurbitales; family Datiscaceae; genus Datisca; species Datisca glomerata. Next base: position 153,832 of record QANY01009658.1, read on the forward strand.
GCATCCCTCCTTAGATGTTCCTAATAGTTTTTTCTGGTGAACTATAGTCTATTATCTGAGATTATGATTTTTGGTATCCTTAGTGCAATAATCTATTAACACTATTAGGTACTTCTTTTAAGTTAGGGTCGTCAGCAAAGGCTTGACTATACATATTCCCCATTGCATAAGGGGTCGTGGGCTTACCAGGATCTAGAGTATTTTATGTGCCATCCGAGAAATTGGGGCAAACTTCTTGCCTTCCCACACTTTCTCGCGTATTCTTTAGCTTTAGCTTGTATCCTAGGAAAATAGTATGCTTCATTTATCACCTTGTGGGACAAAGTTCTTCTCCCTCCAAGCATGGCTACCGCAGATTCCTTTGTGGATTTCTACTAGGACATATTTCGCTTCTATATGAGTGAGCCACTTCAGGTGCGGACCTGAGAAGGGTCTTCTATGTAGCTTGCCATTTATGAGGGAATATTTGGTCGCTAGCTAGCACAGCTTCCGAGCTTCAATTTTATTTTCTGGAAATTCACCATTTTGTAAATAACGTACTAGTGGGTCAAGCCAACTCGGCACAACTTCCCTAATGTTCAGGAAGATCGTGTGATCTTCAACACTTGGCAACTCCAAGAGTTCAACAGTGATACTTCTTTTTCTAGGGTTTCTAAATGATGATCCCAAAGTCTCCAAGGCATCAGCATGAGAATTTTCTCCCCTTGGGATTTGGGTTATTTAATATTTGTCAAGTTGTCCTAATAGTTCTTTTATGTGGAAGAGATACTTGGCCATTCTCTCATCTTTAGCTGTGTCACTCCCCATAATTTGGCTAGCTACTAATTTGGAATCACAATAGATATGCATTTTGCTAAACCCAAATTCCCTGACGAGGTAGATTCCTGCTAACAACGCTTTGTATTCTACTTCGTTGTTGGACGCACTAATGTTGAATGATAGAGCTTGTGCTATAACTTCCCCATGGGGGTTTAAGATCATGACACCTGCCTTGGATCCCTTTTGGTTTGATGCTCCATCTACAAATACTTCTCATCTTTCTACTTTAGAATCGATGTCGCTAACCATTTCTGAATGGTTCATGGTGAATTCTGCGATGAAGTCCACTAATGCTTCTGACTTCATAGAGGTCCTTGGTATATATCATATTTTATGATGTTCGAGACCCACTGCTTACTTAGCCAATCTCCCCGCGAGGTCTGGTGAGTGCAAAATGCAACAGATCAAAAACTATGTTGGAACGATGATTGTATTTTCTTGGAAATATGGTTTAAGCTTTATGATGCGGTTACTAAGCCCAAAATGACTTTTTCCATATTTTTGTACCTACCTTCAGCTTCTGTCAGACATTTACTAATAACATAAATATGTTTTTGTTGTTTACCTTTCTCCCTTCGCAATGCAGCGGTTACATCTGCCTCTAAGACCGCCATGTATAAATATAGCTCTTCGTTCAGCTTTATTTTTTATAGGAGAGATGGTGAAGCCAAATATTCTTTAACCGTTTGAAAAGCCGCTTCACAATTTTCATCCCATCTTTGTATTGAACTCTTCTTCAATTTTAGAAGAATGGTTTGTATTTGCCCGTTGACCTGGCTAAGAATCTATCGATTACTATAAATTTCCCCATGAGCCTTTGTAGGTCTTTCAGCATTATTGGGGCCTTGATTTCCACTATTGCTTTGACTTGGTCGAAGTTGATCTCAAATCCCCTCAAAGTGACCATATGCCCTAAAAATTTTCCTACTTTGACCCTGAAAGCTCACTTTTCAAGATTCAGTTGTATATTGTGCTTGTGCAATTTGGAGAAGGCTTCTTCAAGGTGACGAACATGGTATACTTGACACATTGACTTGACCAACATGTCATAAACATAAACCTCCATCATTCGCCCTATTATTTTTTGTAATATGCGGCTCACCAGTCCTTGTTAGGTTACCCCGACATTCTTTAGCCTGAATGGCATAACCTTTGTAGCAAAAGATGCCTTGATTTGTTATGAAATGCGTATTCTCTTGATCTGGCGGGTACATTTTTACTTGAATATATCCAGAGAACGCATCCATGAAGCTGAGAAACTCGTGTTCTAAGGTCGCATCAATGATCTGGTCAATCTGAGGAAGGGGTAGTCATATTTAGGGCACGCTTTATTGAGGTCCATAAAGTCCACACATACCCTCCATTTGTCATTTTTCTTCTTTACCACCATGACATTCGACAGCTAGTCTGGGTACATAAATTCTTTGATGAACCTGGATTTTGTTAGTCAATCCACTTCTTCCTTAGTCACCTTTCTTCTCTCAGATGCGAATGTCCATCTTTTTTGCTTATAGGTTTAGCTTATAGATCTACATTCAGGAGATGGCATATTAGATCTTCATTGACCCCTAGCATATATGTGGTGGCCCAAGCAAAAACATCTTTATTCCTTTTTAGGGAGGCGATTATCATGTGTTTATCTTCTTCAGGTAGTTGGCACCTATCTTAGTTGTTTCTACACCTTCGTCCAATCACACTATTTCCAACTCCTCGGCAGCCTCATACTGTGGGTTTATTTGCTCGATCGAGCAAGTATGCGGCCCTAATTTCAATTGATCTCCCCCAAGGGCCATTTTTTGTCGCTATTGCTGCCTTTCTTGCCACATCGATTATGATGATTGTGCAACATTGTATCACTGCCTGGTCTCCTTTGATGATTTTTACTCGTTCTAAGCTTGGGTATTTCCGCGTTTGATGGTAAGTTGATGGAAAAACTTTCAACTTATTTTTCCATGCCCTCCTCAGGATAGCATTGTGGGGAGATGGACTATTTTTTACTGCAACTTCTGTTAGTAAATTAAACAATTCAGCGAGTATAGAGAGAGAGCGTACATTCTAAATATGTTACTTCCCCATTAAACCCTATAAAAAGTTATCTGGGGTTGTGAAGTTTCATTGTATGCACTACCATTTTATCCATGGTTGAAGGGCATAAAACGTTTGGTGCGTTGTCGTTGTCTACTAGAACACTCCCCAATAGATAGTTTCCAATCTGAATAGAGATCACTGACGTGCCGTTGTGACCTATAATGGTTTGTCCATCCTCACTCTCATCAAATACGATGGGCACGTTGTGAGTATCTTGTCTTTTTTCCTCAACGAATCTTAGAAATTTTTTACAGTACGCCTTTCTCTCCTTTCAAGTTGTCCTTTAAAATTCTGTCAAGGCTATTCTTGTATCGATTATACACAGGGGTTCAGCTGCCTTCTTCCATTCTGATGTTTCCTATCATTTCTTGGTTTCAGGCTTGGCGACATATTGTTTTAGGTAACCTTTAAATTTACCGATGAGCTCCTCTATGTAATCCTTAAGTTGATAGCAGCCTCTTGTCATATGCCCGGTACTTTTATGAAACGAGCAATAATTTTCTTTGTCCTTCTATGAGGGTACCTTTCTTATAGGGGTGGTCTTTTTAGCCATGGATGATCTCTTATGGACTAGAGGATTTGGTTCATTGGTACCATAAGTGAGGTATAAGTCCTTTCTTTTTTAGCAGAGTGCTCGGGTTCGTGTGACCTCTTATCTAATCTGCTTTCTTTTCATCTGTCTTTACCATTTGCCTCTCCAGCTCTTCTCTTTGTGTTGCCGCTTGATGCTGCCGCCAACAGCTCGTACATCCACATCATACTTTTCAACTCTTCTTTAAAGTTTATGTAGGTTTGTGCCCTTGAAAAAGTTTCCTTCATAATAAGCAGTTTCTTTTAGGAGAGATCCTCGAACAACAAAGACTGAGGAGTCACAAAGCTAGTCTCACAACATGGTCATCATAGTCTTCCACCTTACCCATTTCTTCCTTAAGCCGTTAAGTGTAGTCACAAAACGATTCTCCTTTCTTAATCGAGATCGTCAGAAGGTAGTCAGAATCCTCCGTGACAAATAGATATTTTATGTACTATTTCAAAAAGATATAAGACATGACATAAAAGTTAGTTATAGAACACAATGGGATAGAGTGATACGACTTAAGTGCATTTATGTCGAGGCTTGTCAGGAACATCCTGCACTTAAATGGATCTTCATGGTGATACAGAGCCATCATTTTCTGAAATCTCTGCAGATGATCCACTGGATCCATTTCCAATGTAGTATTTAAATTTTGGAGCCATGAACTTTTTCAGGATCGGAGTGGATAAAACTTCAGGGGATAGGGGCATTTTAGTCGATGAATCTAGATCTGTTATAGTCGTAGTTCCTAATCTCCTGACTTCGGCCATTTCTATTTTAAGCATTTTTTTCTATATCGTGCTTCGCTATACTCTCTTTAGCTTTGTTGATCCATGTGGCTTCGTCATCTGCGTTTTTAGATTACACGTCTCCCTCTTCATTCAGTAGTGGCTCATTGTTTAGATTCTAGCTCATGTGCTCTTCTGTTGCATTATCCTGGTTCTCCTTCCTAGCCGCTTGATCCTTTTGGTTCTCCTGTTCACCTGCATAAAAATGTTGACTGAGTTCAGTATGGTTTTGCATTATCTCACGTTGAAACATGACTACTTGTTCCTGGATGTAAGGTTGTGTGTAGGGTTTCAGCGTTTTGATTTTACTGATTCTTCATCCTTGCCAGTACGGCTTCGAGCACCGCATGTATGTCCTGATTTCATTATTCAGGTTGGATCTGGGATACGACCTTAATTTCAGCATTGCGTTCAACACTTGATCTTGTTCTAGGCATTATCGATGTTTCTTATTGCTCATTTTTCTTTGAGTATTTCACTTAGCTCTCAATGAAGCACTAATCTGTAAAGAGATTTTACCCTCTACTTAATTTGAGATTAAAGAATGTTAATATTGCGAATAATAGACTGAGAAATTTGATTAGAAAAGTAGGATCAATTGCCTTTTCTTATACATGAGAAGGTATTTATAGTCTTTTCTTATTTGGTCGATTTACAAAGATAAATCAAGTATTCATAGAGATTGATATGGTTAGCTGAATCTGTATGTTATAATTACCTCTTTGATCAAATCTTGCTCTTGTGTGACTCTCACGTCATCTTCAGTTGATTACATCTCCTCAATGCCTTTCCACGTCGTCTGCCTTTTGACAACCTAGCAATCCTTGACTCCTCCATCTGACTTATCATGTTCAAGTACATTTATTCTGCTTTAAGAACATCAATTTAAAATTGAAGGATTCATTTCGTTTATTTTTAAATGATTGTAAAATATTTCAAATATCAAAATGCATTAGCAATAGAATGAGAAAAACAATGTACAATACACTTGAAATATAATGGGTCAAAGAGGAGAATAACCAGTGGCAAATTCTTAAATAGACGAAGAAAAACAATGCAAAAATTCACTTAAGAGATAAATAGCTCTAGAGAGTAGGAAACCAGGGGTTCGGGTTGTTTTCTCCTTTTCATCATTTAATGATTGTTGCTGCGGAAATCCAAGCAGAACACGGGTTCCATGCTGGTGAATTATCGTCTGCACAAATGAGAGCAAAGAATCCTAAAACGAGGATATGTGAAAAGAATTTGGTAGAATTTTCTTATAGTTCAAGAAGTGGCGAATCTAGAAATTTTGTGTAGGGGGGCACATGGCTTTTATGTTATAATATGATAATACAGTATAAACTAGTGAGAATATAAATGCTCATAAAAATATTTTTAATAGTTTGTGTTACATATATTATTGTTCTCAATGAATTTTCGTATTTTTTTTGAAACTGTCACATAAAAGTTTCACTAGCAAGATAAATAGTCAAGTCCATGTTCATCCTTTTCTTTTATATTCACACTTTACAAATTATAAAGCATTTTGTGGTTTCTAATTTTAGAGTTTTTTTTATTTAATGGTAGCGAGTATTATATTAGAAATTAAATGTACAATTTCATAAAAAAAATTGTAGAGCGAACAATATTATTTGATTGAAAGTATAATTAGAAATTATACAATTTCATAAAGTAATTGAATGGAGTAATTAAACGTAGTTATAATTACAAAATAATTGAATGAAGCAATTGTAAATTCTATAATAATTTATCTTTTAATTAAACGAAAATGACAATAATGGACAATCATAATACTATTTTATGCTGTTTCGAAACTTTAATGAACATTAAAATGTATTATTAAATGTTTTTCTTTCATTTTTAAGGTTGTTGGCATAAAAATAAAAGAATTAATATGTTATAATTATTTTTTACCATACAGAGAAAAAGTAAACAGAGTGAGAGTAAAGAGAAGAGAGAGGAGGGAAACTGCAAGAGAGAGGTGCAATTTACAAAGAGGTAAAAGTATAATAAATTGAAACGTACAAGTCTTGAAAAACGAAACGATCTCGGAATTTTTTAATAATCAGAAATTAAAGAGGAATTCTTTACTTGTTTCATTTTCCATACGTGCTATTTTTAGAATGCCATAAATAATAAATTATTCAAACGAATATGCTTTGATCCAAAACGGATAGTTATGTTGGGAGAAGAAATTTTTTTGAGTTATATCGTGCTTCAAAGAGAACGGCTAATCAATTGTTCAATGATGATGGCTCTCGTATTAATGGACTAGATGGCGTTTATTGGACTCTCTATTCCGATACGGCTCCCGGATAGTAGGGGCGCTATCGGATGAGCGTTATGGGACCCGAGGGAGATCTCATTTCTGTAAGATTCAGAACATTAACCTATCTCTTTCGGTTCTATCGATCGAAGTTGAGGCTGTTCGGTGAGGCATGGAGGAAAGCATAAAGTTTCAACCAAGCAGTATTCTCTTTTTCATGGATTGCCTGGATTTAATTCAAGATATTAAGCGCATATCTCTCAACAACTCTGATATTAGTCCACTTATTTTTTATATTATTACTCTTGTTGATAGTTTTAATTCTAATTTTTTAATTATTGTCTTAGAGATAGAAATATCCTAGCTCATTTTTATACTAGAGATGACTGCTTTGCTATGAAACTTGTCATTATGTGTAGTCCTTTCTTGGAGGATATTTCTTCTGTGACAAGGGATCTAAAGGGATCTGATGTTTTTTGTTTTGATTTGAATTATGAGAATTTTTATTGACAAAATTTTAAAACAAAAAGAGAGATAGGGCGAGGATTGGATGGTTAAAACAAATAAAATGAAGAAAAAAAGTACAATGAAAAAAAAATTGGAAGAACATGATGAATATGTTAATTTTTAGAAAAAGAAAAATATAAAAATAGTCAAAAGATAAAACAAAAATAAAAAATAGTGACCCTAATTGTTAAAAAATAAATTTCAGTCAAAAATCATTCCACACATGCCCAACGAAATTTTTGTATTTTTTTTACAAAATTTTATGTAATATATTATATATAATAAATATATTGTAAAAATCACATAAATATATATAATATAGTATATATATTATATAAATTATTAAAATTAGAATAAGTGGATACCCATGACTAGATGACTCCATCTTTCTTGCCCCCGAGCTGCCTGCCAACCCAAAATTATATGCCTCTGGATTTTAAGTGGAGCTGCTAATCCTTTATCGAGATGGGGCTTCGGCTCCTTGGGCTTTTTCAAATTTTGGTTATGGGTAAATTCAAATTTTGCGTCGAAAGTGAAATAACCACCCTTTGGGGATTGTGACCTCATGATTGTGAGGCATTAAAGTCTGTGGCTACGACCTCAGACGCCTGGGGAACAGTTCACTGAAGCGACCTGGGTCATGCCAACTGTCACGTCGCACGACGTTTCGTAGCCAAAATGGATCCCAACCATTCGGTGTTCGCATATCTCTTCCGCGGCTCAGATCCATTGCTCAGGCGGAGGACGAATACCCAAACTTTTTCCTCCTTTTTTCATTCGCTTTTTGAATTCTTCAAGCCTTCACTATCGCAATCCTGCAATTTAGTGCCAGTGGAGACTATTGACTACCGTGCAAACTCGAAAGATTCTTTCAGCATGAGTGGCCCCGTTGAAACTTGGGACGCTACAGAATCCTCCTTGAAAAGACTGGCACAACATAAAACTATCTTGATATTTGAATATATTCATTAAATAATCTAATTTAAATTACAAGAAATATAAAATCATACATTTGAAGCGCGGACCCAAAATTCAAACTTTTGCACTACATTTAATCCTTCATCTATTCACGAACTGCATCACATGCTTGACTTATGTCGCGGCACCAACATTGCTGTCTTTCACTGCAAACCACCACCAACCGTGAACCATTGTAAATTGCCGTGAATCATAGCAAATCGATCTCACAATCCTCCTTGTTATTCCTCAGTCCGTCAACTCATTACCAGTGGGTGGCATTTGGAAGAAAAATCTCACTTTTCTCCTCTCAATTTCTAGCTTGGGAGAGTAATTAGACTTCCTAAGGTTTTCTCTTCCCTCAATGGTGTCAATAGGATTAGACCTAGAGAAGCCTCCTATTTATAGTGAAATCCAATTATCAAGATAAAAATTCTCTCATTTAAAACTAGCTAAATTAATATTAATTAATAATTTTCATCATCACAATTGAGGCAGGTTTGGTTGACTACTAAGTATTAATGTCGTACACGTTTATTACCGTTATGACAGTACCTGCAATACAAAGGCTAGTTCGATGACCATAAGGACACTCGTGGCTAATATAATTAACAAACTCTACTGACCTAACTCATCATATTTCTTAACTATTAATTTTATTAATTTTATTTGTAATTGAATTTCATTCGCATTTTATATTACTCGATATAATTAAATTTAGCCTATTACATTATCTGTTGTCCGTCCATATTATAGCACCATGTATAACTAGATATAGTACTACCTAACTAATATGTGTGTGTGTCCTTGAGTTTCAAATTTTGTTCTCCCTATCAACTACAATAACTTCCAAACTTAATGTCTCAAGTAAAATTATCAACTCTCTAGTGAATCCATTGGTGATACTAAGTACTTAGATTCCTATAATCACATAAACAAATCATGTCAAGGGGTACTATATTAGTTACTTAAATGTGTCTGTGGACTCTATTATTAAGATCTATGCATCATCACCATCTAATATAGTCATCCAATCAACAAATAATTTAGTAGTGCAAAACAAGTGAACTACCAAATTTGAGTTCACAACTCGCTCAAGATTAAGAGAAAATATAATATAATAACAATTAATTATGATTTTTAAGATAATACAAATACTAAAAACTAAACTAATTTGTCATTTCAATGCATTTCAAATGCACTAGCACATTAACGAGGTACTCCGTCAATTGACCAATGTAAGTCATTTTATATTATAGAGTTAATGTACTATAATCTATCTAAGTAAAGCACTCAGCATAACTAGAGTATGAAAAATAATCTTTTTTAAGTCATAAAGAACTCTTAGTTAAGTACATTGTTCTTATGAGCTGAACTCCATAGGACTCATAAACCAAGTACTATTATACAAGCGGACATTTTACAAGAAGGTGTTAATATAAGAATAAACTATTTATTATTAATTGAGTTTTTTACTAAATTAGACCTCTACACTAACCATTTTACAGAACTCGGCCCCTACACTAATTTTTTCTTACACTGACCCCCGGTCCACCTTGAATTCAAAATCTGATTGTTAAGTTATCAAAAAGCCCCTTTCACGAATTCCAAACGACGGCTTGAAAAAAAGTGATGATTACACATTTTCATTACACGAAAATCCCACACTTTAATGTACCTCACTTGCATTTCCCTCATTTCTCCCTTACCGTTACTATCTTTATCTATTTCTCTCTCTCAAAGTCGCAGCATCTCTCTCTGCAAATCCTTGGGTCTTTGTCTCCCACAGTGGGAATCACAACAAGGTAAGTTTTTTGGTTTCTGAGTTTTTAATTTCGGGATTCTGAGGTGTTTTTCTTGAGTTTCTGAGGTGTTTTTTCTGCGTTTTTTAGGGGGGTTTTCTGGATTTCTACGTTTTCTATTTTTTGTGGATGTCTAAATCACAACAAGGCTATTTTTGGGGTTTCTAATACTTTTTTCCTAGGTTTCTGAGTGTTTTTTTCTTCTGGGTTTCTGAGTATTTTTTTCTGGGTTTCTGAGGTTCTGATCTTGGTGGGTGTCTATTTTCTGGGTACACGTTCGTCTTGTGACCATCCTGTAATATACACGAAGATCATGTAAACCTCGTGTATACTACAAGATGGTTATATGATGAAAGTGTCCCCCTCGTGTAATCTACACAAGGATTGTGTAAGCCTCGTGTAGGCTACATGAGGACTACATCAGGATCATAGACCCACCCTCCCCCTGTGTAGTCAACACGAGGGTCGTGTAACGCTCGTGTAATCTACATGACCCTCGTGTAGTCCTCGTGTAATCCACATGATGACTACATAAGGATCGTGTACCCCTCATATAGTCTACACAAGCATCATGTACATTTTCTGATCTTATGTTTTCCTTGAATTTTCTATAGGTTATGGTTTCATCAGAGATGCGACTATGATACGTCCATGACGTTAACAGAATTCCAAAAGCAATGGTCAATGCAAAGTGCAATACCCACTACATAGAAGTTATCAAGACCACGCTGACAGCTCATCAACTCTCCCTATTTAGGGAGACATGCTTTGGCCATCTCCTTGATCTCCCAGCCATGAAATCTTCAACAACTGTCTGCCACCAGGTGCTGGCTAGGGAGGCCAAATATGTCAATGACACTATATCTTAGGAGGAAATATGGTTTATTGTCAATGAGAAACTATTGTGCTTCTCCAAGAAGGAGCTCTCGTTGATGAACGGACTAAAGTTCGGTGAAGTCTGGGATGAGAAGAAGACCTGTGGCCCCTACAGAGTTTCTGAATAGTAATTTCTCAAAGCCCAATTAACAAAGCCTGGTTCACCTCCCGAAGGGCAAAGTAAGTTATATAATTTTACTTCTTATTCTAATACAGGATGGTTACACTGACCTCATGTAGTCATCGTGTAGTATAAATGATGGTTACACTGAGCTCGTATATCCATCGTGTAGCCATGGTGTAGCATACACGATGGTTACACTGGCATCGTGTAGCGATTGTATATTATAAATGATGGTTACACTGGCGTCGTGTAGTAAACCAATCGTGTACTTAATTTTGATCTATAATTACGTTGTACAGGAACGAGAAAGTAGACATAGGATTTTGCACCATTAACATTACCTATTTCAAAAAACTAGTCTCTTCACTTTATTAATGGCTTGAGTCAGATGTAAGAAGTTATTTATAGTCTTTTTTATTATGGTATTTAAAATAAGTATAAATATCTTAACTAATCTTTACTACATTGCAGCGTATTGATGCATACCTGGAGCTCATAAGAAGGGATTTGTAAGACTACAATGCTCATATCAGAAAACCAGTGTTGATGATTTGATTCTGCAAGTAATATTTTTTTTAACTTGATGAAGTGCACACCGTAGTCTACACGAGGCCTTCACGTTTCCTCGTGTAGACTACATGAAGTCTACACGAGGCCCGAGACTGCGTGAAGTCTATACGAGACAATGTGAGACTTCATGTAGTCTGCACGAGGTAACGTAGAAGGCCTCGTGTAGACTTCATGTAGTCTTTATGACCATTTTTTATTGACATTGAGAATTTAATTTTTTTTCCCGTGACATTACAGGGAAATCTATCATCGAATGGAAGAGTTTGAGCAAGATTCCGCATGCTGAGATATCGACATTGATGATTCACTCAGGTACATGGTCCTCAGCTCGTAAATAAATTTTGGAAGGAGCTAGGAACAGTCTGATAAGGTTATCTTTCTAATGAATCTAAACCAAAGTCATTGGATTACGGTTGAGCTTGATTTGAATGGTCAGTGTATTCGTATTTATAACTCTATGAACACACCATATCAACGGTCCTTGTACATTGAAATAATGAAACCTTTTATGAAGATTATCCCTCAGCTACTTCAAATGATGAACAATTATGAGAATAGAAAGGAGATTAAACCTAAAAATGAGTAGAAATATGAGATCATGAAGTGTCCACAACAAGAGAATGGGTAAGTGAAATACATGTTTTTTTGAAAGTCCACTTAAAATTTCATACATATTATTTAATTATGTTTTTACATTTCATGTGCTTTGTAGGTTTGATTGCGAGATATTCACCCTTAAGTTTGTCGAAGCCCTCGCATATGGGAAGAACCTCCAAGAAATAACTCAACAAAAAATGTCAAAATATCGAATACGAATTGTAATTGAGTTATTTGCACGTGGCATAGTTGTAATGAAATAATTTGGATATATTTTATGGATTTTTTACGCTTAAGCTCATGATTTTAAGAATTTGAAATCGTATTTTTCTTAACAAACTTTTTATTTTTATACACTCTCAAATTATGAATTATGTATTTTTATAACTTGTATTTTTAATGCCCATGGCATAGTTGAATGCTTTTGGGTACTATATGTTTAGTGTAGGCTTCGTGTAGCCTACACGATGATTTCACGGGCATCGTGTAGTCCACATGATGACTTCACGATCATCTTGTAAGCTTCCTACACGATGACTTCACTGGCATCGTGTAGGCTTCATGTAGACTAATTAAACGTTATGACATTATTAAATAACAAACACAAGTATATTTCTATATTAATATTTAATTTAAATTTTTAAAGGTCATTATGTATATTTAAGTGGCTTGAGATAGATGAATTAGATTTCTGCACGTTTACCGATTGTGGCCAATTTGCCCACAACGTTTGCACTTCCTTCTCACTACTTCCTCCCCTCTAGATGGAATTCTCTCTGTCCTAGGTTTTCCATTTTGCTGCCTTGTTATAGGTGGCAATACCATCTTTTCATGAACATCCTGACTGATGACCCAATCTGCTTGATCTCCGAGATGATGTATTATTTCTGCATATGCAGCAATTAAAGCCTCATTTTTATAGTTACTTGAACACTATTATATGCGAAAATATTGCGATGTCGACATGCAACTAACACATGCTTGCATGGAATTTGATCAAGATCAAATTCTCGGCACGTACAAGTCTTAAGATGTAAGTTTACCACTGCTTCCCTACCCCCACCTGCGACACGAAACTCATGGATGTGTGAAGGAAACAAAGATAGTAATCATGATGCAAAATGCTTCTTTTTAAACTCAGTCTCAACCCAATATGTCATCTGCGAGGTGACTTGACAAGAAGCCGGTCGTCGTTCATAGAACCACCATTATAACATGTCACAGATGTGTTTATAAAGCATGTAATGAGAAGCTTTCTAGAATCCTTCAAAATCCCATTCAAACATTTTGTGATTTTTGTAGTCATTATATTGTATCGTCTGCCATAAAATGGGAACGTGCCCACCTCTCAACTGCCCTCACCGACACGTATTATGAGATACCTGGAAATGAATATGTAAAATGAGTCATCAACCGATCAAATTCTGATCGACGGTATTCCTTTGTTGCTTTCAAAAATAATGCGACTGCATCTTACTTTTTATAAATTGATTTGATATTTTAGCCCATATGAAATATGCAAGCTCCATGAACTGTATTGTGAAAGACAACATGTACATCATTTAGTATACTTATATGCATATCGCATATAAACATCAAGTCTTCCAGATCACCGATTATATCGTGAAGTTTACGAAAGAACCATTCTCATGAATCCTTATTTTCTGAATCTGCAATTCCAAATGCAATGAGATATACTTGGTTGTTCCCATCTTTTGCTGTTGCAACAAATAATACCCATTTGTATTTGTCTTTTAAGGCGGTTGCGTCAACAGTAATGACATGGTGTATACAGTTAAAAATCCACGAACAGAGGGTCCAATAGCCATGAAAAAAATATTTAAAATGATTCTGCTCATCGGTCTCTATGTGTGTTGTTGTCCCTGAAAAATATTTAATATTATTGTATTAAAATCGGCAGAGTACATGGTGTACATGATGCGTACACGAGGTCTATGTAACTATCATGTAGACTACGCGATGACTACATGAGATCAGTGTAGGCATCGTGTAGAGTACACGCTGACTACACGAGGTATGTATACCCATCATATAGTGTACACAATGGCTACACGAGGCACGTGTAATACTCGTGTAGACATTATGATGGAAAAATGGTGTACAGGATGTGTACACGAGGTCCGTGTACCATCATGTAAACTACACGAGGGCAGTGTACCCATCATGTAGTATACACGATGGATACACGAGGTCAATGTAGTACTCGTGTAGATATTATGATGGTAAAATAGTGTACATGATGACTACACGAGATCTGTGTACCCATCTTGTAGACTACATGATGACTACATGAGATCAGTGTACGCATCGTATAGTATACATGATGACTACACGAGGCTCGTGCAGTACTTATGTAGACATTATGATGGTAAAATAATAAATAAGTACGTGAATTTTGTTATTCTAATATGTGACAATATGCTGGAAGCATCTTATAGTTGTCTTCAGGCGACCCTCGAACTAATTCCAAAGCATATTCACGAGCCCTCCATGCCTTATGGTAACTTATGTTGACACTAAAATCAAGCTGAACATCTTTAATTATATTTTTTGGCCTATATAAATGTCTGACACATGTGTATTTGGACCTTATAAAATGATCAATTAATGAAAATGTAGCCCGATGGTGTTCATGTCTCAATACTTCAAATGTGCATGTATGTGTATTAATGAACTTTGTAACAACTTTGAAGTATGGACAATTTTTAAATTTCATGGCCTGTAACCTCCATTGGCATGTTTTCTCAACACATACAAGTACCAATATTGACTGGTTTGACTTGAAGATCCGAAACTCAAAATTTCTCCAGATGGCTATCATACAAGCAACCTGAAGCCGCTCGGCGTTATCACTGTGCACATCATTCATATTTATTTGTGTATGTTACATGCTGATTCAAATAAGCATGTTGTTCATTGGACTCTGGACGTTGTTCATTCAAATCAGGTTGTGATGGCAATGGATAAGTGGCTCGGGTTCATGGAATTGTTATATGGTCGTCTCCACTGATGGCTTCATCATGATTATCTCCACGGATTGCATCATCATACGCCCCCTGATCAAAATCGCCATCATCACCATCAACATCAACATCCTCATCCTCGAAAACATCATTCTCGTCATGACCAAAAACATCATTATAATGATAGTTCCTTTCAAAATGATCAACACACTCAAAGCGAGGAATGCTTTCAGATTGAAAACATTTAGGCTTGATACGTACTAATAATGGGGCTCGAAGTGATTCTGATCAATTCTCCTTAACAAAGAACTGTATATCTCTATCTTTTAAAATTTCAGCATGAGGGTAGGGGACATGGCTTCTATAAAGAAATTGCTTATGTGTAACCAATCAAAGTGACCGTTAGTCGGGCTGAATTGTGATTGGTAAAGGTGGCTGAGAGGACACATACCTCCTCCATCTTCCTTAAATGGGCAATACTTGGATACTGCATGCGAAAAGTATAATAATTTATTGAACAATATATCTTGATTGATTTTTTATGGACATATCATATTTTAAAGGGTCTATTTGGAGTTCTTCATGCAATATATCTAATAGCTCGTGGTAAGTGCAATTAGTTGATATCTCTAATAATTTGGTCTCCTCTCCACTAAAAGATCACGTTGTATCATTTTTCACCCAATCTCCATCATGGATTACAAAAATTCAAACTTCAGGCATATTTGTATATACATCAATGAAGTCAGTACAAGAACAATACATAATGAAATGAAATATTACATGATGATCGTGTAGCCGTCGTGTAATCATCATGAAGTGTACATCAGGCTTTCACGGGCATCGTATAGTGTACACGAGGCCTTCACGAGTATCGTGTAGTGTACATGAGGCCTCCACGAGTATCGTGTAGTCATCATGTAGTGTGTACTACACAATGATCGTGTAGGCCTCATATACTGTAATCCTACATGATGACTACACGATAATCGTGTAGTGTAATCGCGTAGTGTATACGAGTAGACTACACGATGATCGTGTAGTGTAATCGTGTAATGTACACAAGGACTACACGGTGATCGTGTAGTTCCATCGTGTAGTGTCATCGTGTAGTGTACACGAGGATCATATAGTGTAATCGTGTAGTGTACACGAGGACTACACGAGGATCGTATAGTGTAATCGTGTAGTGTACACGAGGATCATGTAGTGTAATCGTGTAGTGTATACGAGGAGTACACGTTCATCGTGTGGTCATCCTGTACACTACACGATGATCGTGTAGTCCCCGTATAGTGTAATAGATCCTACATGATGCTCGTGAAACTACTGAAGAAGTTTCTGATACACTACACAATGTCGTGTAGTGTACATGAGGTCTACACAAGGATCATGTACCCTGTGTGTAGTTTACACGATGACTATACGAGGCTCGTGTAGTACTCGTATAGACCTTATTTACAATACACTATCATCTTGTAGTGATCATGTACAGTAAATAAACTTCAAACAACATTTCAGAAAGAAGAAAACAAATAAATATTCTCAGAAAACTCATCAACATGAAAAATCCATGAAATTTAAAGCTTTCCAGAAAGAAGAAAACAAAGTTTATACATGTTCCAGAAAAAAGAACTAACAATCTTTTGCTACTACAGGAAGAATGAAGAAGATGAAGAAGAAAACGAAGACGTAAACAAAGAAGAAGACGAAGAAGTAGAAAAAAATGAAAAACGAAGAATGAGAAATGGGATGGGTAGAGAGGTTTTGAATGTTAACTGAATAAACCATGACATTTGATTAAACAACTTGTAAGAATGGCAATAGAGAAAAAAATAAAAAAATAAAAGAAAAATGGGTCAAAGGTCAAGATAAGTAAAAATTAGTGTAGGGGTTGATTTCTATAAAATAATTAGTATAGGGGTTGATTTTTATAAAAAAAACCTTTATTAATTAGAATAAATGTCTTGACAAAATAATTGAATTCCAGTGCTTTATATGCACAATCTTAACACTGTGATGGTTCCTCTGGCCCCCGCTCCAATACCTACGGAGCTATCTAAGCCACCCCCTTTGTCCTTGTCGAAGCCTGTCATCCCGTCCTTTGCTGCTCCTGAAGGGGCTAGTGAAGATGTTCTTCCTCCTTTACCTCCAGGTCAACATGAGGAGGAGGTTCCTCCTCCGCTTTTTGAAGTGGTGACTCCTCTAGTTAACAAATTCGAATCCTCTGAAGCCTAGCTTAGGACTTACTTTCCTTGTGCCTTTCCTATTTTACTTGTAATTTTACTTTATAATTTATTTTTCTAGCTTAGGTTGTAATTCCTTTTCCATGTTAATTAGAAATGCTACTTTCATTTTCCTTATACGTTCTGCTTTGTTATTCTTTCGTACTTTAACTTGCTTAATAGTGTGATTTAAGCCTTTTGATTGGACTATAACTGAAGTGGACAACTAAGGTAAGTCTGGACATATAACTTAAGTTTGGGAAAATCGAAAATAAGCTAAATTGAAACTAACAGAGTTATCTTAACTTCGTTCAGTTCTTAACTACCCTCTGGGTGTGGGATATCCTGCCCCCTTGAAGGAGGACTAGGCATTGGTAAGTGCTCCTTGAAATGGTGAGGCGGCACTGTCCTGATTCTTCCTCTTAGAGACTTGGGTATAATACGTCATTGATGCCTCAATGTCTATGAAGACTATGGATTTGTGCTCCTTTGCTTTTAAAATTCCTACAACTTTAAGCACCTTTGGGGATCTGGTGCTGGTGATTTAAATAAGAATTTAAGTGTGCCAAAATTGTTTTGTTTTGGTAGGTACTTTACCATCTTATTCCTCCTAGTCTTATACTCTTTAGTGACTTGGTTCACCACTAACTCGGAGTCACTGTAAATCTACAGGGCCCGAGCTCTCACTGATAGAGCTAGTTTCAACCTAGCCAACAGCGCCTCATATTCCACCATATTGTTCGAAGACTTGAATCCAAATTGTAGGACGTATTAAATATGGGACTGGTCTGGGGTAATGAGCAGTAAACCAGCTCCACTTCCTTTCTCATTGGATGTGAAGCGTAAATCGAACTCACTGAACTATATTGCCCATTTGGCCATTTGTCCAAAAACTTCTTGTCTCAAAGGAAAATTGGTCAGAACTCAGATCGGGTGTGCCTACAGGTACGGTTAGAGGCACTGAGTTTTAGTTATGAGTGCAAAGCCACCTTCTCCAACGCTGGATAGTGTGTTTCTGCCACAAGCATAGCTTTGCTCAGGTTATATATCGATAATTTTTCATTATTATCTCCTTCTCTGACATGGCATAGCTGGCTACTGTTTCTGATACTGCTAGGTATAGCAATAATGTTGCCCCTGAATACTGGTTGAGTAACAACGGGGTGGAATCCATATATTCCTTTACAGCTAAGACGGCTTGTTGGCACTCTTCTGTCTATTAAAATATCGAGTTCTTCCTTAGGGTCTTGAAAAATGGCTAGCACCTATCTATGGCCCTAGATGTGAACATGTTCAACGATGTTGCTCGTCCAGTCAAGTATTTGACCCGTTTGATGGTCTGTGGAGGCTCCATGTCTAGAAAGGCTACGACTTTATCTAGGTTAGCCTTTATCCCCTCTAGTTGACTATAAACCCCAAGAAATTCCCTGATATCACTTTGAATGTGCACTTCACGCGGTTTAACTTCATCTTGTACATCCTTTACGTCGCAAAGGTATCAGGTAGGTCCATCACACGGTGGGAATATTTCTTGATTTTCACCAACATCGATCAACATATACCTCCTTGTTGTGTGAGATCTGATCGCAAAAACCTTGGTCACAAGCCTTCGGCATGTGGCCCTAGTGTTCTTGAGCCTGAATGCATTACTATGTAGCAGTAGGTTCCCTGACTGGTGACGAACAATGTCTTTTCTTGGTCTGGCCATACATCAATACCTCAAATCGGCATCAACGAAAGTAAGCAGACCATTACCTGCAGTACAGTCAACTAGTTGATCTATTCGTGGGAGGGGGAAGCTGTCCTCGGAGTAGGCTTTATTGAAATCTGTGAATCAATGAAGACCCTCCATTTTCCTTTAGTTTTGTTCACCAGCATGACATTGGCTAATCAATCAGGGTAGTGGACCTCCGTGATGAAATCAACACTAAGTAGCTTATCCACCTCTTCTTAATAGCTTCATCCCTAGTCTGGTTGAAACTCCTCCTTTTTTGCCTAGCGGGATTAAATTTTGGATCCCCATCCAATCGACTGACCATAACTTCTGAGTCAATTTTTGGCGTATCCTTTTTGGTCCGAGCAAACACGTCCTCATTACTGCATAAGAATCTCGTCAGTTCATTCTTCTACTTGGGAGCAAGTAGTGACGTGATCTGCACTCACTGCTCTAACGATCCTACTGGTTCTCCCCCAAGCTGGTCCCTTGGGACCACATCATTTACTTCTATGACCAACTCTTTCTTCCCTTTTAAAACAATTGCATAACATTCTCTGGTTGTTCTCTGGTCTCCCCTAACCACTCTCTCACTCCTGCAGGGGCTGGGAACTTGATAACCTAATGGTAGGTGGATGACGTCTCTTTAAATTTGTGGATGGCTGGTCGACCCAGAATTGCATTATACACTTCAATACATTTCACAACCGTGAATTTAATCAATTTGTCATGAGCTTAGGAGCTCCACCTTAGGTCAATGTAGTCCATTACTCCTTCAGGGATCACCTCATTGTCCACTAAACCCCACAAGCTACTTCAGGCAAAGTCAGAGCTGCTTACGGTCCAGCACCATATGGAGGAAAGGCTGATGCCTCAAGATTTCGGTGGAGCATCCTACATTGATCAGAGTTCTCCACACTTTGATGTTAGATATCAAGGGGAGCTAACTAAAATTCCAGTGGAAGTTGGCGGACCCAGTGTGCTTCATCTGAAAATGGGCTGAAGATACGCTAAGAATGGTAGGATACCCAGCTTATCTTGTTACAATCGCTCTGACCTCCAAAAATCATCTTTATCTCCCTCACGGGGCTACACCGCTTATCATGCTTCTACTCTGGTGACTTCTCCAGTTTTTTTCTTGTCTAAGAAGACCTCCCTCACCAGTTCTTTTTGTCTGCTATAATCTTGTTCAGATACCTACATTGAACCAGAGCTTCAATATGCTTCTGAAGATAAAAAGAAAAACCCTCCATGTTGTGCCCACTATCATGGTGATAACAACAGTACTTGGATGTGTGTTTCCTTTCAATCGAGGTCTTAATTACACTTAGTTCCTTTAACATATTTTTATCTTTTATCATATTTTTATTTTTTATCACATTGATTACCATAAACCTTGGGTTCCTCTTCTTGGCTCGGTGCGGATGTGCCCTCATCATTCCTGTCATGCTAGGTTTAGTGGGTTTAAGCGGACGACCCCTCTTATCCTCACGGATTTCTTTGCCTTTTTATGAACATGGATGTTGCTCAATTTTTCCCGCTCGCGCTCTGCTTGGATTACCCCTTCGGCACTAATATATTTTCGTTACGAAAACAGGGTCGTACTTGGCCATATACCACCTCATTTTCTGTTGTGTGATTCCACTTCTATGGGTAGCTACACGAGTAACCTTGCTTTCATTATCAACTTACAAACTTTCCAAATTGAAACAAGTCTCTTCTTAACTGTCATCAAGTGGAAAGTAGACCTCCTCGATCTTGGCTGCCCAAGAATTATCCAACGAATAACTCTGAGAGCTCTGCGAATGAGTGGGTAGAGTTAGGCTTCAGCCTTTCGATCCATTTCCGGCAGGTCGGTGGAGGCAAACGAAATATCTTACACGATACCAGCTTTGGAATCCATCCAAACTTTAAATGTCTCCAGGTGCTCAACGGGTCCTTGGGGCTGTCGCAGAGGTACAAGGGGGCATCTTGAATTTTGACGGTATATTCACACGTTGTATCTCCACAAAGAATGGGGATTAGGTATGCTCCAACGATACTTCGACAAAAGCTCTAGCCATGTGTTTTTGCTCTTTCTTTAATTCCTCTCCTATTCTGCGCGTTTGAAAGGAAGAGCAGGGGAGGGGGCGGAGGGGAAGGATGAGTGATTTCAGTAGGTGGTAGGGATGACTTTTGGGAATAGCTCACCACAAAAACTTAGCTAAGGGCTTCCATATCCTGCCTCATCCCTCGCATCATTTTGGAGAGTGAGGATAAAATATCCTTCTTCTTCCTATGGATTACAGGCATGGTGGCTGGTAGGTTTCTTTAGGGCGAGAAAGTTGGTGGGTCTTCCCCATTGTTAGTATCTTCAACGGATTTGGAGAACTGGGAGGATGAGATGAACTCGTTTCCATTCCAACTTAAACAGCGGGAGAAGAATCTCAATAGAAAAACTTAAGAGGAAATGGCTTACTATCTAAGTCGTTCTCACAGACGGCGCCTCTGAGCAGCACACACGTTCCAAGCTGGTGAGTTATCACCTTGCACACACGTAGCAAAGAACCCTTAAGATGAAGGTACCAAAGGGGGTTTCCTCGCTAGAAATTCCTCTGAAGCCTAAATCAGATACGTGGAGAGAATTTGGTAGAATTTTTGTGTGGGGGAAGTGGGCTTACCCTCTCCTCTCTAAGGTGGGGAAGGGGGTATTTATAGGATTGGAGGGCCTATTGCCAACCTAGTGGCAAAGCCCATTTCCCCTGTCTTCGATCAAAGATGGTGTGAGTGGTTGGGGAGGGTTGAGGTGGAGGACAATCGAGGAATCAACCAAAAAAATATTGGATCTTTTTTTAATTAAAAATATTAGATTTTAAAATATTCGAGAAATAATATATTTCATATGAATTATAAAAAATACATTTTGAAATGTGATGATCGAAAATTGAAATCTAATAATTTTTATTATTATTACTCGAACTATCAATCAAAATCACGAGTTACTGGACACTTGAATAAAATCAAAAACCAAAGCTAATGTCTTTTTCTTCTTCCAAAAACAAAGAATTCGACCATCACTATTAACAATTCATAAAATCAAAATATTATATAAAAACAGTTAAAAAAAACCTTTTTGGAAAAACATCTCTTTACATGGGTGACAATTTGTAACATATGTCAAAACACACCAACGGTTGGGGAAAAATCCCAACCGTTTGTGTTTTTTAATTTATAAATTTAATTAATTAATTTTAATTAATCATTGGCCGTTAGAATAATAACATTGAGCTGCTTTTAAGATTATTTGGTTGACTATGGAGTATCCACATTGTGCCACTTGTTTGTTAAACAAGTTTTGTCATAATGTAACACAAATCCGAGGCTAACAAGAGAACTATAGGGATAAAAATACATTTAGCTACATAATTAATAAATCTCTATCGATTAAACTCATAATCGAATTTATTAATTATTAACTACGATTAACTACTATGAAATCGTAATTGAACTCCAAGTATATTTTATATTACTCGACTTAACTATCTTTGACATATTATTCATTATGTAATGTCACTCCATAATATAATACCATGTATTATTAGGTTGATTAACTACTATCGACCTAATATTTATACACATTTTGGTATCCTTAGGTTCCAAATTCATTCGATCGGTCAACTATGATAATTTTCATATTTGATGTCTTAAGTAAAATTATCAAATCTATAGTACTCCAAGAGATACTAAGTGTTTAGTTTGTCACAACCACATAAATGAATTGTCTAAGAGGTATTATGTCACTTAATTAAAAGTGTTTATGGATTCTACTATCGAGAATCTATGAACGTATTATCTAAAAACTCATTCATTCAAACTACAGAATATGTTGACTCATAGATACTCATTTTTAACATATCAAAATAACTAAGTTATTTAATATGAGCTCATGACTCTCATAATATTTAGAGCACTCATAAAATAATAGCAACGAGTCATGATTTTTATTTGATAGTACTTTACTAAAAATCAGACTCATAGTTCTTTCAATCATTTTAAAGGCACTAGTTACTCTACCTAGAGACCAAGGCAAGTCACTCTATATAATAAAATTAATGTATTGCAATCTTTTCTTAGCAAAACACTCATCTTCAATAGACTATGGAATTAAGCATTTACAAGTCATAAATGACTCTTAGTTAAATATATTGTTCTAATGAACTAATCTACATAGGACCCATAAATCAAGTTCTATTATGCTTGTGGTTCTTTTACAAGAATGTCTTGCGCATAGTATAAGAATAAATTATTTATTATTAATCAGAATTAAATGTCTCAATAAATATAATAGAATTCTAGTACTTTTAGGGCACAATCCTAACAATCTCCCACTTGTCCTAAATCACGTCTACAACCAACTTAACCTCCATGATCTTTACATGTGACCTAGTTGTGGCTAAAGTCTTTGTAAAAGGGTCTGCTAGGTTCTACGGCTTAAGTAATCTAATAAAAAATTTGAATCCATATACCCAACTAGTATGAGATTCTCACCATGATAGACAAGCGCATAATCCCTCGTTTTCTTGAGATAATTGAGTATATGTTTCACAGCTATCCAATGAACTTTTCTTAGATTTGATTGATATCTATTGACTAGGTCTACTACGAAATATACATATGATATACAACATACCATATTTAAGATCTACCACTACCGAAATCAAGGGAAACTGTTTTTATGTTATTTATTTCATCTCATGTCATAAGACACTCGCATAATACATAAGTTCCAAACCTAAAGGGTAAAAAGACCTTTCTTGGAATCCTACATACGATACCTTACAATATATATTATCTATCTAGTTCAGATAAGCACATCACTATATATTTAAGTCTCAAAAGAACTTAATTCTTAGAATGAATGCCATTTTTCTAAAGTCTTTCATATTGTAAATTCAGACATAACATGGTTTTATCGGTGACATTTAATTCTATATCGTACACGATGATAAAATGTCATCTACATAAAACACAAGGAAAATCATTATGTTTTCTTCATTTCTCTTATACTGAGAGCTCATTATGACCTTGATCAAAATTAAAATTTTGATTACACGATCAACATGATGTTCTAAGTCCTTAATGCATGCTTAAGTCCACGACTCGACTCATGTATCATTTGGCCTTCAGTGAGAAATCCAAAAAATGAGACATAAACATATTCATTTCCAGATCCTCATAAAGACAGCGTTCTTGATATCCATTTTCTAAAAACTAGTAAAAGCGATGAACTGCAACGGATACAATATATTTATGGACATGAGCATGACTATTAGTGAAAAAGATCTGCTATAATTAATATCCTCTCTCTAAGTATGCCATTTCTCACTAAGTCCAGCCTCGAAGTTCTCGACCTTGCATCTATGTCTCGCTTCCGCTTATAGATTTTTGGCACCCAATACTTTAAGGCTTCTACAAGCTTCCATACTCTATAAGAGTTACTGGAATCATTTTCAGATTTCGTTACTTGAAGCCAATGTTTACTTTGCATTATTTATGACATCTATGTACTTACTGGGATCATAGTCATGTTCCTCTGAGATGGTAAGACTCTCTAACTTGAACATGATTCTCTCAATTGGTCATGACCCCTTCCCACTACGACATAGTGATTCAGATCCAACTCATGTTCCACCAAGATTACCATACCAGACTCTCAGAAATGCTCCCACTACAATAAGGTTCTATAGTACTAGGAAGTACTTGATTCTTATTCTCTTGACCAACTGAATTCTCACTAACTTTTGGACTTATCTATTATCAACTGGATTGCGTGGCACAAGCATTATCAAAAAATTCTTCTAAGTTTGTGTTACGTCTTGATATTCCTTTTAAAATATAGTTTTCTTTTAAGAATACAATGTTTATACTTACAAACACCTCTCATTCTTGGTACTATAAAATCAAATAACCCAAATTCATTTTCGCATAGCTTACAGTTAGAAATCATTTTGATCTACCTTTTAGCTTGGCAACATTCACTTTTAACAAGTGTGTTGAACATCCATATAGATGAAGTTTATGTAAACTATGTTTACGAACATTCTATAATTCTTGTCGTGTTTGAAGTACTACCATAGATTTAGTTCAGCCTGATTAAATATTTCTACATTTGCTATAGTTTAATCATGAATTGGTGTAAGGAATCCACTTAGATATCCAAGACTATATCGATATGGGTTTCCCCATCAACTTAGCTATAGAAATCTTTGTCTCGCTTTAAAAAAAAGACCAACCATAATGATATGGACATTAACCAGAGTTTTCCTTGCCATCTTAGTGTTCAAGATTACCCCTTTAGACATATTACTGGAGATTAATAACTATATCATCTTCGACAGAGAATGAATTTATTATAGTTCCAACATATTTGTCATATAATGACCCTATGTAACATGGAGCTAAAATTCAATCTATCTCCATAGGCGGTATTAATTTTATTCTTCTGGGTAGAACTCTAGAAAAGATCTAGGATAGCTTTAATTAGGAGTATACTTTCTTCTTTTTACCGTCAGATTTAAGTCCTAGTTTATATCTATCACTGTCGACCATATTTTCAATATAGAAACTAATGGGCTCATGGACTACATTTTAATTACTGAAAAATAAAAATCTCAATCATTACATACACATTCTAATTAAATCATACATCATAACATGAAAATATAAAAAAAATTGACATGCAATGTATGCAGCGATATCCTAACTCTCATAAAGAATACACGCTTAGGCAGAACGCACATTTAAAAAGTTAGGTAGGATATTTCATTCTAATTAATTATCAATATGATATTAATACATACTAATCCTACTAATCTAGTATTAATATCAAGCAATTAACTAACTTTCAACTTTGGTCTCTCTAAATAAGTAATAAGAACCGCTTAAGTGGGATACTACACAAACGAGTCAGGTGTATACCATTATTTCAACCTCAGACTTGTAATTCGGATACCCCCCCCCCCNNCCCCCCCCCCCCCACCTTTAGGGAGCTTTCAAGATTGAAGACGAGATACCATAGCACCTTACTATGATCCAATAATAGAGACCGAGTTTCAATTAAGAATCTCGCTCCCACTTGATTTTCTACATTATGTGAGTTTTTATTATCTTAGGTCCAGTAAGTGACATTAGGTAACTAGTCAACCTAATCTTTAGCAACCTACTCCAATTAAACAAGCATGCTTTATTAGTCTTATAATTAAGTTAATATAATTTTATCTAAATTCTAATAATCTGACAATTTAATTAACGGAAAATTAAATATCGAGCAAGATTATCAAAATTAAAAATGACATTAAAATAAAACTAATAACATGCTTTTAGGGTTAGTCATTTTATACTCTAATCGATTATGCTTAATTTTATCTTCATTATGCAATCACAAACGATTATCCTTTTAGAAACCTAACGCCACATGGTATCTAAATGTGATGTGCATAAAATAAATTTATCTAACCATGCTCGACAAAAAATATCATAAAGCAAACAGCAGGGTATAAAAGATAAATATCTAAAATATACCATAGCCTTGCATAGACCTAATCCTATATTAATTGAAAATCTAAAATCAATTTTCTAGATAGACTGCGATCTTATCACTGGCACCGAAATTGTCTACCGCTGATTGCCACCCTTCATCTCACTGCGGGTCACACCAACCGTTACCCACTTCCTCATGAGATTCATCAATTTCCAATGAACCGAACCATAGAAATTGAAAAAATCATGTCACTCCCCGATGCATAAAATTCAACCACTTCTATACGGATGTGAGTTTTCATCCGTTTTTTATTCCCTCTTTACATCATTTCGATCTCCACCTGATACTAATAATTACATTTAAATAATCTTTAACTTTCTCGAATAAAGTTTACAAGAATCTATGAAAATTAAATACAAATTCTAAAGGGAAAAACAATATTTTCATAGATTACCCCTCTATATACATATCCAACAGAAATTTATACATAAAATCTAAATGATTAAGCAAGCGAATATCAAAAACAATAAAAAACATCATTAATATTTCACAAGGAATTTCTCGAATAATTCAAAATATTTGTTTGATACCAATTGAAGAAATCAACGCAGCAGAAAAATATTGGAATGTGAAATATTTGAGAAACAACATATTCCATATGGATTAGAAAAAAATACATTTTGAAGTGTGATGATCGAAAATCAAAATCTCATAGTGTTCTTTACTATTTCTCGAACCATCAACCAAAATCACGAGTAGATGGGCACTCGAACAAAATCAAAAACCAAAACTCGTGTCTTTTTCTTCTTCCCAAAACAAAGAAATCGGCCATCACTATTATTATCAATTCATAAAAAAAATTATCTTTCAAAAACAATTAAAAAAACCCTTTTAAAAAAAACATCTCTTCACATGGGTTACAATTTGTAACTTACGTGAAAACACACCAACAGTTGGGGAAAAATCAATCCCAACTGTTTGTGTTTTTTCTTTTTATAAATCTAATTAAATAAAATAAAATTAATTAATTTTAATTAATCATTGGTCTTTATAATAATACTAAGTTAGTTTTAAGATCACTTGGTTGACTATGGAGTATCCACGTTTTACCACTTGTTTATTAATTAAGTTTCATCATAACGTAACCCAAATCCGAGACTATTAAGGACACCATAAGGATAAAAATACATTGGACTACATAACTAATAAACTCTATCGATTAAACGTATAATCAAATTTATTAATTATTAATTACAATTAACTCTACGATAAAATCGTAATTGAACTCCAAGTGTATTTTATATTACTCGGCGTAACTATCATTGACCTATTATTTATTATCTAATGCCACTCCATAATATAGTATCGTGTATAATTAGGTTAACTACTATCAACCAAATATTTATACACATCTTGGTATGCTTAGGTTTCAAATTCATTCGACCGGTCAACTATGATCATTTTCATACTTGATGCCTGAAGTAAAATTATCAAATCTCTAGTAATCCACAAGATATATTAAACACTTAGTTTAATGTGACTACATAAATAAATTATCTAAGAGATACTATGTCACTTAATTAAAAGTGTCTATGGATTCCACTATTGAGAATCTATAAACTCACTATATATATAAAAATTCAGCCATTCAACCTACGAAATATGTTGACTCTTAGATTCTCATGCTTAATAGATCATAACAACTAATCTATTAAATATTAGCTCTTAACTCTCTTAATATTGAGAGCACTCATAAAATAATAGCAATGAATCATGATTTTCATTTAATAGTATCTTACTAAAAATCAGACTTCTTGGTCCTTTCAATGCATTCCAAATGCACTAGTCAATAACTAGGTATTCTACCTAGTGATAAAGGTAAGTCACTCTACATAATAGAATTAATGTATTACAGTATTTTTTTAGTAAAGAGCTCAGCTTCACTAGACTGTGAAATTAGGTATTTACAAGTCATAAAGGACTCTTGATTAAATACATTGCTCCTATTGGAGTGGGTTTCAGATTTTGAAGAAAAATCAATGAACCATGACTAGTTCATGGGCAAAATTTCAAAAACAATTCATACAAATGTTTAATCCAATTAAACACAAACTAATCAATGAACATGCACAATCATATAAACCAATCGAGAAAATATAGAAAAAATTATACATTTTCAATTATTGGAGAATTTTTTATTTGACGGGATCTAATTTCTATCTCGCGTTCTTCATTCTTCACAAAGCTAGTAATTGATCTTCGCACCAACAACCACCCAGTAGAATAAGAAGTATATATTTCAAGGATATTGATAGGAATTGAGTGCGGGCTCTCAAAACAAATGTGGAAGAGAAAATAAAATTGTTTTCTTCCCCTTAGAGTTTTCGGCGGCTCCCTGTATTGTGATGTGCGCTTTTTACATCTCCCCTAGAGCCAAAATTGTGTCCAAATTCATCAGTCTAAATTGATGAATTAAATTGATCCCTATCAATTAATTAATTAATATCTTTTATTTTTTAATTATCCAATAATTAGAAAATAACAAAATAATTAATTTGAACATTAATTTTGCTTTTCACTAATTTAGTGATGACACTCATCTCATATGGGGCTCGGGAAGTGTATTTTGCTCTAAAACACATTTTTTGTCCAACTGTTGTTATTTCTCAATCATGTCCTTATGTGCTACTCCTGATATCAAATTGACTCATATGAATAAAGCTGTAGGATTCAAATACTCAGCTAATTTATCTCCATAAATTCTCGACCTATTTAATCTCAACATCGTCCGACTCTACTATAGGACCGATGTCGAACAAACTCTTGATTCATGCGTGTTAGTGTAAATAAATATTTATATTTTACGGTCCACAGAATAGTTAATGATATTATCCTTCTTGAATATCAGTAGCAAGAATGTGATGTAAAATTATCATTTTACACCCCTCTAGTTATTATTTTCTTAACTCTTTTATTGACTATGAATAAGAAAGACATATAAGTGAAATGTCTCGTGCAGATCATCATGTCTTTTTAATGACTCAAGTCATCTAGTACCGGACCTGATTTATCTATTCACGCACTCATACATAAAGCATAAGGTGATATTGTCACTTTTTCAATTTTGCCATCAATTCCATTTCTGTGAATCACGCAACTCCAACATAGTTGAATCACGGTCCCAACAGTCGAGGTATTGTCCGGCATGAACTCACTTCTTTGGTGTATCAAAGATCACAAGTAACTAAATCAAGTGTCGTATTCATCTCAGGATTAAGATAATTATGAAAATATCCTTAAGGTGTAACAATTATATTTAGAGCTAGATAAACGGCTTTACTCTAGACTAATTGGTTAGTAGTCTATTTAATAAGTTCCATATCATGTCTAGGTCAACCGTCAGAGTCTTCACTCACATGCCCTGAGACCGGCATCCTTTGTTTCCACCTAACAGTCGTAGGATTCAATTATCCAATCGATCCTAAAACTGTGAATAACATTCTGAACTATCTCATAAGAGTTTGTCTTGAAGACCACTCGATCTTTACTCTTCTTACATTGATAAAAGTTTCAGGACTTCAGTAAGCTACAAACATACTTTAATTAAAGGGAACTTCCATTTCATTTATTCATAAAAATCAGTAATACATAAATGTCAAAGAAATACCTGTTTACTCATAAATAGTCATTACACACTATTTTATGGACATAATTCTAACAATCTCCCAGTTAGACTAAAGTAGGCACATGCCCTCCAGTTGACCATCAAATACTTTACTTTTTAAAGTCTTTGTGAATGGATCTGCCAAGTTGTTAACCGTTGATATGTGTGTTACTTTAATATCTTCATGTTGAACTATCTCTCTAATGAGGTAGTACTTTCATTCTATGTGTTTGAATCTTTTGTGGCTTCTCGGTTCCTTCGAGTTTACTACAGCCACATTGTTATCACAATAAAGTGTCAGGGTTTGTCAGCATCTGAAATAACTTCCAGAGTCTTTAGCAACTTTCTAAACCAGACACCCTCCTTTGCAGCTTCACAAGCTGCCACATACTCAGCTTCCATGATAGAATCACCAATGCAAGATTATTTGATACTTCTCCATTTCACTACTCCACCATTCAAGATGAACATTGATCTTGAAGTGGACCTCCTGAAATCTTTGTCCGCTTAGAAATCAGAGTCGGTATAACTCGTCATATTCAGGTCATTACTTGAATATACAAGCATGTAATTCATCATTCTCCTAAGATACTTAAGGATATGCTTGAAAATATTCCATTAATCGAGTCCAGTATTAGATTGGAAATGACTTACCATGCCCACAACATAGCAAATATATGGCCTAGTGCAAAGCATTGCATACATGAGACTTTCTATGGTTGAGGTATACGCAATATTTCTCATGTTTTCTTCTTCTTGAGGAGTCTTAGGAGACTGCTCCTTGGAGAGGGTGACTCCATGTCTAAAGAGAATATATCCCTTCTTAGATTCTTGCATACTGAGTGATCCATCACCGTAACAATATAAGATGCTTGAGATAGTGTCAATTATATGTTCTTCCGATCTTGAAATATCTAAATACCTAGGACAAAGGCAACTTCTCCAAAATCCTTCATATCAAATTGTTTTGCATGTCAAATCTTGATATCACACAATTGTCCTACTTCATTCCCAATTAGCAGTATATCATCCATGTACAAGACTAGAAAAACTACATTTCATTCGTGTATCAGCTTATACACATAGGGTTCATCCACTAACTGCTCAAAACTGAAGTTCTTAACAGTTTGGTCGAATCTAATATTCCACCATCTGGACACTTGCTTAAGTCCATAAATAGACTTCAGTAGTTCCCAAACCTTACCCTCTTAGACTTTCTCCATGAACCCGTGTGGTTGAGTTATCTAAATGTGCACTTCAAGATTGTCATTCAAAAAATAGTCTTATTGCCCATCTGCCAAATTTCATAATCAAAGGTACCAATAATGGATATGAGGATTAGGATGAATTTAAGCATAGCCACCGGTGAGACGGTATCCTCATAGTCAATACCTTCCTTTTAGCTGTAGCCCTTGACTATAAACCTAGCTTTGAATGTCTCTACATTCTCATTCAGACCTCTCTTTTTCTTATAAATCCATTTACACCCTACAAGTTTTACCCTTTCAGGAGGATCTACAAGCTTCCAAACACCATTCAAGTACATAGATTGTATCTCAATGTTTCATGGTATCTTGCTATAGAGTTGCTCCAGGACCATGTTGGATCGGGTTTTAAAATTTGAGGAAAAATCAATGAACCTCGAATGATTCGTGGGCGGAAAATATTTTTTTTTTCACATCAACCATTTAATCATATTCAATATTAAAATTATACTTATGATTATGTATACTTAGTTAAACATATTCAAAAAAAGGTAGAAATGATTTATACCTTATGGGTGAAAAATAATTTATTTTATTCACTAATTACTTGATAATTAAAAAATAATCAATTAATTAATTTGAAAATTTATTTACTTGCTCTTCACTAGTTAAGTGATAACACCCATCATATATGAGTTTGAGAAATATAACTTGGTCTAAAACACTTTTTTGTCCAACTAGTATTTTTTCATCCCTGTCCTTATGAGCTAATCTTGAGACCGAATGGACCCACATGAATAAAGCTATAAGATTCAAATACTCGAAGAATTTAACTCTATAAATTCTCGACCTATTTAATCATGACATCATACGATTTCAGTATAGGTCTAATGCCGAATCAATTCTCGATTCTTGCGCGCTACATTTTCTGTTGGTGCAAATAAACTCTTTTATTTCACGGTCCACATAACATTTTAACATATGACCCTTCATGAATATCAGTAACAATTGAGGGATATAAAATTACCATTTTACCCTCTAGTTATTATTTTCTTAACTCTTTTACTGGTTGTGAATAAAAAAGACATGACTGTAAATTGCCTAGTACAATTCTCCATGTCTTATTCAATTATTCATTTAATCGAATACTTGGCCAAGTTAATTTATTCACACACTCATCAATAAATCATAAGATGATGTTGTTGCATTAGCAATCTCACCATGAATTTTCATATCTGTGAATCACGCAACTCTAACATAGTTGAATCACGACCTAGCAGTCAAGTTATTGTCCTGCAATTCGAACTCACTCATTTGACATATCAAATATTGTAAATAACTAAGTCAAGTTTCGTATTCAGCACAGGATTAAGGTAATTATGAAAATACTCATATATGTGTAACAATTAGATTTATAGCTAGATAAATGATTTTGTTCTAAACTAATTGGTTATTGGTCTATTCAACATGTTTCACAACATGTCTAGGTCAACCATTAGAGTCTCAACTCTCATGCTCCAAGACCATCATTCTTTGGTTCAACATAATAGTCGTAATGGGACTCGATTGCCCAGTCGATTCTAAGACTGCGAAATAACATTCTGAACTATTTCATAGGAGTTTGTCTGGAAGACCCCTTTGTCTTTACTCTTCTTACGTTGACAATAGTTCCAAGACTTGAGTAAATTATAAACACACTTTAATTAATAGAAAAAACTTTTATTCATTCATTAAATTCAGTAATACAAAAAACGTCAGAGAAATAACTAAATAATCATAAATAGTTATTACACCTAGGGGTGTCAACGGTCGAATATCACGGTCCCCCTATATGGAGGACCGAACCGACCATAAACCTGGAAAAAATCTGGATCGACCATACCGAAATTCAACAGTCGGTTCGGACGGACATAACGGTCTCATACATGTTTCTTTAGCACGGTAACTCCAAATGAGATGATAAGAATAAATAAATTGACTTGTCATCCTATTTACACAAATAACATCTACTTGCTATCCCATAGACTCTCTTTGTCAAGTTGTCTATTACATTAGTCATAAAAAATATAAAGACTTACTCTAATTAAATATCGGTAAGAGATGATATAATAGTAATATAACCATTATTTGTAAGATTTAAGAAAGGACTTTCATTTCAAGCAACTACCAGATGATCATATGCTTTTCTAATTTAATAATAACATGAGTCGCAAACATCGTCCTTCCTTCATAAGAAGCCGATTTCAATAATTATAAAGTAGAAGCAATTTAGTATATGTGAACAAGATAGAATCTTAGATGTTTTCATCAAATATTTTATTTGAAGTCACAACTTCAAAAGTTTTTTACAAATGCAAGAGAATGCTGATTTTGCTCACCTTTGGAAGATACTGCCATGAACAATTAAATTTCATCTAGTGAGAAAAGGATCACTACTAAACTAAACTTTAGAAATATCCTCATACTCAATTGCTTTAAGCACCCTATCATCATAGATACCCTTCTCAATCCGTACTTTAGCATAAAATTTATCCATATTCACGGCCAACAGCCTTGCATTAGATCCATGATATACTCCATTTACTATTCTTATGAGGCCTCCAATTTGTGGAATCACAGTCTCAAGCTCTTCTTGATCAACTCTGAGCACATGTTTGTTATCGAGCATTTCAATCTCCCCAACATATCTATCAATCATTTTCCTCGCAAGCCCATTTTGCTTATAGTATCCCTTATCATCCAAGGCTTTGCTAATGACCTTAACAATGATTCCCTCACATAGCTAGTAATCTTTTTTATTAAGCTTATCCTTCTTCTTTTCTTTCTCTCTCATCAACTCCTCCAAAGCTGTGATAAACCACTGCCACCCCAATTTTTCAGTAGGGATCAGATCCATGATGCAAGTAGGAGAACATAAATAGACCAGACTTGTACAGACTCTTGGTCTCTAACCTCCTTCACAGACCATCGAACACGAAGAAACAATCCTCGTTTTAGATCCACGATACAAGTATAGATACACGACGCAACTGATTTCCTTGAAGCTTTAGTGCAGAATGCGAAGTCGTGAAGGATAAAAGAAGGAGAATGATGGGTTGCTCAGATCTAAGAATCTTCAAGAACGTCAAAGATCTGAGATGAGGGAGAGAGGAGAGATGGAAGATCTCAGATTTCAGGTAGAACTTGAAGGAGAACATCTCAGATCTTAGGGAGAGAGCTTTTAGAGAGAGATCTGGGATAGAGAGAGCTTTGAGAGACAGAGTTTTGAGAGACAGGCTTGCGAGAGAGAGAGTGTGTGTGTGTGTGTGAATGAGAGGGTTTTGGTTGGAGGGGTACAGGGATGGAGAAGTGAGGTAGGGTTAATATATATATATAAATAGTCATATGGATGGTTCAATTGGTTCGGTCTAGAATTCTAGACCAAATTGAAAGTTCGGTCTTCTATAAAATGAAGACCGAACCATCCAAATAGAAGGGAAAATTGTCCAGAACGATCAACTTCGATTCATTCTGGATCGGATTACACAATCTGGATGGTTTTTGAACACCCCTAATTACTCCCTACTTTATGGACATATTTATAACAATCTTCCACTTGGACTAAAGTAGGCATGTATAATCCGTATCTTCATGCCCTCCACATGACCATCAAATACTGTATTGCTTAAAGTCTTCGTGAATGGATATGTCAGGTTGTTGACCATCGATATGTGCGTTACTACAACATCTTCACACTGAACAATCTCTCTAATCAGGTGATAATTACGGTCTATGTGTTTGGATCTTTTGTGGCTCCTTGGTTCCTTCGAATTCACTACAGCCCCACTGAAATCGTAATAAAGTATCATGGGATTCTCAGCTTCTAGAACAGCTTCAAGAGTCTTCACAAACTTTCTAAGCCATACAACCTCATTTACAGCTTCACAAGCTACCATATACTCAGCTTCCATGGTAGAATCAGCATTGTAAGATTGTTTGATACTTCTTCATACAACTGGTCCATCGTTCAAGATGAACATTGATCCTGAAGTAGACATCCTATAATTCTTGTCCATTTGGAAGTCAGAATTAGTATATCACGTCATATTAAGGTTCGTACTTGAATACACAAGCATATAGTTCCTTATTCTCCTATGATACTTAAGGATATGCTTGACGGCATTCCAATGCTCGAGGCCAAGATTAGACTGGAAATGATTCACCATGCCCACCGCGTAGTAAATGTCTAGCCCAGTGCAAAGTATCGCATACATGAGACTTCCTACGACTGAGGCATAGGGAATATTTCTCATATCTTCCTCTTCTTGAGGAGTCTTGGGAGACTGCTCCTTGGAGAGGCTGACTCCATGCTTGAAACGAAGATATCCCTTATTGGAGTCTTGCATACTGAATTAATCCATCACCTTATCAATATAAGATGCTTGAGATAGTGTCAATTGCCCGTTCTTCCGATCCTAAAATATCTGAATACCTAGGACAAATGCAGCTTCTCCGGGATCATTCATATCAAATTGCTTTGCAAGCCAAATCTTGACATCAAATAATTTTCCTACATCATTCTAAATGAGCAGAATATTATCCACATACAAAACCATAAAACCCACTTTCCTTCGTGTATCAACTTATACGCACAGATTTCGTCCATTAACTGCCCAAAACCTAAGTTCTTGACAGTTTCCTTGAATATGATATTCTACGATCGGGACGCTTGCTTAACTCCATAAATGGACTTTAGTAGTTCACAAATCTTGCCCCATTGGCCTTGCTCCATGAGCCCATCTAGTTGAGTCATATAAATGCACTCTTCAAGATTGTCATTCAGAAAAGGTGTCTACATCCATCAGCCAGATTTCATAATTGAGGGCAGCAACAATGGACAAGATGATTCAGATAGATTTAAGCATGGTCATCGTCGAGAAGGTATCTTCATAGTCAATACCTTCATTTTGGGTATTACCCTTGGCTACTAGTCTAGCTTTGAACATCTCAACATTCCCATTCATACCTCTCTTATTCTTATAAATCCATTTATACCCTACGAGTTTTACCCCTTCAGGAGGATCTACAAGTTTCTAGACTTCATTCGAGTAGATAGATTGCATCTTAACGTTCATGGCTTCTTGCTATAGATTTACTTCAGAACCAGCCATGGCATGTGAGGAGGAAATTGGTTCATTATTTGGGACTGTTGTTCTCCATAAGGCATGTACCTGTCAGATTGTCTCACAATCCTCCCACTACGTCGAGGCTCTATAGGCTCTGGCTCCTACTATGGTTCTTCCATTATTGAATCAAAAATAGTTCTTGATTGGGGAGTCGGTTTCCTCCCACTAATAATTCCTCTAGCACAAGAGTGCTTCTCGACTTCACACTTCTTATATAGTCTTCTTTAAGAAAACGTGCATTTGTGCTAATAAATATTCTCTTATCAGTCAGACTATAAAAGGCATACCCCTTCAGTCATTTGGGATATCCTACAAACATGCATAATTTTTATCGACTGAAAAACTTCCTTGTCTTCAGTTTTAAAACATGTGCTGGGCATCCCCATATTTTAAGGTGGTTTACGGATGACTTTCTTCCATTCCATCTTTCACATGGCTTACCAGGCACCGTCTTTGATGGAACTTGGTTCAGAATGTATGTTGTTGTTTCCAAGGCATATCCCCAGAATGAATATGGGAGGGATGAGTAACTTAGCATGGAGCTAACCATATCCAACAAAGTTTGATTGCTTCTCTTTAACACACCATTCTGTTTTCTGGAGTGCCAGGTGCTATAAGTAGGATGTAAAATTATCATTTTACCCATCTAGTTATTATTTCATTAACTCTTTTGTTGACTATGAATAAGAAAGGTATAACAGTGAATTGTCGCGTACCATTCACCATGTTTTATTCAATGATTCATTTCATTGAATACTTAGTGAGTTAATTTATTCACACACTCATTAATAAAGCATAAGGTGATATTGTTGCATTTGTAATTTCATTACGAATTTTCATATCTGTAAATCACGCAACACTAACATAGTTGAGTCACGATCTCAACACTTGAGGTATTGCCCGACAACTCGAACTCATTATTTTAGCATATCAAAGATTATAACTAACTAAGTCAAGTTTTGTATTCACCTCAGGATTAAGGTAATTATGAAAATACCCTTATAGGTGTAACAGTTAGATTTAGTGCTAGATAAATGACTTTGCTCTATCTAATTGTTTACTAGTCTATTCAACATATTCCATAACATGTCTAGGTCAACTGTTAGAGTCTCTACTCCCATGCCCCAAAGACCGGCATCCTTTGATTTAACCAAATAGTCGTAATCGAACTCAATTGCCTAGTCAACCCTAAGACTGCGAATTACATTCTGAACTATTTCAGAAGAGTTTGTCTGAAAGACCCATCTGTCTTCACTCTTCTTACATTGACAATAGTTTCAGAACTTGAGTAAATTATAAACACACTTTAATTAATAAAAAAAACTTTCATTCATTCACTAAATTTAATAATACAAAATATCAGAGAAATAACTAAATAAACATAAATAATCATTACACCATATTTTATGGACATAATTCAAACAGA
The DNA here is from genome assembly GCA_003255025.1 of Datisca glomerata. Lineage (NCBI taxonomy): Eukaryota > Viridiplantae > Streptophyta > Magnoliopsida > Cucurbitales > Datiscaceae > Datisca > Datisca glomerata. The sequence goes on from QANY01009658.1 coordinate 191,708, forward strand.
CTTGTCACGGCCTGTGAGTAGGAAACAAGTTCATCATAGTCCTTATTTGAGAATGTCGTCAAGGCATCTCCATAAGATATATACCTGTCAGGTTGTCTTAGAACCCTCCACTACGTCGAGGTTCTGTAGGCTCTGGCTCGTGCTGTGGTTCTTCCATTATTGAATCGAGAACAGATCTTAATTGGGGATTCGGTGTCCTCCCACTCAATAATTCATCTAGCACAAGTGTACTTCTCAGCTTTACACTTCTTATATAGTCCTCTTCAAGGAAACGCACATTCGTACTCACGAATATTTTCGTATCGGTTGGACTATAAAAGATGTATCCTTTCGTTCCCTTGGGATGTCCTATAAACAGACATAATTCTGATCGACTGGCCAACTTGCATGTCTTCGGTCTCAGTACGTGTCGAGCATCCCCATATCCTAGGGTGGCTAACGGACGACTTTTGTCCACTCCATCTTTCATATGGTATACTAGGCATCGTCTTTGACAGAACTTGGTTCATAATATATGCCGATGTTTCTAAACGCATATCCCTAGAATAAATCTGAGAGGGATGAGTAACTCATCATGAAACTAACCAAATCCAACAGAGTTTGATTCCTTTTCTCTGACACACCATTTTTTTCTGGAGTGCTAGGTGCTGTAAATTAAGAAAGAATACATTCTTCCTTCAGAAAACCTTCAAAATCTCCTAGAAAGTACACTCCACCATGATCAGAACGTAGTGTTTTGATTTATTTCTCTAATTGCTTATCATCCATAGCCTTGTACTCTTCGAACTTTTCAAAGGTTTTCGACTTTTGACGCATTAGATAAACATGTCCAAAATGTGAGAAGTCATATGTGAAGATTACAAAATACTCATAACCTTCTCTTTCTTGGATATTTAATGGCCCGCATACGTCACTATATACGAGTTCGAGGTATTGAGTGGATCTTTCCCCTTTGCTGAAAAGGGTATCTTTGTCATTTTACCTTCTATGCAGGATTCGCATGTGGGTGGCGATCCCACACTTAAAGTATGCAATGGACCATCCTTTGTAAGTCTTTTAATCATGTCTAGGCTAATGGGACCAAGACACAAGTGCCATAAGTAGGTTAGAACGATTGAGTCAGACCAACTTTTTACTATCCCTTTGTAAATCAGTATTTACTTCAGCGTCACATATTATTAGAACTTTTGGTTTTACATAGAATAAGTGATTTATCATGCATGTAGTAGTAATTAAGTATTCATTTCTATAAATACCAATATCATTATCAATAAAATTCATAGAAAAGCCTTGCTCAATTAAACTAACTACTGAAATAAGGGTTTTCCCAAAAGTTGGAATATAATAAACATCATGCAAAACCAAATAGATGTTCTCAAATAACAATTCAATCGTTCTAACTGATACTGCCGATACTATTGCTCCATTCCCCCAACAGAAGTTGAACTCGTCCTCGTTAAGCTTTCTCCTTTCCCTGAACCCCTGCAAGGAGCAATAAGTATGGTTAGTGGCTGCATAGTCTCTAATCCATAAAAAAATAGAGTTAGCCACATAACAGGCTTCGGTTACAAGTAATGTATCTTTGGATTTCAACTCTTTGAGATAATCTGGGCAGTTTCTTTTCCAATGGCCAGAGTTTCCATAATGATGACACTTGTCATTCGGCCTGTCTACTTTTATCCCTTGCCTTTCGTAGCTTTTGAGTTCACCTTTTTAGCTTTCTTCGGACCTCTCTTGTGTTTATTTTTAGCGCCAGAGGTGGAAGGCTCACTTTCAGTAAAGTTTGCCTCTCTATATTTCTTCTTACCCTTGAGAAATAGGGTCTCAGCAGCTTACAACTCCCTCATAAGTTCTGAAAAAGAGTACCTCAACTTGTTCACCAAATAATTTAGTTTGAAGTTTTCAAAAGTGTCTAGCAAGTTCTCGAGGATCATATCAACTTGAGTCTCGCCATCTACCTGAGCTCCCATTATGTCCATCTCATTCAGATAACTAATGATCAACATTGTATGTTTTCATATAGGAGTTTCGGGTTTCATCTGAAAGTTCATGAAGTTTTGCACAGCAGCCTATTTGGCTAGACGACCCTGGTATCTGAACATTTCGATGATGTTCAACATCATATCAGCGACGGTCTCCATGTTGATATGTTGTTGTTGCAACACATTTCTAACTGATGCTAAGATGTAACATCTGGCGATCTCATTAGAATATAACCAATAAGCATAAGCATCATTTTCCTCTTGAGTCTATTCAGCAATAGGCTCAAGGGGACAAAGGGTGGTGAGCATGAACTTGTATTTTTCTATCGTCAACACGATATCAAGATTACGTTTTCAATCCACATAATTTTCACCAGTGAGTTTGTTTGCATTCAAGATTGTTAAGAGTGGGGATAATGATATGATTACTGAAAATAACAAATAAAACAATGTAAATAAATACTTAATCGTTTAGGAAAGTATGATGCATGATGCAAATACTTAAATATTTAAAAATCTCATAAAAACATATTTCTTCCATTATGTTACGATCAACAACGATAGCTCATCTCATCTAGGAAAAACGCCTGAGCTACCTCATATCGCATCAAGACTTTTCTCATTTGGTTAACGCTTTTCAAGATGTCATTACATCTAGCTCAACCAATCACTAATATTTTTGGTCACCTTAGTCCCATTGAATAGCTCCTATTAGAGATTCTAATGTGCTTCAGTGTAAGTGTTTAACCAACGCATCGACTTTAAAGATTGTTATGAACTAACAGTCCATCTAGGAACGGTCTTGCCTCCTCACTTTCTTTACAAGCTTTAGCTTCTCAAGCAACTCAATGACTCAAAGGGACACAATTTTCAACCATTCCTCGTATCACGATCAAATTTACGTTGGAGACCTTGGGAATGTTTCAACATAAATGACTCTCCCACTTAGTTTTGTTAAAATTATATTTTTCTTTGCTTTTTCAAAACACAACTCTTTATCAATTTGAATAGCAAGTTTCAAAAATTATAAACTTTTCTAAAATTTAAAAATTATAATTTTCATAAAATTCTCATTGTATTTGAAATTATAATTCATTATAAATTTAAACTAAAATGATACGTGTACATGTTACAGTGTAATTTGATATTGGCACATCCATATTTCTATATGGCATGTTATATGAGGATGTGAAATTAATAATAAATCATACATTCAAAATTAACCTCTCTATAACTCATTTCTAATTACAACTCATAACAAATAATAAATAAATTATAATATTTTAAATACTAGTTTTAACGGCGTCTGTAATTATCTTCTTATCCTTCAGGAAGTCCCACCATCTTGTAACCCTTCACCAAGGTGCAGTCCCATTAGCAAAAATTCAAATTTCAATTTTTCAATAATTTTTACTTTGATAAATAATTACCACGTAAATTAATTAATTGATTTATTTTAAAAATAATTTACAAAATAAATTCTAATTAATTAGTGTTGCTTGGCCCAAATGAATCGTAGGGACTTGAGATTTGCTTAGGCACGCTAGGGTTTCCAAAACCCTTGCACCACCCCCTAGGGTTTCCAAAGCCCATTGACGGCGCGGCAACCAAGGACAGAGCGCGGTAGTAGATGGTGACATATGGCAACGGTGAGCGGCGTTAGGTGAACGACATGGAGCGACAAACAACGTGGAGCTACAAACCGGGTGGCTATGGATGGCGGCCTCTCGAGATTCGTGCGATGAGCAGAATTAGATGGAATTTAACGATACAATTCTTTGCAAAATTAAAGTACATAAAATTATATGCCTCAATTTTGGCCTACATCATCAATTCTAAAACTGAAAATAACACCTAGTGTCAATCGATCGGGATCCATTCATAAAACACATTCAAACATATTTTGAATCTACCATACAAAAATTATATGCCAATATCATCATATTCATCAATACAGATGTTTAATATAGAATATGCATACTAAAAAAACCTTAGGCTCTAATACCAATTGTTGGATTTTGTTTTAGATTTTGAAGAAAAATTAATGAACCATGACTAGTTCATAGGCGGAATTTTAAAAAAAATCATACAAACGTTTAATCCAATTAAACACAAAAACAATCAATGAATATGCATAATCATATAAACGTATCGAGAAGAGATAGAAATAATTATACGTTTTCAATTAATGGAGAATTTCTAATTTGGTGGGATCCAATTTCTATCTCATGTTCTTCATTCTTCGCAGAACTAGTAATTAATCTTCGCACCAACAATCACCCGTTAGAATCTGAAGTGTATCTCTCAAGGATAACAGTAGAAATTGAGTGCGGACTGTCAAAATAACTGTGGAAGATAAAACAATTTTTTTCTTCCCCTTAGAGTTTTCGACGACAACTAGTGAGGAGATTGAGAGAAATCTTTTTCTGCTCTGATTTAACACACTGTGATTAGGGTTAGGGATCTAACCCTAATTCAATCCTTTATATATTGATTAGAGAATTTTCTCATATACTCTTATATGATAAAACCAAAAATTACACTGTGATTTGCGATTTTTACATCTCCCCTAGAGTTAAAATTGTGTCCAACTTCATCAGTCCAAATTGATGAATGAAATTGATGATCTCTATCAATTAATTAATTAATATATTTTATTTACTAATTTTTGAATAAATAGAAAATAATAAAATAATTTATTTGAACGTTAATTTTGCTCATCACTAATTTAGTGATGACACTCATCTCATATGGGGATCGGGAAATGTACCTTGGTCCAAAACACGTTTTTGATCTAACTGTTGTTGTTTCTCATTCATGTCTTTATGAGCTACACCTAAGGCCGGTGGATCCACATGAATAAAGCTATGAGATTCCAATACCTAGCTAATTTATCTCCATAAATTTCTAACATAATTAATCTTGACATCGTACGACTCCACTATAGGTATGAGGCCGAATAAACTCTCAATTCATGCGCGCTACATTTTCTGTTGGTACAAATAAATTTTTATATTTTCTGGTCCATAAAATATTTAACGATATTACCCTTCGTGAATATTCATAACAAGAGTGGGATGTAAACTTATCGTGTTACCCCTCTAGTTATTATTTCTTTAACTCCTTTATTGACTGTGAAGAAGAAAGACATATATGTGAAGTGTCTCGTACATGTCATTATATCTCATTCAACGACTCATGTCATCGAATTCTAGGCCAGGTTTACTTATTCACACATCCATCAATAAAGCATTAGGTGATATTGTTGTTTTTGCAATCGTGCCACAAATTCCTTATCTGTGAATCACGCAACTCCAATATAGTTGAATCGCGGTCCCAACAGTCGAGGTATTGTCCGGTAATTCGAACTCACTCATTTGACGTATCAAAGATCGCAAGTAACTAAGTCAAGTTTTGTATTCATCTCATGATTAAGGTAATTACGAAAATACTCTTAAAGTATAACAATTAGATTTAGAGCTAGATAAATGGCTTTACTTTAAACTAATTAGTTATTGGTCTATTCAACATGTTCCATAATATATCTACGTCAACCGTTAGAGTCTCCACTCCCATGTCCCGATAGCGGCATCATTTGGTTCAACCTAACAGTCGTAATTGAATTCGATTACCCAGTCGATCCTAAGACTGTGAATAACATTATGAACTATCACATAAGAGTTTGTCTAGAAGACCGTTGGGTCTTTACTCTTCTTATGTTGATAATTGTTCCATGATTTAAGTAAGTTATAAACACACTTTAATTAAATGAAACTTTCATTTATTCATAAAAATCAGTAATATATAAATGTCAAAGAAATAATTGTTTACATATAACCAGTTATTACACACTACTTTATGGACATAATTCAAACAGTTTCTATGAGCTAAACTCTATAGGACCCATAAACCAAGTAATATTATGATTGTGGACATTTTACAAAAATTTATTACATATAATATAAAAATAAATTATTTATTATTGATCAAAATTAAATATTTTAATAAAAATGATAAAATTTTAATATTGTTAGGGCAGAGTTATTCAGATAATGCATTAAATGATGTCCCATTCAACGTGTCCAAAGGCCGCGGATCCTCCCGGCTCATGCAACACTGTTAGGTGAATCATTAATTATAGAATAACTATTCATATCTATATACCTAATCCTTAAGTTCGCGAAACAGGCTCCTGACGTTCTTGTCATTCTCGAAGTGTGTTAGTGTCTGGCTCCAGCTCCATCCTTTCGGAGCTGCTCTTGATGGTTGCAAGAGAAAATATGGCATGTCCTCAACCTGGGCAAGTCAGGGTACCACGCGTCCTTCTTTGGGGAGCTAGGAACACCCATAACAATGGTGTTCTAAGAATATTGTTTACTTTAATACATTAATTGACATAGATTGTTTCGTAATTAATAGTTTTTAGTTCTCACATATCACATCGATCTAAAGTTGAGGACATCAACATTATAATTCTTTATGACTGACCTCCAAAACGTGGTATCACTTGCAATATTTTTTCTAGTTGACCACTCAAGGAATTAGAAAAATGAACCTAATGATTTAATTTAATAAATGGTGTTTAAGTAACACCAAGTTTTCATATGTACGCAAACATATGCTATATTCTCCTTTTTTAATATTATGGTTTACGGTTTATTCTTTTGGCACAAGTACTTTATGCTTCAGAAAACTAAAATTTTCTATCTTGTACGCATTTATTTCTTGGATTCACAATTTGATGGTACTACAAACACGTGGCCAGGTATAAAGTTTGGGTTTTCTCACTTAACCAACAAGGAAGGCCTGTTTGTAATTTTGTACGTACAGGGATTATTCGCTCTCACACAATGGCAAAAAAAATTTCAAGTCAAATTGTTAAAAATGTGGTTGCGTGAAGATGAGAATTCTGAAAAATAATTTTTTTATTAATTATAAATGAGAACGTTTTATGATAGAATTTCGTTAGTGTCAAATTACTTCATTAGGTCTTTTTAATAGAAAAGATCTTTATCCGATTTGTGGACAGGAATGTTAAAAATATGATGTCATCAAAAATATCTGCCAAACATGCATCCAAGCCAAAGAAACACTAGAACTGGTAAATTTAATTTTGTAAGAACCAAAATTTGGTATATGTATATGTAAAAGATTTTTTCGGTATGCGAAACCTTTTACGAATGAATAAATAATTATTTATAAAGAGAATGAGAGAATAAAGACACAATAGTTTATGTGAAAAATCTTTGAAGGGAAAAAAACCACTGGAATATTTTTTATATTCTATTTTATTTCGTATCATACATTATCGTATCGTATCGTGTATGTATCTCGTGTATGTATTAGTCCTTTTATGTTGTTATATATGCATATATTTATACATGAAGATGATAATTAAATAATAATAAATCTCTTTATCTCATAGAAAGTTTTTGAGAATGATAGACATCTCCAGAGAATATTCTCTCGGATGCTCTCATTCATAACCGTCTAGTTGATCATATAGTTCTTGTCATAACTTCTTTTCGATTGAATCTTCGATCTAGATCTTGTCACGTGCAAGATGAAATTTTTACAGTTCATTGGTCTCCATTACACTCAATGAAATTTTATTCGTTGAAGTGTAATGATTATCTTTTCATATTCTGATGTTACATCTGCCCATTTCTGTTCTCATGTGCTTCTTGAAAACATGCGATGTAGTTTTTCAGGAAACTTTTTTACTATCTACTGTCAGCGGCAATTTCTCCTTTTTTTTTCTTTTTGCCGTTGTGCCTTCCTGTTCTCGTGAGCAACTTTTTGTCAGTTTGCTGTTAATAATGATTACTTCTCCTTCATTTGATCTTACGTCCTTTTGTTCCCGTTTACAAGTATTTATTGGGAACACGCGACATAGTTTTTCAAGTAGCCATTTGACAGGCCGTTGTCAATCTTCCCTATGAGGATGCTGCTGCCAACCCTTATTTGAAGATGTTGCCGCTGATGCAACCATCTTTTTGTAATTTTCCTTTCCTCTAAGACTTAGCAAATTTTCTCTCCTTTTTTTCTGTAGCTCTTTTTCCGTTATCACTTCTTCCGTTCACAGGGACTGATTTATTTGAGAATGGCTTCCACTATTCTCTTGAGAACGGCTATTGATTGTAGAGTTTCTCTAGTTTCCTTCGTTATGGACTCAATGATAGAGTTTCTCCTATTTTCTTTGCTACGGGCTCAATATTAGAGTTTCTCCCGTTTACTTCGCTATGGGCTCATTCATAGAGCTTCTCCCATTCCCTCATTTTTCTTGTTCCTTCTCATGTACATTAAGATCTATGACAAGAATGTTGTACAGGAATAATAATATAATAATTTATTACAATGAGTAAGGAATAAGTGTACCATTTCATAATTTCATCGTAGAGGTTTGAGTTTGATGCCATGTGTTCATTGGTAGAGTTTCTCCCATTTCCTTTGTTACAGGCTCATATAGGAGAGTTTCTCCCACTTTCTTCACTACGGGCTCATTGATAGAATTTCTCCCATTTTCTTATTTTCTTTTTCTTTCTCTCATTTCATATTTCCCTTTGTATTTCTACTTCGATCAATAAGAATCACTATGTTTGTGCTTTTTTGTTGTACTTAATTCTTTCTTCAAAGATTTAGCAAAATTTTGGGGATCAAAATGTGTGCTTGTACCAACTTCAAGCCTTCAATTTTCTTTTGAACATAATTCGTTCTTGTAACTTAGATCTTTGTTTAAGAACAAATATCTTTTTGGTTGTAATATGTTCCTGAGGATAAAACTTTAATTTTCTTTAGAGAAAGACTTATGATCTGCCTGTTTTTGAGGACTTGGGCCCAAGTAAACAACCATGATCGTGTTTTTATTCAGAGAGAAGAACTTATGAAATGTTTGTTCTCAAGGGCTTCTACCCTTATTTCCTTTAGAGAGTATGACTTATGAATTGTTTGCTCTCAAGGACTTACACCCTTATTTTTTTTAGAGAGTATGACCTATGAATTGTCTACTCTCAAGGCCTTACACCCTTATTTCCTTTAGAGAGTATGACTTACTAATTGTCCGCTCTCAATCACTTACACAATTATTTCCTTTGAAGAGTAGGACTTATGAATTGCCCATTCTCAAGGACTTGTGCCCTTATTTCCTTTAGAGAGTAGGGCTTATGAATTGTGCGCTCACAAGGACTTACATCATTATTTTCTTTAGAGAATAGGACTTATGAATTACTAGCTCTCAAAGACTTAGCCCTTATTTCTTTTAGAGTGTAAGAATATGAATTGCCCACTCTCAAGGACTTAAGCCCTAATTTTAGTTGTTGTTTGTTGTAGAAGAGAGAGAGAGAGAGAGAGAGAGTTGACACCAAGTATTTGTCTTCCAAGTTCGGGTCAATTTTATTTTTAAGCAATTTGCATGTGTCATGCTATAACTTTTGATCGAGAGCTCCAAATTGAGTTCTGAAAATGTTTTCAAGAATTAGACATCCATATCATTCAAATGACATATAATTTCTATATAATACTTCCTAAATCAGTATAGTTTAAAGATTCAATGTGAAAGATGTAAACAACCTTACTTTCCTGACTAACATGTAAAACAATTACCATAACTTTTGATTGAAAGCTTTAAATTGAATTTCATAAAATTTTTCAAGAATTAGACTTCCATATCATTCAAATGATATAATATTTGTCATGTACTTAGCTACCAGTTTCTGCAATTTAGTTTTCGAATTTGGCAATTCTGCATAATATTCTTTTCTGAATAGGTTACATGAAAATTATCATAACTTTTGATCATGAGCTCCGAATTAAATTCCATAAAACATTCCAAGAAGTAGACTTCCATGTATTTGTAATAATATATGATTCTTCATGTAATTGTCTTCCAAACGATACATAATAATTTCTAAAATTTATTATTCTGCATAATCTTCTTTTCTAAATAACTTTCTTGATAATTACTATAACTTTTGATTAGGAGCTCCAAATCTACTTCTATAAAATTCTTTAATAAGTAGGCATCCATATCTTTCTAATGATATATTTATTTTCTATGCAAGCCATATCTTATTTATTTTGTGTTCCATTTTGTGAGCAGCTCCAGATTGGTACGTAAAGGAAGTGATTGGGTATTTCCATCGTGTAATTACTTTGTGAGTCATCATTTACGTTTTTTTATTCATGCTTCTTTTATTTTCTTGCACTTTGCATTTAAAAAGGAAAGACAAAATCTTTGAAAATACACAGATCAGAAATTTAACGTATTTGTTCACCAACCAAGAAATAATTTCTCTTCATTTTTTTATAACTTGAGATAAGTTTAAATTCAAAATTTGAATTAGAATCCAAAATTTGATTTAATTTAAAATTGAAAATTCAAAGTAATCTTATCATAACAAGTTTCAGATAAGATGTTTCAAAATTTAAAATTCAAAATATGATTTAAATTTTGAATTAGAATTCAAATTTCAGATAATCTTATCAAAATAAAATCTACTCAAATTCTTTCTATGACCTTTTCAGATCTATTCATTTTTATTTCTATTTTAGAAAATAATAATGGTGTAAAAGAAATAGGTCAATCGAATATGCAAGGAATGATTTACCGTTCTTCATTTCTGTTTATGGTTTTGTACTCGTTGCCATTTCCGTTTTTGTTTCAACTCATTTCTGTTCTCGTTCCGTACCCTTTTCCATTTTTGTTTATGCTTCTGCTTTGGTTTCTACTTCCATTTCCATTGTTAAGGAGGCGTTTGATTTCGTTTTGAGCATTTTGAAAGGGATTTCTTGAGTTTTTCTCTCACTCTCAATTAAAGTACCAAAATGTAAAGAGTTTTTTTGGTATGGTGATCATTTACGAAGGAATAATAAAGGGAATTTTTTAGAGAGAGAATGAGAGAATAAAAACATGATAGTTTACGTGAAATAACTTTAAAGAGAAGAAAAATCACTAGAAGACTTTTGATATTCTATTGTGTTTCATATCAGACATCGTTGTATCGTGTAATGTCTGTATCTCGTATAGGTATGAGTCTTTTTATGTTGTTACATATGCCTCTATTTATACATGAATATGGTAATTAAATAATAATAAATATCTCTATCTCATAGAAGGTTTTGGGAGTTGATAGACATTTTCAAGAAATATTCTCTCTGATGCCCCCTTCATAACCACCTATTTAATCTTACGGCTCTCGTTCTATCTTCTTTTCGATTGAATTTTCAGTCTAGATCTTTCCATGCCTAAGGTGAGATTTTGACTGTTCACTATATTCTACTAAATATTACAACAACGATACTAAATATTCATTTTGGCATAATAGTTTCATTTTCCTAATAGATTTGAGGTTTGTGAAGTCAGTAATGAAAAACTAATTCTGATATGTTCATCATAATGATTTATACAAGCTAATCTTGAAATAAATACAATCTAAAGTATTAGTTTGACAGTTTAACAACCAAACTAGCACATTCTAGGTGATTACAACAGTACAATGATAATTTAGCATTGCAAACTAACTAAATAGTATTAGCTAACTAATAC